>JAMXBD010001363.1:0-390667 GCA_024138025.1 Combretum micranthum | reverse complement strand
AATGGTGTGTGACAGCAGTGTGTCTCAACGGCAGTGGTGGACAATGAGATATTCAAAGAAAATTTTCGAAAACCTAACTTAAAGCTCTCATTCTAAATTCTTATGTCCGTTGGCCAAAAAAAAAAATTCTCATGTCCGAGTGATTTTCGAGTGTCTTTGATGTTTTGTAAACATGATTTCGACCCTTATTTATACTAATCAAGCTTCAATTATATTTGGCAAGTGGTGATTGCTTTGATTTCAAAATTTAAAGTTAGGGTTTGATATCTTTCAGAAGTGGAAAAATCAAGATTTTGTTGATTCTAATGATTAATATGAAATATTTTCCATATAAACGTGGATTTCATTAAATCAAAATTGGAGTAAAATCTGCAATATGATTTGCCCAAAATTTCATGGATAGATTTGATTGGGTAAAACTATAAATCGAGACCACTTAATCGCCTAAAGTTGTTTGCTCAAACATGGCAAGATGCCAATTCACTCTACCTACTCCAGAGATCAAACATGCCCTCTCCCATGTGTGTAAGTTTACTTACATAGCTTGTTGGTTTGTGCGGGCACATGTAATGCAAACAAATTTACTTTAAAGCTTTAAGTCTGGTCCAATTAAATAAGCCACCAATCTTTATATAAATAGATATTCATATTATATTAAGCCTAAATTATTATTTAAGCTTATCACATTAGTCCTAATTTTTTATCTATTATTAATTTTTATTTTGTTTATCACTAATTTTTTTTTTTTTTTTTTTTACAATGTGCTTAATATGATTTTTACTCTTATTATATATCCTAGGCATTGACGAGCAAGATAGGGTGTCTACACTACGTAACAAAATTATTTGCCATTATGCCAAGATTTTTACCACTCAATGTGAAAAAAGCAACAAAACTCCTAATTAAGAGGCAATACAAAAATGCCACTCTATATTTTCCTTTAGCAAAAAAAAAAAAAAAAGTTAACAAATTGAATATTATTTTGCTAGGTAAAGTTGATCGCCTAAATATGTAGTTTTTATTTTAATAAAAGAAAGAGACATACATCAAAAATAGTAAGTAAAAATAAACATGTCTTCAACGATAGGACGAGCTCTTAAACGAGAACCCTTTGCCGTGCAAAAGTTGCACTACTTTGAGACAATTTGATTGCAATTCTATTTTTCCCTATTTGTTCTCCTTTGCTAGTCTAAGGCTTTCCTTGATGGTTATGGCTTCTGCGACTTCCACATCACAACATGTAATTTGCTTAAAACATATTACATAAATTTGCTCGAAGAATCTAAACTGCCGCTTTAATTCCAACTACGTTAAAAGCTTTTTCAAAGGAAGCATCACAATTAAGTTTCAAAAAACCAGCTCTTGGGCATTTCCATTAAACTTGATCCAGTGATACATCAGCCTATGTATTCTTTGCTATAACTAATCTACTTAGACTATCATTAATGGCTATAAGAGATTCCTCGATCACCACTATCGGATCCAAGCCCTTCCCTTCAAAAAATGCATTCAATGCAATGTTTCCATACAAACCAACATGTCAAACATATTGATCAACCATGAATTTCCAATTTGTACCACTTTGAGTAAACTCTTAAATTAATTCAAGAATTCACCTATTAAAGCGCAACTTGCGCATTTTTATCACTTTTGAACCCAACACCTAAATCAAATGTTACGATGTAAGTGTAAGATTGAAAATATCCCACATGAAAAATATGAGACCTATATGAAGGGTTTACAAAAAGAAAGAATCATTAACCTAATACCTTAAGATGTTGAGTTATATATAGTGTCAAGTCCATTTGTGTATTCCTTTACAAAACCTGTTTCAAGAATTTATCCTCCTCCTATACTTTAATAATAAATGCTTTACTAGTGTTTGCCTCCTTATAAAAATGGCAATATGGATATAGAGTTGGGTATAAATCGATTGAGATAGGTAGAACTAGATTAGAGGTGGGGCTTATAGACTCTTGGATAAAGTACTCATTTATGTTTTTTACAAATATAGTTTTAGGGGTGTGATTTTAGTTGGTCAAAATGTAAAGGAAAAAGGCCATATAAGATGGATAAAAAGAAATACTTGTTTCTAGTTAAGTCGACTTTGTTGAGTCAATGGGTTCAATATGATTTTGATAGAGAAAATATATTGCATAATTGCTCACTTGTTAGAGTTAAGTTACACTTAATTAGCAAAGCAAGTGTATGATTTGATATGATTATATTTGTGCTTTATCTTTATAAATTAAGTCCTATAACTGCACTGTAGCTGTGTCCAGACACCTCTAGAACGTAGCATCTGAACACTAGCATGACCAGACATCTAGTCATGTGAAATGCAAGTAGCATCTGGACACCAAAGGGTGGCTTTCAAATATTAGACATGTTTCGCATGATGAAACTATTTTTTGTTATGGTGCACTGGGCTAGCGTTCGAATGCTAGTGGATAGAATCTAGCACTTGAGAGCATTTATTGCAAGCATGAAAAGAAAAAGAAAATGGAGTGAGGACTAGTTTTTGTTTAAGCTTATAAACAATATTTATTGGGCAAATTTAATACTCTTAAAAGCGCTCATTCATTGCTTACAAACACTTGTGTTAAATTTTTTAATTCCTTTGTGCATTATTTTCTGTCTTTTCTATGAGAGAAAGTGCCTAGTGCCATTTGAGAGTTATTTATTGATATTTGTAAGGAACTAGTCTAAGACTATGTTAAGTGATTATTTGTGAGTGTTTGAAGTTGTGTGCCTAATAGAGTATAAAATTGCAAAGGGACAACTCCTATGTGACTTTGTTTATAGCTCCTTTAGAGCATTATTTTGTATGTGAATAAAGTGTGTAAAGTCTTCCATGAAAATAGGTATTTGTCTAGACCGTGAAGACTAAAGGTGATCAAAGTCTATTAGGGGAGCATTTGTAAAATATCATTGCATGTTTTATAGTATAATATTACAAAGGGTTAATATCATATTTTAAATTTATTCATTTTTTGCAATGGTTACCTTAAATTTAAATGTGATGAATAATGAATGCTTTTTGTGTTCATTTGTTATCTATTTTAAATTTTGATTTTTTATTTTAACCATTTAAAACATCAATCTCTTATTTGCACCACTTTATATAATATTAGTATATTTTTTAACTACTTTATGTATTGGTCCGAATATTGATACCTTTTAGTCTAATTCATTTTGTTTTCAATAAGAGTATAACAATAATTTTCAATTTATACATTAATATCATGTTTTCCAATAAATTTTTTTATTTGTTAGCTTGGCAATAAATTAATTATTTTTTAATATTTGGCACACGAATTTTGCATGTGCTTGTGTGTATGACATTACAAAGGATGATATCATATTGAAACTGGAAATTTATATTTTTTGCAATTACTAAAAATTGAATTGCACCCATTTAATATACTTACTTTGCATATTTTTTAATTAAATAGTTAAACTTTGTTTATTATTGCAATTAATAATGCAAAATTTACCCATTTTGCAATAAAAAATTACATCATAGGGAGCAATGTTTAAGGAAAAGTTCAATAAGAGATCAAAGTTTTTAAGTGGTTAAAGAAAGAATCAACACTATACAAAGTTGTGGAAATAAGGAATTGTTATCATGTCATTATAAAATATGCTAATATGGCAAATTTATTGGTGTGACTTTTGAGTGAGTCATGTCGACATCCATATAAAATACTAAAAAGAGTGTTCATCTATTTTTTTTTTTTCAAATCACATAAAATACTATCTCTATAGACATGATTTTATATAATGTTGATTATATCTTTTATAATCACTTAAAATGTTAATCTTCTATTTGAATTTATCATCAAATATTGATTTACTATGGTGTCTTTTTCTTTTTTTTTGCAATCAACAACTTAATAGGAGTTGATCTAAATGTTATCAATGATTTAAAAAAAAAAATTGTATATAGTAAATTATTGCTTTTAAATTTCATATAATTTCTTGTAAAAATGATAAAGTTTAAGTACAAAATTCAAGTAAATGTGACGCTTACCCTATAATAAACCATATATGTTTATATTATATAAGTATGTATCTGATGTGATGCATCAAAAATGTTATCCAAAGCACCCAGAGGTCCTGAAGAGAAAAGCATATGTAGTCATTATAGTACGATCAAGCACTGGAAAAGATAATAAACGTCCCTTCCATTCCATTCGGACCCCATCAGCCCTTACGCCAAAAAGTGGTATTGGATAATAAATTGCAGATTCCTATCGAGGAGGTTGATGATAGAGATGTCCAAAGCTTGATTATTGTTATATAAAGCTGTGACGTTTCAAATAGGATGAAAACATATTTAGTTCTGCTATGTTTAACACTTAAGCGTTATATTTTTTAATCAATTTTAGGTTTTGAAACCGTTTAATTAGATTTTAAAATCATTTGATCATGTAATAGAAAAGTAATAAAAGTATAATTATTAATATAAGGTACCTGATAAAAGATTATATGAACTACATCTGCAAAACTAGACCATACTTTTATTTTGAATTCATGATCCACTCCACTCATCAATAGACTCGTCACATACTTGAGATAATCATAAATATCCAAATTAATACCTGAAAAAGAAAGGAATGGGCTGAAATCCAGTACACAACAACATATGCACACATGATATGATCACATGCATGTAGTCTAATGAAATATAAAAACCAACAGTTTATATTTTTAATTAAGATGCGGCAAATTAACAACAGAGCACTCGTATTCCATCAACTTGCTCAGACCTAAAAGTCTTAAGTGACAGCAATTGCTGAAGAGGTTGATATAAATGACCTAAATACATATGTCTCGTATAGGAATCACTACAGTTATAGTCTCAACTAGGGTTCACAGCTAGGAACACAACTAGAAGGGTTAATAGAGTACTCAACCTATCTAACCTATTAAAAACCTATAACGTTTAACCTATAAGGTTATGGATCAAGTTTGGGTGACAGTATGTTGACCTAATAGGGTTTCGAGGCGGTCATGGGTCATACTAATGACCTGATGTGAAAGCTGACCCACCAAATTAAATGTAATTTAAAATAAAATAAAAATAGTAAATTTAATTTCCTAACAATTCTAGTAGTTATTAATTTAATATATCTAAATAGAAATGCTAAATATACAATTGGAATTGGATGAGCTTTTTGTGGATTGTATCCAAATATATTTTTTCTTTGCATAAGATCTTTGTGAGGTAGTCAAAATAAATTATTGCTAGAGGTTGAAGCACAATACATTAAGATCAGAGTATATAGAACAACAACATAAAAAAAGAGGAGATAGGACAAATTAGTATTAGTGTAAACATCACATTTGGTATATAAATTTAGTCTTTTTATATGTTGCAAAAATTGCGAGTTTACTTATTGGGCTAATAATAATAGTGTATATGATTTATAATATTGCATGAATGTATAATTTTATTATGTCTTTTTGAAATAGCCAAAAATCTAAAATATTAAATTCATTTGCTTAACATGTTTAAATTTGTGATTGTGAGTTGAATTGTTATGGTTAAAGTAGTATCATTTAATTTGATTATATGGCAATTTTTTATATAAGAAATTCTTGTAATTAATGTATATGTGTGTTAGTAAGATTTTAGTAATCTGTATGATTGTTGAATTTTATCAAATTAAGTTGTATGTGCGTTTTAATCTATGGTATAGCAGATTTTAAGTCTTAAAAATTTAAGCCCAAGACCAATTCAATTAACTAAAACAAGCCCAAACATAACCCAATGCTCAAGTCCATGTTTTCTAGCATCTTCCATAGGCTTCTTAATGCCTCAAAAGTCAACAAATGGGCAAAAATATTACAAACCAAAACAGACCTTCTCTCTCTCCATCGTTTCTCTCTTTGTTTCTTTTCTCTTCCAAGCCCAAAACAATTCAAAATCTTGTCCATTAAAATTTCTTCCAAGCCTTCACAACTAAGATTCAAAGTTAGGAGATAAAATACAAGCCTAAGAGGAGTAAGAATCAAGCTAAGAAAGTTGGAAAAGTGAAGTTGATCTCTAAAGATAGCTCTAAAAGTAAGTAAAAGTTGATTTCTTGTTTATTCTGATAACTTATGATTTTGAATAATGTTAATGATAGATAGGAGTAGAACTTTGATGTTTTATGTGAATTAAAAGCATGTCATGGTATTTGTTGAACTAGGTATGTAAATAGATATATGTACCCTAGGTGTTTGACAAAATGATATATGGAACTTATGATGGGTTGATACATGTATTGATGTTGAAAGTGATATATGAGTAAGACTAGAATGATTAGAGTAATAATAGAGCTTAATGAGCATGGATGATAAGATTGTGTTTTTATTAAGTTAAGTTTGTTGTACATATATGTGTGAAATGGATTCATGTGAGTGAGTGAATTAAATGATATTTAATATTGTGTTTTTACAAATGCACATAGACTTAGTAGAGAGTTAAAGGACAAAAGACTTTAAAAATTTCAAAACAAGTACCATAGGATAAATATCCTATTCATCACGAGCATGATAGAGACCGTTATCCTCTCGAAGTTAAATTTTCCTGTTGATCACGACCATTGTTGAGGTCGTTATCTTGTCGGATGAATTTTCAAAGCTTGATCATGGCCGTTATAAAGCTAGTGATCTCCTCTGAGTGTTTTCATAAACTTAATACGGCCTATATTACGTTTGTAATGAGGCTTGTTATCTTCTTAGGTTGTTTTTAGAAAATTTTTTATAAAGCTTAGTACGGGCATGATGATGCTTGTAATCCATATTACGGCATAGGTCACAAGCATGACAGACCCTTTGGTACTACACAAATAAATAAATAAATAAATCCTTAATAATGATAGATAGATAATAAATGAAATATGAAATGTGTATTTGTGCTTATATGAGTTAAATGTGAGATAATTAGAGTCTTGTTTTAAGTATAATGATTATTTGATAAGTTAATCTGTTGTTGTAAATAATAAGTTTAATATGAAATGATTTTCTTGATACGTTCGCACACTCAGTTGGGTTTAGGTTCAGGTCTATTGTCTAATAGATCAGATTATTCAGGTACATAATAGCTTGTTTGATTACTGTTAAGTTAGGCGTACTCTAAATGAACTTAACCAAAGATGAATTAAAATGGTTTGAAATTGGTTGTGCTTTTCATCGTTGAATTTGGTCCGAGGAGTGACATCTTTGTCATAATGCAATGACACGGTAGTTAGGCGCTTATACCACATTGTCATGATGTAATGACTTTTCTTTTACCATGATGCAATGGTGATTTATGAGTGGCTAAGTGGATAATCGATAAGGATGATAGTATTGTGTAACGTTTGCTTATTCTTAAGAGGAAATAATATGATTTAGTTCACGTTTATGGGACCGGTTGAACTAGATGATATTATGGATTAAGTTAAGTAAAGTTTTGTAATGACTGTTAACTTTGGATGAGATTATTGCTCTGATTCTTTAGATATAGGAGTTATAGGTCTTCGGACAGCCTATAACAACCTCCTGAGCAACTGTTGTTACTCAGGATTCCTAGATTTCTGATATTGTAATTGGAGTTTAAGTACTCCAGTGATGATTGGCCTATTTAATCAAAGATAATCAAATTATTGGTTGTTGTATTACATTTGGCTTAGGTGTGCTTGGCATTTTGTATTTGCTTGAGTTATTGCGTATTGAACCTTTAGCTCATGATTCTACCTTGCGGGTGATATTGATGATGATTGCTATGATGATATGGGATATGAGACCAATTAGGAAACATTCATGGATGAGTGGGATGGATAAAAAACCCATTGACAAGCAAGAAAGTTTTCTTTAAGTTTTCTAAAAGACAAATGGAATGTAAAATTTTCTATAGTTAATGGCTTGTTGGATAAGCCATGGTTTATAATATAAGTTTATTTCTTTTAAATATACTTTCAAGTAAGCTTGTAAAATTTTGAAGTATCCTTGATGGATACTAATGTTGAAATGACCTAGATTTACATTTTATTCAAATCCCATGTGTTTATTAATTTATTTCAAGGAGTTGAATTGAATGAGTATGGTTATGTGTATATGTTGATATTAATATTTTGTTTTGTATGCATTAATGTGTGAGTAATGAAATTATTAATGTTGTCTTGTGCACATTAAGATGTTAAGTTAAGTTAGATTAATAACTCAACCATAATTTCACTTTAGCTAGTTGATTTAGTTTCTTGAAATTAAGTAGCATTTATGCCCTAAATACAAGCCAAATGAAGTTCAAATTAAAGCCAAATGCATCCTAAGTTATTATATGCATTAAGGGGTAAATTTGGAATGTGAAAAAGTCAAAATTAAGCTAATTTAACTTACTTTTGAAGGCAGCCAAATTTTATCCGAATTTTCCTTTTCTTCTTCCTTTTCTTTTCTTTTCCAATTCCAACTCCATTTCCAAGCTCAAGTTAGGGTTTATATCAAGTTGCAAACCAAAGTTTTCTCAAGACAAGGTATATAAATATATGTATTTGACTTGATTTAGTTTAGGTTGTTGTGATTATTGTTTTGTTTCCCTTTCTTGAAATAGATGTATGGATAATTGGATGAATTGAGTTTAATGTTGATCAAATGGTTTGTTCATGCTTTGTATGAGTTATGAATGAGTTATAGGAGTATGTAAGTTGTGCATGCATGGTTGAAGTGATATGAAGCTTGGGGAGTAAGTGAAGAGAAATTGTTTAGAGAAATCTAGATTGGTTTGATGTGGAGTTGAAGTGTTTAATTGTGTTGAATTCATGCTTTGAGTTACTAGAATTGAGTAGTGTATGTTGGAGTGAGTATATGAAGTGGAAGTGTAGTTGAGGAAAGTTTTAAAGTGTATTAAGATGTAAGTTTGCAAAGTTGAAAAACAGGGGATTTGAATTTTTGTTTAACCTTGTTTTTAAAACGTACGTCGGCAATTTGAGTTTCTACGCTGCCGGCGTAGAGGCGGTGTTGAAAGTTCACAGAACCAAATTTCTTAAAGCCGACTGAACGCCGCCGGCTTTCGCTAGGAAGTCAGCCGGCGTTCTTTCTTCTAACTTGTACGCTAGCTTCTGGGAATCAAGGCCGCCGGCGTACGTGTGAAGGCTGCCTGCGTACTTATGTAAGCGGCCGGCCTACACCTCTTTGGACATTTTTGAAAACTTTGGTTTTGGATTCTACGCCGGCTCAAGGCCGCCGGCGTAGGGTACAAAGGCTGACGGCGTACGCTTTGAACACTGCCAGCGTTGGCAGTGTACATTTTCAGAACATTGAACACCGGCTCAACGCCGCCGGCGTATCCCTTGAGTTTTTCAATTTTAAGAGCTTTTTCTAAAAATTTCCCAAAGTTGTTATTTGAGCAATTAAGTGTTTATTAAACAATTTGGGATATAATAGGACGTTTAAATGCTTATTGGTAACTTTGTAATTAATGAAATCTATAAATTGTTGATTTATTAATTATTGTGACATTTCTATTACAGTTAAGGATTCTTCGGTTAGTTCAGCACCGAGAGATCCTAGTTCTATACTAACGGGTTCAGGTACGCAATAACTTGTCTGATGTTTGCTAGGACCAAACATTTCTAATTTGACCTAAATTGATTCGATTTAACATTTGAATGAATTGGATGTCTATTACGCTGTTTGATCTGGTCCGAGGAGCAGCAAACCTGTCATGATGCAATGACATGTTAGCTAGGCGCTTAACCAAGTCATGATGCAATGACTTTACCATGATGCAATGGTGCGCTATGATGCAATAGGGATTCTTTTGGTTAAGTGGGTAGCCGATAGGGGGAATTGTATCTGTGTAACGTTTGCTTAAACTTAGGGGGAAATACCATGATTTAGTTCAAGGTTTATGGGAACTTGTGAACTAGGCTCATGTTATGGACTGAGTTTAAGTAGAGTCGGGCAACGGCTTTTAAACCCTAGATGAAGCTATTATCTTCATGAAATAGATATAGGAGATATAAGTATTCGGACTGCTTATATCAACCCCCTGAGCAGCTGCTGTTACTCAGGATCCCTGGATTCCCGAAGTGTGACCGGGGTTTGAATACCCTCTTGTTGATTTGTGAATCAAAATGTAATAAAGATAACCACTTGTTCTATGATGCATTACATGAATTGGATGACTTGTTTGCATTGGTTATTGTGTACTGGGCCTCTGGCTCACTTTTGCTGCTTTGCAGGTATGGAGACGAGTATTACGATGACTTGGGCTATGGGTCCGATTTCGAAAGATTTTGGATGAGTGGGACGAATAGGATCGATCACCCGGACTTTTGAAGACTTTTTGCTAAGGAGAAGTTATGTATAGATGGCTTAGTTAAGCCAATTCTTTTGTAATGACCTAAGATCCTTAGGATTCTTATGTTTTGAGAAAACATGTAATTTTTGTAGTGTCATGTATTGACACAAGAATGTTATTTGATGTAAATATATGTATAGATTGCTTTTGTTAGCAATCTTGTTTTATTTAAAAAGTTCTTTACAAAGTAGTGATTTTGATCAAACAATTTTCATAAACTGTTAGTTTTAGGACAACCTTACATATAATGTGAAAACGTTATATGTGGTTGGGGATTCGGTACTCTAAGTCTCGGGATTTAGAGGATCGGGTCTTTACAGATGGTATCAGAGCCTTGTTTATGAAATTGTTTGATTAAATAGTGGTGACTTGACCTTAGATACGGTGAGTTAGTTAGACATATATAGGACTTGTTTATATTAAGTTTTATGTTTAATTGTCTAATTAGTTTATTAATTGTTTTGATATTGATTTGACCTTGTAAAATTATTATATGTCATACATGTTGCATGTTTGTTTAAAAGATGGATAGGTCACGAAGAGTAACCCGACAATCTTCGGAAAGAGAAAGTATGCCACCTCCTTCTCAGTCTACTATTTCAGCTTCTGCATCAGCTAGTATTCCAGCTTCTACTTCGACTCCATCACCGGCTTCGGCTTCTACTGCACCGAATCCACAGCCTCCTCAAATGCCAGCATATCCAGCTATGCCACAGATGCCTACGGAGATCCGAATAATGTGCTCACTATGTTTCGGGATATGTTTGCATAGTTCAGCAGTACCAACAAATGATGTATCAACAACAACAACAATTTATGCAGCAATATCATCCTCCAACTGTGAGAGAAGAGCCACAAGTACCAATGGGAGACCGGAACGAACAAGTCAAGTTGCATGATTTTGTTAGACTGGTACCTGATTTTGATGGAACTGTTTTGGATCCGACTCGAACGGAAGGTTGGATAGTGGAGTAGAGAAAGCGTTTGCAGCTTGTGAAGTGCCTGAGCATAGAAAAGTTGATTTGGCTATATATATGTTGAAGGGAGATGCATATAATTGGTGGAGATTGAATAGTGAAGGATATGTGAGACCGATACCATGGAACAGATTCAAGGAAGCCTTTTTCTTGCAATACATTCCATCCACAGTGCGGGAACAAATGATATCGAGTTGGTTGAGTCTAAGGCAGGGAAATAAAACTGTTGAAGAATATCATGCAGAATATTGTAGATTGCTTCGATTTGCGGGTACAAGTTACAATGATGAGAGCATGAAGGTTCAAAAGTTCCAAGATGGCTTGAACATGGAGATTAAGAGTGAGGTTAAGAAGTTTCAATTATCAACACTGTCGAAACAGTAATCAAGGCGAAGTTAGTGGAACAAATTAATAATGAAAATAAAGCTCAGAGGGATAGACGTGCGACATTTATGGGCAAGAGATCGGTGACATCCTATACTCCTTATTCAAGGTTTGGTAATGTTAACAAAGGCAAGCGACCATATTTGGGTAAGAAACCAAGCTCGGGACAAGTGGTGAAGACTCCTATGCCATCCATTCCATTTGATAGGCGATGCCCTATATGTTTTGGGCCTCATGAATCGTTTCAATGTAAATGGACTCCTGGAGCTTGCTTTGCATGTGGGAAAGTTGGTCATAAAGCTTCTGATTGTCCTGATCCTAAATTGAAGCCCATCTTTTGTGCTCATTGTCAACAAAGGGGTCATCATGTGGCAAATTGTAAAGAAAAGCCGAGGAATGAAGGACCGAACTTTGGAAAGGGAATGACAGCTGCTAGGTGTTTGCTTTGCAACAATGTGAGAAAGCTCCTTCGGTTGATACACTGGCAGGTATAATACAGATTGCAAGACATCCTGCATATACTTTAATTGATACTGGTGCTACTCATGCATGTATTGCTGAAAGCTTTGTGAATGAGTGTGGTTTGTCTTCTGAAGTGTTGTATGATAGAGTGATGAGTGTGAATACTCCTTTTGGTGTGCAATCCAAAGAGCCATGTGTATGTAAGAATGTTGATGTTGTGATTTCTGATGAAAGCATGCCAATAGATATGTTAGTTCTACCTTTAATTGATTTTGATGTTATTCTTGGAATGAATTGGTTGAATCTTTACAAAGCACAATAGATTGTAGTAAAGCGGAAGTGAGTTTTGAATTGGAAGGTAGAAGACTATTTCATGTGTTGGAAAGAAGGAGACCCGGAAGTATGTATTCTATGGAATTGTGGGAGAAGGATATGGGAACTACAATGGGTAGTGAAGAACTCCGAGTTGATATGGTGCCAGTAGTAAGGGAATTTGTTGATGTTTTTCCTGATGAATTACCCGGTTTGCCACCGGATAGGGAGATTGATTTTGGGATTGATTTGATACCTGGAACTACACCTATTTCTAAAGCTCCGTATCGTATGGCTCCGGCTGAGTTGAAAGAATTGAAAAGTCAGTTAGAAGAATTGCAACACCTCGGGTTTATCCGTCCAAGTATTTCTCCTTGGGGTGCTCCGGTATTGTTTGTTAAGAAGAAAGACGGAAGTCTAAGGATGTGTATAGACTATAGAGAATTGAATCAAGTGACAATCAAGAACAAGTATCCACTTCCTCGAATTGATGATTTATTTGATCAATGAGAGATGCGGCATTGTTTTCCAAGATAGATTTGAGATCCGGATATCATCAACTCAAGATTAAGCAACAAGATATATCCAAGACGGCTTTCAGAACAAGATATGGACATTTTGAGTTTATGGTTATGCCTTTCGGTTTAACAAATGCCCCTGCTGCTTTTATGGATTTGATGAATAGGGTATTTAAGGATTATTTGGATCAATTTGTGATAGTCTTCATTGATGATATATTGGTATATTCAAAGAATGAGGAAGATCATGAAAACATTTGAGACTTGTATTGCAAAGATTGAGAGAGAGGAAGCTTTATGCTAAATTTAGCAAGTGCAAGTTTTGGTTGAGAGAAGTTGCATTCTTGGGACATATCATTACAAAGGAAGGAATATCTGTTGATCCGGAGAAGATTAGAGCGGTATTGGACTGGCCACCACCGACAAGTGTCACGGAAGTGCGAAGTTTTCTGGGGTTGGCAAGTTATTATAGAAGATTTGTACAAGGTTTTTCCAAAATCGCTTCACCATTAACTAAGTTGACGAGGAAATATGTGAAGTTTGATTGGGATGAAGATTGTGATCGGAGTTTTCTTGAGCTGAAGGAACGATTGATTTCTGCACCGATTTTGGCATTACCAATTAGTGGAGAAGAGTTTGTAATTTATAGTGATGCTTCACTTCAAGGACTCGGATGTGTTTTGATGCAAGATAATCGAGTCATAGCTTATGCCTCAAGACAATTGAAGTCCCATGAGAGGAATTACCCAATTCATGATCTCGAGCTAGCCGCAGTGGTATTAGCATTGAAGCTTTGGAGACATTATCTGTTTGGTGAAAAGTGTAAGATATTCACGGATCATAAGAGTTTGAAATACATTTTCACTCAAAAGGAATTGAACATGCGACAACGAAGGTGGTTGGAATTAATTAAAGATTACGATGTTGAAATTTTATCACCCGGGAAAAGCTAATGTGGTAGCCGATGCGCTCAGTAGAAAGAAATCGATGAATGTGGAATCTGGTTACTAATCAATGGGAGTTACAAGAAGATCTTCAAAGGATGAATATTGAGATAGCTATGGAAAATGTTGACATTATGCTAGCAGTTTATCATTACAACCGACGATTCTAGATCAAATCAAGCAAGGACAACTTGAAGAACCCGGTAGCCAAAAGTTGAAAATGAGATAAATCAAAAGGAGAAAAGAGATGAGAATTGATGATAAAGGAATTATCAGATTCAAAGATAGAATTTATGTACCTGAGATCCATGATTTGAGACATCAAATTATGAAGGAAGCACATTCCTCCTCATATTCAATTCATCCGGGAAACACGAAGATGTATCGAGACTTGAAGCGACATTTTTGGTGGGAAGGAATGAAGAAGGACATTGCAAGATTTGTTTCTAAGTGTTTGGTATGTCAACAAGTGAAGATCGAACATCAACGGCCTGGAGGAGAATTGCAACCATTGAAATTCCGGAATGGAAATGGGATGAGATAACTATGGATTTTGTGACGCTTTACCAAAGACAGTAGCCAAGAACGAATGATTTGGATCATCGTGGATCGACTCACGAAATCGTCACATTTCATTCCACTGAGAGTCGGGTGTTTCACTTGAAAATTGGCTCAGATTTACATCGAGAGATAGTGAGATTACATGGTATACCAATGACCATCACTTCGATAGAGATACGAGATTTGTCAGTCGATTCTGGAAAAGTCTTCATGAAGCTCTTGGAACAAAGTTACAATTTAGTACAGCTTTTCATCCACAAACTGACGGGCAATCAGAAAGGACAATTCAAATTCTTGAAGATATGCTTAGAGCTTGTGCATTGGATTTTGGAAAGAATTGGGATGAACACTTACCTTTAGTTGAATTCGCTTACAATAATAGTTATCAAGCATCGATTCAGATGGCTCCGTATGAAGCGTTATATGGAAGAAAATGTAGATCTCCTTTGCATTGGGATGAAGTGGGCGAGAGAGTGTTGATTGGACCCGATTTGGTACAACAAGCGTTGATAAATTCAAATGATCAAACAGAGATTGAAAGCTGCTCAAGACCGATATAAAAGTTATGCCGATTTGAGAAGAAGACCTTTGGAGTTTGAACTTGGAGATCATGTGTTTCTCAAGATATCCCCGACTAAAGGAGTTTTCAGATTTGGTGTGAGGAGTAAATTGAATCCAAGATACATTGGGCCATATGAAATATTGGAAAGGATCGGGCCATTGGCTTATAGATTGGCGTTACCACCAAGTTTGTCTGGCGTTCATAATGTTTTTCATGTATCTCAGCTTAGAAAGTGTATATCCGATTCCGATGCAATATTGGATACCAATCAACCAGAGATACTACCAGACTTACTACTGAAGAAAAGCCAATTAGAATTTTGGGAAAAATGGACAAAGAATTGAGGAATAAAGTCATACCAATGGTAAAGGTCCAATGGAGTAACCAATCCGAGAGAGAAGCGGTTTGGGAAGTAGCGAGTGCAATGAGAACAGAAATATCCGGAACTTTTTGAGTAAGAAGGTAGTTAAGTTTCGGGGACGAAACTTCTTGAAGAAGGGAAGAATGAAATGACCTAGATTTACATTTTATTCAAATCCCATGTGTTTATTAATTTATTTCAATGAGTTGAATTGAATGAGTATGGTTATGTGTATATGTTGATATTAATATTTTGTTTTGTATGCATTAATGTGTGAGTAATGAAATTATTAATGTTGTCTTGTGCACATTAAGATGTTTAAGTTAGTTTGATTAATAACTCAACCATAATTTCACTTTAGCTAGTTGATTTAGTTTCTTGAAATTAAGTAGCATTTATGCCCTAAATACAAGCCAAATGAAGTTCAAATTAAAGCCAAATGCATCCTAAGTTATTATATGCATTAAGGGGTAAATTTGGAATGTGAAAAAGTCAAAATTAAGCTAATTTAACTTACTTTTTGAAGGCAGCCAAATTTTATCCGAATTTTCCTTTTCTTCTTCCTTTTCTTTTCTTTTCCAATTCCAATTCCAACTCCATTTCCAAGCTCAAGTTAGGGTTTATATCAAGTTGCAAACCAAAGTTTTCTCAAGACAAGGTATATAAATATATGTATTTGAATTGAATTAGTTTAGGTTGTTGTGATTATTGTTTTGTTTCCCTTTCTTGAAATAGATGTATGGATAATTGGATGAATTGAGTTTAATGTTGATCAAATGGTTTGTTCATGCTTTGTATGAGTTATGAATGAGTTATAGGAGTATGTAAGTTGTGCATGCATGGTTGAAGTGATATGAAGTGTGGGGAGTAAGTGAAGAGAAATTGTTTAGAGAAATCTAGATTGGTTTGATGTGGAGTTGAAGTGTTTAATTGTGTTGAATTCATGCTTTGAGTTACTAGAATTGAGTAGTGTATGTTGGAGTGAGTATATGAAGTGGAAGTGTAGTTGAGGAAAGTTTTAAAGTGTATTAAGATGTAAGTTTGCAAAGTTGAAAAACAGGGGATTTGAATTTTTGTTTAACCTTGTTTTTAAAACGTACGCCGGCAATTTGAGTTTCTACGCCGCCGGCGTAGAGGCGGTGTTGAAAGTTCACAGAACCAAATTTCTTAAAGCCGACTGAACGCCGCCGGCTTTCGCTAGGAAGTCAGCCGGCGTTCTTTCTTCTAACTTGTATGCTGGCTTCTGGGAATCAAGGCCGCCGGCGTACGTGTGAAGGCTGCCCGCGTACTTATGTAAGCGGCCGGCCTACACCTCTTTGGACATTTTTGAAAACTTTGGTTTTGGATTTTACGCTGGCTCAAGGCCGCCGGCGTAGGGTACAAAGGCTGACGGCGTACGCTTTGAACGCTGCCACGTTGGCAGTGTACATTTTCAGAACATTGAACACGGCTCAACGCCGCCGGCGTATCCCTGAGTTTTTCAATTTTAAGAGCTTTTTCTAAAAATTTCCCAAAGTTGTTATTTGAGCAATTAAGTGTTTATTAAACAATTTGGGATATAATAGGACGTTTAAATGCTTATTGGTAACTTTGTAATTAATGAAATCTATAAATTGTTGATTTATTAATTATTGTGACATTTCTATTACAGTTAAGGATTCTTCGGTTAGTCAGCACCGAGAGATCCTAGTTCTATACTAACGGGTTCAGGTACGCAATAACTTGTCTGATGTTTGCTAGGACCAGACATTTCTAATTTGACATAAATTGATTCGATTTAACATTTGAATGAATTGGATGTCTATTACGCTGTTTGATCTGGTCCGAGGAGCAGCAAACCTGTCATGATGCAATGACATGTTAGCTAGGCGCTTAACCAAGTCATGATGTAATGACTTTACCATGATGCAATGGTACGCTATGATGCAATAGCGATTCTTTCGGTTAAGTGGGTAGCCGATAGGGGGGAATTGTATCTGTGTAACGTTTGCTTAAACTTAGGGGGAAATACCATGATTTAGTTCAAGGTTTATGGGAACTTGTGAACTAGGTTCATGTTATGGACTGAGTTTAAGTAGAGTCGGGCAACGGCTTTTAAACCCTAGATGAAGCTATTATCTTCATGAAATAGATATAGAGAATAATTATTTGGACTGCTTATTTCAACCCCCTGAGCAGCTGCTGTTACTAAGGATCCCTGGATTCCGAAGTGTGACCGAGGTTTGAATACCCTCTTGTGATTTGTGAATCAAAATGTAATAAAGATAACCACTTGTTCTATGATGCATTACATGGATGGATGACTCGTTTTGCATTGGTTATTGTGTACTGGGCCTCTGCTCACTTTTGCTGCTTTGCAGGTCATGGAGACGAGTATTACGATGACTTGGGCTATGGGTCCGATTTCGAAAGATTTTTGATGAGTGGGACGAATAGGATTCGATCACCCTGGACTTTTGGAAGACTTTTTGCGATGGAGAAGTTATGTATAGATGGCTTAATAGTTAAGCCAAATTCCTTTTGTAATGACCTAAGATCCCTTGTAGGATTCTTATGTTTTGAGAAAACATGTAATTTTGTAGTGTCATGTAATTGACACAAGGCAATGTTTATTTGATGTAAATATATGTGTAGATTGCTTATTTAGCAATCTTGTTTTATATTAAAAAGTAGTTCTTTTCAAAGTATAGTGTTTTTATCAAAC
Organism: Combretum micranthum; assembly: GCA_024138025.1. NCBI lineage: Eukaryota > Viridiplantae > Streptophyta > Magnoliopsida > Myrtales > Combretaceae > Combretum > Combretum micranthum. The sequence continues at coordinate 372,549 of JAMXBD010001363.1, read as the reverse complement.
AATTTACATAAACTGTTAGTTTTTAAGGACAACCTTACATATAATGTGAAAACGTATATGTGGTTGGGGATTCGTACTCTTAGTCTTGGATTTAGGGGAACGAGTCTTTACAAATGTCATGTGTGTGTGTGTGTGTGTGTGTGTGGATGATTACCTACTCATGTATTAAGTAATATTATGTTAAAGCATATGATGTTATCACAGGTTTAAGCAAACAGTCAATACATTCATCTTCTTTATGGACTAATTTATGTATAATACATGAGTGTTTTATAAAACTTAGGTATTATGCGTGATTGGGGGATTTGGCATGCCTAATTATAGAATTAGATAGCTTGGGTCTTTACACTTTTCATTAAAATAAATATAAAATCATATAAATATAGATTTCTAATATAAGCTTAACCATATGATTATAAGATATTAGTTTTACAGATTACATACATTCTAAGTAAAATTGGGTCAATGGGGCAGGTAGATCAAGGCTAAAACACTATAGGGGTGAGTTTTGAGTATTGTAAAAAAAAAAAAAAAAAACCTATAGGGTCATGGGTTAGGTTTAAGCAACTTTATTTACAGCCATTATGTATCTGTATTTATTTTAGTCCATAATATAATGTTGTTCAATTAGTCCCATAAATGTGAATTAGACTATATTATTTCTTACAAAGCATAAACAAACGTTATATTGATATTGTTCCCTTTATTAACAACCCATCAAGCCACCCAAAGTGGTCTTAGTACCTAACTATCATGCTGACATCGCCTAATAAAGTTGTCACTGTCACTCCCCAAGGATAACCTATATGGAACAATTCCACTATACACGATGCTAAAGCTTAAGATTGACTCATAAGTCTCTCAAAAGCTTTAAATATTGTGCAAAAGCATAACATGACTGGGTAACCAATAAGACCCAAAAGTATTTAATTGATAATTCCATAAAATAACAACTAAACAAAATAAATAACAGACAAGTCTAGGATAATAAATACCATTCAAAGGCACTGGTGGGCTCATCCAAGTATTAAATTAGGGTTCTTGCCCTATAAAATATTACATATATCTCTAGTTTATCAAAAATAATCCAAAGAGATTCATTAGAGAAGAAAGAACTCCCAACCCCTTGATTCTTTGCTATAGAATCCCATCTCCCTAAAAGAAAGCTAACTTATAGGTAGCATCATAGTGGCTAGTACCAGAGATAATCTTGTAATAGCAAACTATAAGGAAGTTGAGTGACCATAAGCTCAGTGAGATATAATACTCCATACCATTTCAGTAAGTGATAAGCAAGTTGCAATAAACAAACATATATAATGCGATCAAGCAAGTGAGTAAATATGTATGCCCAACTGGTAGCCATATATAGATTGGATTTTCACCCTTCGAATCAAAGGTTGGGAAATATCCACTAACACCAACACCCAGAAGCCCTACCACTTCGAGAATCAAAACCATTTTTAGTAAAACACATTATCTTTCCATATTTAGAAAATAGTATTTATATATATATATATATATTCCTAAAGTAGGGTCCTCTGAAATAATGACACCGATGCGACCATAGAAGATTGGTCGTCTTCCCCGAGAGGACTTAGTTCTCATCTCTTAAAATAGGACCTATGGTACACACGCGGTCCTCCATGATCATAGCCCATCCGAGCCATTATGTAGTGGTGATGACCTTTAATAATGCAATTGTGTAATGCATGCTTACATTTAATTATCATACCGATATATTTTAAGTCCATTTAATTTTAGCATGCAAGCAAGTATCAAGCACTCACAAAACTATCCCAAAACAACCAAATTCTCAAAGTGAAGTATAATTATATTATTTCACATTCAAAGTCAAACAAGAACTATCATGCCCCACCCTCAAGCGATGAACGTGATGCTAGTAGCCGCCTAAATGGCTGCCACAGGCCTCACTCCACATGGCACTACTCCAGTATTGTTATGCATAGGCAAGGCATTCGATTGAGCCAGCTGCAGCCGCCAAGAGCTGAACCCCAGACCTACGCCTTTTTACTGAGTGAAAAAGTAGCATAAAGCATTTTTCTATTTGATCATTAATAGTAAGACCCGTTATCACCCCTATATTTGAAATAGGCGATAACGGTTCCCTAACCACATATAACCTATAAGATTATATGTAACGTTGCCTGAAAGAATTGTTTGAGAAATTGTTTATCTAATTCCATATAGATATAATAGGAATCATAATATATATATATAAATATAATATACATTTTTTAAACCTTAAACATAGTTATACTACTACACTACTAACACATTTTGTCAAAGGAAACAACTTAACTCCTACATAGCTAAGTACATATATATACACATATTACATCCAAAGGCTTCTTACAAGCCTTAACGAAATCTTCAAAACACAACCCAAACTAACACTTTAATTACATCATCAACAAAAGGAATCACATCTGATCTATTACAATCATAAGGTTCTATTGAGTCCATAGGTAACTCTAATCCTCCAAACCATCAAAAAAATCTTCAAAGTCGGTTCCGTACCCCATATGGCATAAAACTCATCGGAGTCATCACCTGAAATGAGAAAATATGAGCCAAGGGCCAGAACACAAGTAACGAATACAAATGCAAATGGGTCACACATTCTTAAAACTAATGCATTATAAACATCAAATGATTTATTATTACATCTTTAGTTAGTAAAACAACAGGGAGTATTCAAACTCCGGACAACAAGGATCTAGTATTACGTCGGTCTCCCTGAGTGGTCCCTACTGTTCATATAGACTAGGTAGTCCCACCTTCCGGTGTAGCTCGTAATACTAGGAGATCTTGAGTAACGTATCATGACGCTCAGGGGGTTGATATGAGTAGCTCGGATACTCATATCTCCTAAATAATTCTATCAATTAACGAGAAAGTACCCTGCCCCCAATCTGAGCAGGGTGCCGCTCTCCGAACCAGATTCATGCAAACAAGGACAAGCAACACTCATCAATTAATAAAGTTTCTTAATTTAAAGTAATTAGTTGTGATGCTACCCTAACAAAGAAACAAGCAAGTTACTGCGTACCTGAGATAGTCAGGGTCTGATATACATTTTCGAAGTTGTGACACATGGAATACATCACGCACTTCCGACAAATTTGGTGGTAGAGCCAATCGATAAGCTAATGGTCCAATTCTTTCTAGAATCTCATATGGACCAATGTACATTGGATTCAATTTGCCTCTAGCTCCAAATCTAATAATCCCTTTTATTGGAGAAATTTTAAGAAACACATGGTCGCCAACTTCAAACTCCAATGGTCTTCTTCTCATGTCAGCATAGCTTTTATACCTATCTTGAGCCGTTTTCATCCTTTACTTAACTATTTGGATCTTATCCACTGCTTGTTGTACCAATTCTGGACCCAAAATAACTTTTCCCCAACTTCATCCCAGTGTATTGGAGATCTGCATTTCCTACCATAAAGTGCTTCATAGGGTGCCATCTGAATTGTTACTTCGAAACTATTGTTGTAGGCAAATTCAACAAGTGGCAAATAAGTATCCCACTTATTGCCAAAATCTAGAGCACATGCTCTAAGCATATCTTCCAAGATTTGAATCGTTCTTTTCAATTGTCCGTCTATCTGTAGATGAAATGCAGTACTAAACTAAAGCTGAGTACCTAAAGCGGCATGTAGACTTTTCCAAAACCGGCTGACAAAGCGAGAATCTCGATCAGAAGTAATTGTCTTCGGAATTCCGTGTAATCTCACTATTTCTTTGATATAGATATGTGCCATTCTTTCTAAGGAATCTCCAACTCTCAAAGGTATGAAATGAGCTGATTTCATTAGTCTATCCACGATTACCCAAATAACTTCGTACTTGGCAATAGTCTTGGGTAAAGCCGATATGAAATCCATAGTGATATCATCCCATTTCCATTCAGGTATGGATAAAGGTTGAAGTTCTCCTCCAGGTCTTTGATGCTCGATTTTTATTGTTGACAAGTCAAACACTTGGAAACATATTGAGCAATATCTTTCTTCAAACCTTCCCACCATAAATTTTTCTTCAAATCCCTATACATTTTGGTGGTTCCCGGGTGATCGAATATGAAGATGAATGAGCTTCCTTCAGGATTTCTTCTCTCAACTCATATGGCACAAAAAGTCGATTCCCATATCTAACAACTTCATCCTCATCAATCCTTAACTCTTTTCTCTTCCCTTCACCAATGGCTTTCTTTATTCTTTTAACTTCATCTTCCTTTGAACTTGTTTAATCCTTTCCAAAATTGTCGGTTGCAAGGATAAGTGAGCCAATATCACATCAACTTCCTCTAATGTAACTTCAAGTTCTAACTTCATGAAATCCATCTGAATTTCTCTTTGACTAGAAATCAAAGTCACATCATTTATTTGCTTCTTTCTACTGAGTACATTTACTACTACATTAGCTTTTCTAGGATGATAAAGTATTTCCACATCATAATCTTTAATCAACTCAAGCCATCTTCTTTGCCTCATATTAAGCTCCTTCTGTGTGAATATATATTTCAAACTTTTGTGATCCGTGTAGATCTTACATTTCTCTCCAAACAAATAATGTCTCTAAAGTTTCAGTGCGAGAATTACTGTTGCCAACTCAAGATCATGCACCGGATAATTCTTCTCATGGGGTTTTAGTTGCCTTGATGCATAAGCTATAACTTTTCCATCTTGCATGAGAACACAACCGAGTCCTTGGATAGACGCATCACTAAAAACCTCAAATTCCTTTCCACTAACAGGCAGTGCCAGAATAGGAGCTGATATCAACCTTTCTTTCAACTCTTCAAAACTCCTCTAACACTTGTCATTCCACACATACTTAGTATTCTTCCGTGTCAACTTTGTTAAGGGGGATGCAAGTTTCGAAAATCCTTCAACAAACCTTCGGTAGTATCCAGCTAATCCAAGGAAACTTCTAATCTCACTCACATTAGTAGGTCTTGTCCATTTCAAAATGGCTTCAATCTTCATTAGATCAACTGAAATACCTTCTTTCGAAATAATATGTCCAAAAAAGGATATTTCTTCCAACCAAAACTGACACTTGTTAAATTTTGCATAAAGTTTCTTCTCTCGGAGTTTTTGTAACACAAGTCTTAAATGTTCCCGATGCTCTTCCTTGTTCCGAGAATATATCAGAATATCGTCAATGAATACTATAACAAATGAATCTAGATAATCTTTGAAGACTCTATTCATCAAATCCATGAATGCGGCTGGAGCATTAGTTAACCGAAAGGCATCACCAAAAACTTGAAGTGTCCATACCGAGTTCTAAAAGCTGTCTTCTGAATATCTTGCGATTTGATCCTGAGTTGATAATACCCCGATCTCAAGTCGATCTTAGAAAACACTGTGGCTCCCTTCAACTGATCGAATAAATCATCGATCGTAGGTAAAGGGTATTTGTTCTTAATAGTAACTCGGTTTAGTTCCCTGTTGTCACGCCCCGCCCCCTCAGGCTACGGCAATGTGATGACAGGGCAGGCAAACCCACCACTGGCCCCCTAGTGATAATGGCCGACACCACCATTGCATCATGGTGACCCCAACCAACGCATGCTCCGCAGGGTATCATGGGCACTATAGGTATCGTTACCCTTAGGCAGAGTTGAATTTAGTCTGCAGACTCTAGGATTCGAACTCATGACCTGAGGCTTTTGCCTGCCTCAAAGGCAGCACCTCTTACCAATTGAGAAGGCTTAGGTCATGGGTTCGAATCCTAGAGTTTGCAGACTAAATTCAACTCTGCCTAAGGGTAACGATACCTATAGTGCCCGTGATACCCTGCGGGGCATGTGTTAGTTGGGGTCACCATGATGCAATGGTGGTGTCGGCCATTATCACTAGGGGCCAGTGGTGGGTTTGCCTACCCTGGCATCACATTGCCGTCGCCTGAGGGGGCGGGGTGTGACACCTGTAATCAATACACATGCGTAAACTTTCATCTTTCTTCTTGACAAACAGTACAGGAGCACCCCGGGGTGATATAATCGGTCTGATGAAGCCCAAATTTTGTAACTCTTGCAATTGTAACTTTAACTCTTTCAATTCTGATGGAGCCATTATATACAGAGCTTTGAAAATAGGTACTGTTCCAGGCAATACTTCAATTCCAAACTCTATCTCCCTATCTGGTGGTAGTCCAGGTAACTTCTCGGGAAATACATCCATAAACTCATTCACAATTGGCATCATTTTGATATCCACTTCTTCAAGATTCATAGCTGCCACAACTGATTTTTCCCATAGCTCCATAAACTTCATACTCCTAGGTCTTAGCCTCTCCAATTTATATGTGAAACTCCCTTCAATCAAGCCAAAACTTAACTCCGCCTTACTACAATCAATCGTAACCTTATAATGATTTAGCCAATTCATTCCCAAAATCACATCAAAATCAAATAAAGGCAATACTATCATATCAATAGGCATGTTCACATTTGAAATCACTACACTTATATTTTTACACACACAAGGATGTCTATTTTCAATAACCAACGGAGTAGTCACACACATAACACGATCAATCAACATTTCAGAGACAAGCTCACAATCATTCATAAAATTTTCAGAAATACAAGCATGAGTTGCTCCAGTATCAATTAGCACATATGCATCCCTATTAGCAACACTCAGTATACCTGCCAAAGTGTCTACTGAGGGTGTGTCCTCAATCTGCTGTAAGGTAAAAACCCTTGCATTTGTCTTTCCCTTTTCTATACCAACTCCACTCTTAACATTAGGTCGATCATTGCAATTAGCAATATGATGACCTCTCTACTTGCAATATGCACAGAAGACAGGTGGTAGTTTCGGATTCTTGCACTCTTTAGACTTATGCCCAACTTGACCACATGAAAAACATGCATTGGGAGTCCACTTACAATCAGACAACTCATGAGGACCATAACACCTAAAACATTTCTTTTCAAATGCAAGTGTAGAAGCTTTATTTGTCGGCTTTTGATTTCCTTATGGTCCCATAAAAGGCTTCTTTCCTTTACCAACACCCCAATAATTATCATAAGATGAAATGGAAGCAGGTCTCTTTCCCAGAAATGCAGCTGTCTTTGCTCTTCTAATTCTACTATTATTTTGAATTTGCTCCATTAGCAAAGCTTTGGCTACAGTATCTGATAGGGTATGCAACTCAAATTTCTTCACTTCACTTTGAATTTCCTCATTCAGTCCATTTTGAAATTTCTGAACTTTCATCCTCTCATCCCGATAATCACCTCCAGCAAAGCGCAACAATCGACAAAATTCACCATAGTATTCATCTATAGTCTTGCTCCCTTGTCTCAAGTTCAACCAATCGGCTATCATCCTTTCTCTCACTGAATTTGGAAAATATTTTGTGAAAAATATATCCTTGAATGCATTCCATGATATGGGTGGTTGTAGATTTCCACTAGTTAATCTCCACCAATTGTAAGCCTCTTTCTTCATCATGTAAACTGCTAAATCCACTTTATTATTTTCCAGTGTTCTACTAGTTGCAAATGTTTTCTCAAGTTCCTCTATCCAACCTTCAGCCACTGTAGGATCTGTATTAGTGCCATCAAATTCTGGAACCATCTTGCTAAAATCATGTAACTTGATTTGATTGGATTGATCATTTGCGGAGCAGCCTCATTTAGTCTCATTCCCTGCTAGTTACCTTGCTGCATGAGATGCTATGTTTGTTGACACATCATCATCTGATACTGCTGCATCATTGCCATCATATCCCTCATCATACTATACATTGAATTTGGATCACCAGTGGGTATTTGTGACATAGGAGGAATGGGTGGCATAAGTGGAGGTGGAGGAATCCAAGTCGGTAGAGGAACTTGTAAAGCTGAAGCTAATGCAGGAGATGGAGTAGTCTCACTGCTCGGTAGAAGATGAAGTAGGAGCAAATGTAGATGATGATTGTGGTGGTGGTGGCGGCATACTTTCTCTATCAGAATATTGCTTGGTAGACCTCCTCAACCTGTCCATCTTTACAATTGTATACATATATTCAACACACATTCACACATGCATATCAATCTCTACTCACATGCAAAACTTATCAAGTTAACATTCACATTCATATATAAATGAACAAACAATTCAACAAGTCATCAAACAAACAATAAGCAATTAATAAACAAGAAAACAAATAACAAGTATATGAAACAAGTAAAAAGGAAATTATACACAACTAGTTAAATAACTTAACTCTTTTCTATACTACTTAATTGTGTCTAGGTCAAGTCTTAAATGATTATTACAATTAGATAAACAATTAATCAAACTCGGCTCTGATACCAATTATAAGGAACCGCTATCACCCCTATATTTGAAATGGGCGATAACAGTTCCCCAACCACATATAACCTATAAAATTATATGTTTAAGGTTTAAAAAATATATATATATATATATATATTATGATTCCTATTATATTATCTATATGGAATTAGATAAACAATTTCTCAACAATTTTTAGGCAACCTTACATATAATCTTATAGGTTATATGTGGTTGGGGAACTATTATCGCCCATTTCAAATATAAGGATGATAGCGGGTCCTTACATTAATTTTTATTTTTCTATTTATGTCCTTAATGTTTACCAAACTTTACAGATTAAGACTTTTATTAACGTAATTAACTTTCCATCTATAAAGGACACGTAAGAGCACTTGATTGCAAAATTATATAATTTCAATTAATAGTATAATAATGGGTTAACGTCACGAATGATACATGAATTTTGATAAAATATACAATTAGATACTTGAACTTAAAATTGATAAAATTAGTACTTAAATTTTGAAATTGATTAATTTAGTACCTTAAAGAACTTTTTCGTGCACGCTAATAGTATTTCCATCTAGTTGTTTTGGGTCATAAATCGATCATTTTTAAAATTTAGATATTAAATTGGTCAATTTCAAGGTTTAGGTACCTAATTATATGTTTTTCTAAATGTCAGGTACCATTTGTGATATTATCACTATAATAATAATGAAATAAGAAAATAGAAAATCAAATAAAGGAAAAAGGTTAGAATTTTTTTAAAGAATCTAACCATAATTTTTTATCTTCCTTCTCACACCTGTAAACTAGATGTTTTATGAATAAATAACACTAAAAGAATTTTAAATTTTTGAATTAAAATTTATCTTAAATTATATGTATTTGTACGAATGGACAATACTACAAATCTAGGAAATAGGTCAAAGAAATAAATTTTATCAAAATTTCATGGGTTTTAGTGTGTTATTTTTATGATTCATCTTCTCCACTTATTGAATGACATAGATAAATTATTTACTAAATGCTAGCCACATCCATGCTAATGGTGGTGGAGAAAAATACCCACCTGTCATCGAGCTTGATATGCAAGGGGTTAGCTTTAGTATAAGGAAAGCAGTTTTGGTCAATCGCTTAATATCATATAAAGTTGAAAACAAAGTTGCAGTCATCTTAGTGTTATAGAAGTTGTGAAATTGTAGCCTCCAAACCCAACCTATATATTTGCACTTTTAGTGAAAAATAATGTATGCTAAAGGTAATAAAAGATGGTCCTTGGTCATTCATGGGGAAATTGATAATCCTTAATGTGTGGGAATCTCATTTAAATTCAGAAGATGTGTTGTTACATAAATGCCTTTTTGGGTTCAATTTCATGGGCTAAAACTTAATCAAATGACTGACAACAACATAATGAAACTTGGAGCTATTGTAGGATATGTGTTAGAACGTGAACCTGTTAATCTAAAAAGAGGAACTATGAGAGATTTTTTCGAGTTCGAGTGAACATGGATTTGACGATCCCCTTAAAAATAGGAATGTGGGTGAGCTGCAACAAAGAAGATAGATACTTTGTGAACTTCAAGTATGAAAAACTTCCTAATGTTTGTTTCAGGCATGGTCGATTTGGTCATTCCACTAGTATTTGTGAAGGGGAAAACAAAACTCAAAACTATGCTCCATGGATGCGAGCTTCAGCAATAAAAGCTTACTTAGAAGGGGATGGCTCTCCTAGCAACTCTTCTCTAACCCAATCATCTTCTATGGATGCTACATCCAGAGAATCCTCCCCAAGCTTCCTTTACCCCACTAGTCCTGGTAAAAACCCCGCTATCTTATAGCATTAACCACCATCCTCACCAATTTGTGAAACAACAAAATCACATCTATATAACCCACCTCCTTTAGGAAAAGCTGCCACCACTTGTCCAGCTAAACCCTCTGTATCGTCTTCATCTTCTCAAAATACACTAAACCATCCAATTCTATCCAATGAAACTCTAACACATGTTCTACACAAAATCAAGTAACCAACCCTGTCAAAGTCAAGATCAAACACAATCAACTTCTCTCATAAATCAAATGGCTTGACTACCTTAACCAAGACTACACATGCACTTATCTCATAAACACCTCTCCTCCACCAACCAAAAAAATCCTCAAGTCATTACATAGTGGAGTTTCCAAACTCCAACCGCCCCCTTTACCTCCCCTCCCCCCTCCCCCCCCACCCAACCCAAAATATTAATCCATAACCATACCATCCCCTTCCCAATTAAACTTGGCTATGAAAATACTGGCTATTAAGAGGCTAACAGGTTATAAAAAGTGGGATCTACCAAAAGGTTAAAGTTTAAGATGAGAACAATAGAAACGATTCCCCAAAAGAAAATGTGTCCTTTAGGAAGAAATAGTAAGATAAGAAACTACATCACAAAGAAGAAGAACCTAAAACTAAAGATTCCCAAAGGGGCAATAACTCAAGACTCCTTATTACCTGTTCTAATTTCTTATTGTCTCTCTCTCCTTGACAGCTGTGGTAATTGGTCAGAAGCGGCCACGCAAAAGCTATGACTGTCATAAGTTGAAACTGTTAGGGTTTAGGGCCTCCATGGCAGTTAAACACCTTAATGGTCTCATTCGCAGGCATAATCCAAGCATTGTTTTCCTTAAGGAGATGAAAAACAATTGAAAGAGGTTGTCTAATATTAGAAGAAGTTTAAGATTCAGTAGTAAGTTTCATGTGCCACTTACTGGTTTATCAGGTAGTTTTGCTTTGTGGTGGATGGATGATAATGCAGTATCTATGCATCATGCTAATAAGAATCACATAGGGAACACAATCTACTTTGCAAATGGTTCTTTATTTGCACATATATCTTGGATCTATGCGAATCCAAATCTAATGAGAAGGCAAACTCTATGGAGGAATCTTGAAATTGTCGGAGCTTCTTTTGAAAGATCCCTGGTTGTGTGGAGGAGACGTTAATGATACTTTGTGCAGCCATGAGAAAGTAGAAGGCAACCACAAGTACTAAAGATTAATAGAGCAATTCAATGCAATGGTCCTTAATGTTAATCTTAATGATTTGGGTTACCAAGGACCTCGATTTAATTGGTCTAATCAAAGAAAGGAAGGAATGCTGATATTAGAAAGGATTGATAAACCTCTTGGATCTTTGGAGTGGTTACAGAAGTTCCCTAACACCCAAGTCATCTATGGTGAAATGATTAGCTCTAATCATGTAGCCTTGATAGTCAACACATAGTTTTTAGATAAGAAAGCAAAAGGAGATTCAAATTGAATAGATGTGGACTACTTCCAACAGCTGCAAAGATGTCATCCAAGAAGCATGGAATATTACAACCCCAACTTGTTATCCTTACCCCTTGGGATTTAAACCAAAGAAGTGCAAAATTAAGCTCAAGGAATGGAGTAGAGAGGCCTTTTCAAATAGTATGCATGAAATCAAGAAGATACAACAATAACTTCATGAGAATCAGAGGAAGGGAAAAAATGCTACTCTCCAAGCTTGGTTAGTTATGGGAACGAGAAAAAATGTATTGGATACAGTGATCTAGGATAACTTAGCTAAAGGAAGGAAATCGAAATATAAGAGTTTTTCATCGGTTCACTATTATGCGTAGACAAAGAAACAAAATCCTTCACTCGAAAGAGAAGACAACAAGTAGATTGGTAAGGAGGAGGACATAATGAAGACATTTGAACAGTTTTATGAGGATCTATTCAAGTCAGATGGTGTAAAGAATTAGGGTAATGGCCTTTCTTCAATACCAACACTTGTAACCAATGAGATGAATGAGTCTTTAAAGAAGCCGATCTTACCAAAAGAAATCAAGAACACTACTTTCCAACTCGAAACTTTAAAAGTACCAGGCCTGGATGGCTTTTTGGGTATCTTCTACCAACGGTATTGGCATATTGTGGGAAACAGCTTTACTAGCACAGTGCAACCCCCCCTTTTCTTAACCGCATCAAAATTATTTTAATTCCTAAAGTCCTCTACCCTTAGGAAGTTGTTCATTTTCGTCCAATCGGTCTTTCCAATTTTATCTATAGAATTATTTCATAAATCTTGTTAATTATTTAAAAACTTTCATTAGTGATCTTATGTCTACGCCTCAAAGTGACTTTGTGTCTGGTTGTGTCATACATGACAACATCATCATCGCTCATGAAGCATTTCATTTTCTAATAAATAAGCAAAATAGAAAAAAAAAGTTATTGTGGCTTAAAATTAGATATGAATAGAGCATATGATCATGTAGAGTGAGACTTCTTAAAAGGAGTTTTGGTCAAACTGGGCTATCATTACTTGGATTAATTAGGTTATTAAATGTGTGACTTCAATATCTTATTCTATCTTTAATAACAACAAAATTGCAGGACAAGTTAATCCATCTAGGGGATTAAGACAAGAAAATCCCCTATCACCATATTCGTTCATATTAGTGGCTGATGTCTTGTTTAGAAATATTGAAATTTTAGTCTCCAACAAGTACACTATAGGTTTGAAGGCTAGAAGAACATGCCCAATGATTTCCCTCTTGTTTTTTTTGCTAACAACTCTTTATTCTTTGTGAAAGCTACTATTGAAGACATACAAGTGCTCAAGAACTTTATCCAAGAATACTGTGAAGCATCAGGACAAAAAGTGAATCTCCAAAAATCTAGCATTTTCTTCAGTAAAGGCACACCAACGGATAAAGTAGAGACTATCTACAATAAGTTAGGTGTCCTGAGGAAATACTTAAGTTTGGCAACCATTTGGGGTAGAAACAAGTTGGAAGCCTTAGCATTTGTTAAAGACAAGATTCGATAAAAGCTTAAAAGTTAGACAAGATGCCTTGTATCTAATACAAGAAGAGACACTAATCAAAGTGATAGCTGAGGCTATTCCAACATACTTAATGAGTTGCTTCAAATTTCCCAAGAAATGGAGCCAAGAAGTAAGCTCTCTAATTGTTCAATTTTGGTAAGAGCAAAGTAAAGATGAAAAGAAAATTCATAGCAAAGATGGGAGAGATTCACCCTCCTAAAATCACTAAGTGGTTTAGGCTTTAAAGATCTCCAAGAATTTAAAATAGCCATGCTTACTAAACTTGCTTAGAGGATTAATTTTAACCCAGATGCCTTTTAGGTATGAGTACTTAAGGGTATCTACTTTCCCTACTACTCGTTTTTGCAGGCACTTAAAGGATATAAGAACTCATGGGGTTGGGCTAACATCCTATAAGGAAAGCTAACTTGTTGAATGGAGTTATGTGACAAGTAGGAGATGGACGATCCTTCAACATACTTACAAATAGATGGATCCCTACTATTGAGAGCTATCTGCCATGGCTCAAGAACTAGTGCTCATTCCCATAACTTAAAGTTGCTGACCTTATCCATCATCAATTGAGTTCCTGGATCATTCATGAGTTAAGGAAGTCGTTTGACCCCAAGATGATCCAAGCCATACTTAAGATCACTTTTCCAATGAGCAGTCTTATTAATAAGCTGATATGGCCTTTTGAGAAGTATGATCATTGTACTGTAAGATCAGCATATAATTTCATCAAGTGCAACTCCACTCGATCCTATTCACATGCCTCAAGCTCTCATCAAATAGGAAAGGATGCATGGAGACAGGTTTGGCATAGCCTATGCCTCCCAAAAATGAAGCAATTTATTTAGTGAGCCTTAAACAATGCAATCCCGACCCAATTGAATTTGAAGAAGAAAAAGGTACTGCCCTTACTAACCTGTTGCTTTTGTTCAGATGATGAATAAGTTAAACACATGTTACTATGTTGCCTATGGACAAAACTATTTGGTTTGCTTCTCTAGGCTTAAGAATTGAAAAGGAAAAAGTAACAAAAGTTGATGTTTTGCTTATTTCTGTGTGGCTGGGGCGGAAAGCAAAAGAGAGAAGGCTGAGATCTTTGCTTATATTTGTACTCTCTTGTGGTGCATCTGAAAAAGTAGATGTACTACTATTTTTCAAAAGAGAGAGCTTGAAATTCATCTCACCATAGCTTCTACACATCGTGCTTTGATGGAGCTTGACTTTTTGTCCCATAGATCTATAGAACACTTAGAGCTTCAGCAGGAGAGAACGCCTTTAAATCAGCTAACAGATGCATAATGCTCAACTCTAGGAACTACCAACATCACAAGCAATGCAATGCCCACAACATTGTAGGCATCAACAATGCATGACCATACTAAGTTGGCGGTGAGTACCACTTCTCAAAACTTTATTGCAATCCCTTAAGCTTCTAGTTGGCAACTACCTCTGACCATGTCACACCCCGCCCCCGCAGGCGATGGCGATGCGATGCCAGGGCAAGCAAACCCACCACTGGCTTCCTAGTGGTAATGGCCGACACCACCATTGCATCATGGTAACCCCAACCAACGCATGCCCCGCAGGGTATCACGGGCATTATAGGTATTGTTACCCTCAGGATGGATTGACCCTCAGTCTGCAGCCTCTAGGGATCGAACCCATGACCTGAGGCTTTTGCCTGCCCCAAAGGCAGCACCTTTCACCAATTGAGCTATGTCACACCCCGCCCCCTCAGGCGACGGTGATGTGATGCCAGAACAGACAAACCCACCACTAGCCCCCTAGTGGTAATGGCCGACACCACCATTGCATCATGGTGACCCCAACCAACACATGCCCCAACGGGTACCACGGGCACTATAGGTATTGTTACCCTTAGGCAGAGTTGAATCCAGTCTGCAGACTCTAGGATTCGAACCCCAGACCTAAGGCTTTTGCCTGCCCCAAAGGCAGCACCTTCACCAGTTGAGCTGCAACTCAATCGGTGAGAGGTGCTTCCTTTGGGGCAGGCAAAAGCCTTAGGTCTGGGGTTCGAATCCTAGAGCCTGTAAACTGGATTCAACTCTGCCTAAGGGTAACAATATCTATAGTGCCCGTGATACCCTGCGGGGCATTCGTTGGTTGAGGTTACCATGATGCAATGGTGGTGTCGGCCATTATCACTAGGGGCCTAGTGGTGGGTTTGCCTGCCCTGGCATCACATCGCCGTCGCCTGAGGGGGCGGGGTGTGACAGACCAACTTTATGAAACTAAATTACGATGCCTCTATTGATTTAAAATTGGAGATGCAGTAGTGGGGTGTGTTTGTAGAGATTGTCAAGGGTCTTTATGTGGTAGGGGTAGTAAGACCATTAAAGTCACCAATGTTAAGGAAGCAAAGGATATAACAGTATTAGAAGTCTTAAGCTATGCAAGGGGTACAGCAGCTGAATGTGATTGTGGAGAAGGATGCTGCAAATGTCTTTCTAGCGGTATCCCAAAAGCTGGAAATTTGGTGCCCGACGGAGTACATTCTTGCTAACATTAACCGTTGCATCCCCATTTTAACAAAGTTGAGTTTTACCTAGTTTAACGACAAGCAAATGAAACAACAAATTGGGTTGCTACTAGAAGCAGATGGAAGATGTGTCCTTGAGTTGGGTTAGTGAACCCTATCTTCTTTAACGATCGATTTGGAAGCTAATTTAGTTAATAGTTCAAGTTGTCATTCTTCTATAAACTCAATTGATGTTTTGAACTCTTTTTCAAATTGAATTTAGTTGTCTTAATGGCCAAAAAAAAAAAAAAAGAATGAATGAATAAATATAAGGTTTCGTTGAAAAATTTTAGGTTCCACACATATTATGCACCTTACAGGTTTTACAGGGTAAAGGATATAGGGTTGATACAAAATATCACAAGGTTGGTTCAGAATATAAAATTTAATACTTTATACCTTACTATATGGGGTACCAGTATACCTTAAATATTATGTGTTAGATCACCCCTAGTCATAATTGTTTTATAGTTTTGATAATTTTTAGGAAAAATTACCTTACTAAATCCTTAATTTAATAAAGTGGTTTAGTCACCAATAATTAGATAAAACTCGCTTCTACTTTCAGACCATGAAGACATGTAATTTCATTATGGATTTTCGCAAAACCATTGAGGCTTATTGGCGGTGTTGGTTTCAATCGGCAGTAGCCAATAGGTAAGCTAAGTCGACAGACGACAACTAGGACAAATGGTCCTTTTGGCAACTTTGTACGCGGTCCACGGATGCCCGAATGCGAGAGAGCTGTCAAATAAATGAAATGGAACAGCTTCTTTTGCAGGTTCAATTGACCGGGAATGGATTAAAATGGGTCCTCCCAACATAGTGTTTATAATTTAAGTAATAGCTTTAAAAAATTGAGTGAAAAGTAGCATTTAATCATTGTTCTAATTGAGTCATTAATTTTTTATTTTTTTCTATTTAAGTACTTAATGTTTACCAAACTTAACAAATTAAGACTTTTGTTAATGTAGTTAACTTTTTGATCTGTAAATGACAAGAGCACCTGATCGCAAAATATATAATTTCAATAAATAATAAAATAATGTGTTAATATCACAAATGATACTTAAATTTTGATAAAATATGTAACTAGATATCTAAACTTTGAAATTAATCGATTTAATACTTAAATGAACTTTTCGTGCATGCCAATAATATTTTCATCAAGTTGTTTCAGGTCATAAATTGATCAATTTCAAAATTTAGGTATTAAATTGATTAATTTCAGCATCAATTACCTAATTATATATTTTGTTAAGGTTGATGTATCATTTGTAATATTATATCTATAATAATAATGAAATAAGAAAATAAAAAAATCAAATAAAGGAAAAAGATTAGGATTTTTTTTTTTTAAAGAATCTAACCATAATTTTTAACCTTCATTCTCACACTTGTAAACTAGATGTTTTATGAATAAATAGCACTAACAGATTTTTAAATTCTCCAATTAAAATTTATCTTACATTGTGTGTATATACGAAGGGACAAGACTACAAATCTACGAAGGTCGAAGAAATAAAATTATCAAAATTTCATGGGTTATAGTGTGTCATTTTATGAGTCATCTCTCCATTTATTGAATTAAATAGATAAATTGATGTTTACTGAAAAAAAATAAATAAATAAGAGACTTGGGGGTGCCTGGATTCGTGAGCTTAGAGAATAGAAAATTGTAGATGGTTTAGTTCAATAAAAATTTGGTTTCTGGTGTGAGAATGAAGATTAAAAATTATGGTAAGATTCTTTGGGGAAAAAAAAAAAGATCTAGCCTTTTTCTTTTATTTGATTTTTTATTTTTCATGTTTCATTATTATTATACCGTTTATTCAAATTATTTATTTGGCGATCAGGTACTGCCACGTGCCATTTATGGATGGATAAGTTGATGGCATTAATAAAAGTCTTAGTTTGTTAAGTTTAATAAACATTAAAGACTTAAATAGAAAAAAATAAAAAGTTGAGTAGTCAAATAAAAAGATGATTAAATGTTAAGAACTAAAATCTATTTTATTAAAAACTAAAATCAATTCAACCTATCATTTTCTTTTATGCTTGTAAAATGCATGCGGTTGTACATCTTTCTCTCACCAGACTTTGATAATTAGATTCTATACTGGTTTCTTCTTAGGGAAAACAAGGTAGATGATTTTTTAAATTATAATCTTGATAAGATACACCTTTAAATTTTTAAATATTGCAAATCATATCCTCAAACTTTTAATAGATTAGCAAATAACACCTAAAAGTTAAAAAGAACTTCCTAAATCTTGACATAAGTACAAAAACATTCCTTAAATTTATCATAATGTGCTTTAACGTCTTCAAACTTTAATCTTATTGTGATTTTACTAAAGTTAAAGAAAAATAAATAAATATCCTTAATATTTCCAATTTATTAAAGTTTAAATGGATTATTTGTAACATTTGAAAGTTCAAGATTATATCCACATTTAAGTCAAAGTTAGATAAAAGTTTACAGGGCTATTTGTATTTTGTAATTTCATTTTTTCTTTTTTTTTTCCTAAATCCATGTACCAATATAAATTGGCTTGATATATACAATATCTGCCACGATAGTGCAAGCTGGGATGATTAGTGTATCATAATGGAATTTATTCAATGTCAAATTTGCAGTCAAGTATACAAAGACATAATTAATTTCTAATTTCTTTTATAGTTCTATTACCGTTTCTCGAGTGATAATCATAGCTTAATTGAATGAATTATATGGATTTCTTAATCACCTACAGCACACCGCATAGAACGGAAAACTATGTTTTTATTGTCTGAAAGTGAATTGTTATCCATCGAGATAAATATAAGAATAGCTAAACTAGCACAAGCATATCGTATATTAAGAAATTCTATTAGCTTAATGTTACAAATGATACATGAATTTTGATAAAATATAAAATTAAATATTTAAAATTTAAAATTGATTAATTTAGTATCTAAACTTTAAAATTGATAAATTTAGTACTTAAAAAAAAAATTTTCTACACGCAAACAATATCTTTATCAAGTTCTTTCAAGTATTAAATTGATTGATTTTAAAATTTTTCAAGTATCAAATTAATCAATTTCAAAATTTAGATACTAAATTAATCATTTTTAAAATTTAAATACTTAATTATATATTTCATCAAAATTCAAATATTATTTATGAGTTGTGACTTTATCCCAATTCAATATAGCTCTTAATTGCGATTTTTCCTCTCTATCCTCACTAAAATTTGAGGGGGGCGAAAAAGATTGAGCTCTATTTACTTCAGTTTTCGAATTGATTCGTTTCATTAATCAAACTTAGTTTAAAAAAATAAACACAGAACAAGCGGTAGACAAATTTCGTTTTTCTGGTTACTTCAGTGTCACTCTTCTTCCTTTATTCCTTTTCCCATACGAGACAAACTCAATCGTCCCACTTTTTACTTTTCTAATCCGCTTGGAGGAGCAAAAGGTGCACAGAATCATGATCTATCTATTTTAGATAAATTTTTTATTAAAAATTTATCAAATAAAAAAATAATATCATATATAAAACTAATATAATATTATCTTTATATGATAAACTTTCAATAAAAAATCTATCTAAGATAGATGGATCAAGGATCTATCATCGCTGTGTGAACATTTTTTTTTTATCAAATTATTCGTTGGACACATAAAATGACTTTAACCACTAATCATTATTTCAAAAATTAAATTCAACACTAATTAATTATCACCCAACATAGTCTCGATTCTGGTGCCGATTCCTCCCACATTAATACCGCCATAAAAGCCAAAATTAAAATCCATTAGTAGGCCATGAATTCTTAAATGGACATGATCTCATCAATGCCATGATATATATTTTCTTTTTCATAAAACGTACATTAAAAATTAGAAGCTAAACATTATAACCTAAAGATATCTCTTCAATCTCTTAAATGAAAAATTTTAGGTTTAAATTTCTCACTCGATGTAATAAAAAAATTTAAAATTAAAAAAAAAAATAGATAAATGTCGATTTAATCTGCTTAATAAGTGCTTATTAGTCTTAGTTAATAGATAATTAATTATTTAAAGATATTTGATACTTTATATATTTTTGAAGCTAATTATACATAATTTAAAAGCAAATGCAACTTTGTAGATGCCCTTTATATTAAAAAAAAACTAACATCTTTTCCAATTTTATAGTTATGTTATCTACCATTGTTTTATTATAGAAATAATAGAAAAGACGGTTTAAAAAATTATTATTGTTAAATATTTTGGAAAACATGAACTTGTTTCTTTTACCCATTTCTTTTGATTTTTTTTTTTTTATCTCGGTTTTGGTTTCAAGTTCGTTCCTTTTGTTTTATTTTTTATTTCTGTCATGTATATTTCTATGTAAATCGTTATATATATATATATATTTGTAAAATAGCATTTACTATTAAAATTTTTAAAATTGAATAATAAAGAAAAAAATTAATTTTTTTTGGTAATTTTTCACTGAAATTTATGGATTAAAGATCCTTCGAAACAAAAAACCTGAACATCACCGGAATTTTAAATGAGATATTTTTAATAAAAAATAAAATACATATTAAAGAGAATGAAACAAATGCTTACCAATACTTAAACAAAAAAACACTTAAATACAAATGATATAAATTTGATTACAAAATTACCAATGTAAAATCACAATTACTATATGCAATTTAGCTATCCAAAGAAAAATTGCATGTATAAATGCCGATTTACCAACTACAGTACCGTAAGTCATGTAATGACTAATGAAAAAGCCAATATGGGTAATTCATATGTGCTGACTAATGCCCTATAAATAACATATAAAATTATGATTATTTTTCGTCGATATTTTAATAATTATTTTTATATAATTTACACTTCTGTAATTTTCATTTAAATTGATCGATCAACAGATAATTCCCCGTATTAAAGAAATCCTTTACCCAACAATATATTTCGGTAACTTTCACTCCTCTCTTTATCTGTCAAAATTTCAATCCTAAACTTCTAATAACAGCCTGTTAATTATTAGATCATGACATTCAACACCTGGAAAAGGAAAATCATTGTAGAAAGAAAGAGATGGATTGAAGGAACATAGGATAAACAATAACAATCCAAGAGAAAACTCATTTATTTGCAATAGAAGATTCAAAAATCTTTAAAGACCAGCAATTGATTAAACCAGGCTAACCGCATTCTTCTTGCAGGTTATCTACGGCATCTTTCTCCTTTTTCTTTCTTCTTTTTTCCCTCATTATTGTTCCGCTAAACCAACCGTATATTTTCTTAGAGAGTAATTAATATTTTATCTATATCTGTATGCAAATATTATCATATATATTGGCAAAAAAAAAAAAACCTTATATTTTCGTATTTATTTACATAAATTTGTAAATCTTTCAATTGTGATGAATTAAATATTTTATTAATTATTTCTCTAATTCATCTATACATAATCTTTCATTTTTCATAGTAAAACTTTGATTAAACTTCACTTAACTGCTTTAAATTTTGAATTACTATTTATAAATTTGAAGTTTTATTAAACATATCATAAGCAAATTTTTCAAATTGTTATAGTAAAAAATTTTGGAGATTTATTTTAAATCAACATACAAGTAAAAGGACTTCAATGGACACAATTTTATCTGCTTAATTGCACATGACGTAAAATTCTATGGCTTATTACTATTTTCGGAAAAAATTAAAATAAAAACATATAATAAGAAAATTTAGTTTAATTGAACCTAGTGGGATTGAATTTTCAATTTGGTTTTACTTACCAACATTTACCATTTATAATGGGTGCACAGGTAACCTTATTAAACTTATACTCTAAGATAGCCAATTGAACTTGGTAGATTTTGTTTGGATATGAAACATCATAAGATAGATTCTTATAATTTTTGAGAATCTAACTCTTTAAAGTAAGATATGATATATAATATTTTTATAACCATGCTCTAATATATGATACAATTAGGGTATTTTTGTACTTATTTCATGATATTATAAAATACTATTAATAATTAAAAAAATCGAGATTCTTGTTATATATGATTAAAATAAGAGGTAGTGTGATATTTGGTAACCGAAATTTTATCAATTATTTAATTAACCATCCAAACTTTTAAATCATCAATTTTAATACCTAATTTTACATTTCAAGGCAATTTACATTGTCTACATTTACTTTTATAGAACTCTCTATCTAGTTGGTTGTTTTAACCAATTATGAAGAATCATATGTCCCAAGTAATTATTTTAATAAAATATTATATTTAAAATTTATAATTTTTCAATAAATATAGATTATTGGTGGATATTATTTTTATTATTCATATGTATAAAAAAAATCATCAAAATAGTCATCTACAACACAAAGTAGTCCATAAGTGGTAAAAAAAAGTTATACAACTGACCTTGAAAGCTCTAATACTGAAAATAGCAATCTTAAAATTTAGATATTCAATTGAATTTTTTGGTTAAAATTTAAGTACTAAATGCCATATTATCTCTTAAAATCAAAACATATATTATACAACATATTATATTAATCTGAAGGCACATCGCTATATGCATAAGTATCGATTTACGTTGGATAAATATTTAATTATATATCTAAATTTTATTAATATTTATACACAGGTCATCCCAATACATAGCATTGAAGCTAGCTCTTCCTTAACCTACTTTTTGATTTGATTTGACAAAACACCCGATTAACGTGTAACTGAACCATACCATCCTGCGACGATTTGCCATCCAACATCATTTTTCGAAGGTAAAGTCCTTGTTAATGGGTTCACGTTATTAAAAACTCAAAACACAAAATTATAAGCTTTTTAAAATACTACAGAAAAAAAATTAAAAAAGGAATAAAATTAGCATTAAAAAAAATAAAATTGGGAGATACTTTCTATGTGAATATTGATTTATATCATTTTGGTATTATTATTAAATTAAATTAATATTAATAAAAAACTGATTATTTCATTTATAAATTAATAAAATCGAATCGATATTAAATTAATATAAATATAATATTAATAAATTATAAATATTAATTAGATAGAGATTTAATATCGATAAAAATACAAAAATTTAAGGAATGTTTTTATTGGGAAAAGGAAAATAATGACTTTTTAAAAAATAATTATAAAAATATCATTAAAATAAAAATAATCTCAAAAATAGATAAGTTAACATTCTCTTTTTAAGAGATGAGGTCATTAGTTGCCGATCTTATCTCTTCAAGAGAAGTGGTTATCGTCTCTTGAAGAGACGATGTTGAATCTGTCATCTTCAACCTCGTTTCTTCAAGTTACACCGATCTCGTCTCTTGAAGAGTTGAGGTCAATCACTTATGACCTCGTCTCTTCAAGAGACGAGATCAAGTTGTCTATTTTTGGGTTTATTTTTTTATCTGGTACATTTGTGTAATTTAAAAAAAAAAAGATTTTTTTTTCCTTAATCATGATTTTATCATCTTCGTTCAAGTCCATAATATCCTTTTCTATTCTATCCGTTGAAACTTGAAATCCTGCTCTCTCTCTCTCCACCACCCCCCGTTAAGCCTTCGCTACTGTTTTACGACATTTCTCTCTCACCAACAAAACACTCCCCCAACGTCACGCTCCCCTCTCTCTCTCTCTCTCACACACACACACTCCCTTTCGCAGAAAATTTAAGACTCCGCAACCCCCATCTTTACTCACCTTATTCGCCGGAGACAATGTCGGAATCCGGCGACAACAATCCCTCTGACAACTCATTTCCTCACAACCTCACTTCCAAAACCTCATTCTTCAACCTAAAACTCTACGTCCTCATCGGAATCCTCATCCTTTCCGCTGTTGCACTTTCTCTCCTCATCTACATCCTCTGCATTTACCTAAAACGCACCTCTTCCTCCTCCTCGCGTAGACGCAAAACGCGTCCCAAACACAAGTCAGGTCTCATTCCACTAGTCTCAAAAGAGATCGTCGAGATCAAATCTCTCGATCGCATCATGAAAGAAGAGAGGGAACTGGATTCCATCGATAACTTGAAGAAAAAGGGGGAGATTGAGCCTATCAAGAAGCTGGAGGAGGTCGTGCTTGAAGAAGAAGAAGATGCGGTGAAGAGAGAGAAGAAAGTGAGTGGAGAGAGCGATGACTTGGCTCCGAGTGGTGACGCGGCGGCGGTGGAGATGAACATAGGATGGGACGGTGGTATAGTCTGAGAGAGCTTGAGACTGCGACACGTGGATTCGATGAAGAGAACGTGATTGGAGAAGGTGGTTATGGTGTTGTGTACAGAGTGTTCTGAGTGATGGTTCTGTTGTTGCCGTGAAAAATCTTCTTAATATAACAAGTAAGGGAATCAATTTGGTATTCTTAATTTTCCCTTTGTTTCTTCAGCCACCCCACCCCCCCCAAAAAAAAAAGTGATGTTGACTTCTTTTGTATAGTCTTTGAAGTGCTGACCAGGTGTGATATATTTTCCAAGTTATATTTCGGTTAATTTCTAAGAGATGCGGTATAATTTTTTATAATTTGAAAATTTCGGCTTATATGTTTAAAATACTATAAGTTTTGTCACTTTAAATTTTGTATGTGATATGTATGTTTTTTTTTTTTACCTCCCCTTTCTTATGTGAGATGTTTGGGTCAAACTAAATAGGAGAAATATCTAATTTCATCTCCTATCCTCAACCAAAAAAACATTATATCTTTGTGAAAATTTTAAGATTTGAGCAATTGAGGAAGCATAGTTTAATGAAAACTCTTTCATTTAATGAATTTATTTTATTTTTTTTTTTTATATTGTCTTTTACACCCTGAAAATGGCTTCGGTGGTTTTTTTTTTTTGGGTTATATTAAAAAAAAAAGTTTATCATTGTGGAAATAACTTTACATAAATCGATTGTTTACTTATGTGGGGTCAGATTTAATTTAACTGTTTCAACTGTTACTACGTAATTGAAGGGATCTTTAAGGATTGTGGGGATTTTGCTTTGAAAATCAATGTTGAAAAGTATTACAGGCTTACGTTGGAGACTTTTTAACAAGTGTCTCAACCTCATAAGCAGGCCACTTTTGCTTTTTTGTGGGATTTCATTATTATTATTAAAATATGTTTACCTATTACAAAGATGTCCCAGATCTTGATTTTGTTTGTACTTGGTCACTTGTGACTTGGTCTTTAATATTATGTTGGTAAGACATTCAAAAGGTGGATTTTGGTTATTAAGAATTAGGTTTTGTAGTGAATGTGGTTGTCGAATTGGATCTCGATGATTACATTACATTCTGTGTCGGTGTTGGTTGGGGAAGAATCAGAATTATTACGATGTACTTTATTAAGTAGGAAAAGTAAGAGATTGCTTCTTTTTTTTTATTTTTAATTTCTTTATTCTCTTTTGTTCAAAATTACTTTGCTTTCTCTTCTTTTCATTCCTATCTTTCTTTTGGTTTTTTTCCCCTTGGATTGATGGAGACGAAACTTCCTATGTTAAATAATTAAGAGTACATAGTATTCCTCTTCTTTTTAACTGTTTGTGCATAAAACATGTAAAGAAAGATTCCTGCTGGTTGTTTGGCATGCGCAAGTCGATGCATACACAATGTCTAATTCAAATTTTTAAAAGTTTTGGCTGACATGCTGAAGTACTTCACATGGCTACTACCTAGTCATTATGATTCACGTGGCTTATCATGTAATATCCAGCAATATGCTATGTTTAAAATTTAAGATTTTCCACTTGTGCAATACTAAAATATACCCCTGAGGCATATTCATAATTTGTGTGCACTGATTTGAGACATCCTGGATTAAGGTTTCGAAAGGTCATAGTTCTGAATGGAATTTATTTATTTATTTATTTTTTTGGTGCAGAGGTCAGGCAGAGAAGGAGTTCAAAGTGGAAGTTGAGGCTATTGGGAAAGTAAGACATAAGAATTTGGTGGGTTTAGTTGGTTATTGTGCAGAGGGTGCTCAAAGGTACTTTCAAGTATTCTTTTGACAAAACAAGGAGATGGATGCTAATTTGACATATTTGATTTTGTGTTCTGTCACTTCTGCTGCATGACAGGATGCTTGTGTATGAATATGTCGATAATGGCAATTTGGAGCAATGGCTGCATGGTGATGTTGGGCCTGTGAGTCCGCTGACCTGGGGCATTCGCATGAAAATTGCAATTGGAACAGCTAAAGGGTTGGATATCCTACTATCCATTTATACAGCTTGAACTTCCAAATAGAGATCTTATTGAAGATTTAATTATTCCATTTTCTGCAGGCTTGCATATTTGCATGAAGGATTAGAACCCAAAGTGGTGCATCGTGATGTAAAATCTAGCAATATTCTTCTGGATAGAAAATGGAACCCAAAAGTATCAGATTTTGGACTGGCAAAGCTGTTAAGATCTGAGGCAAGCTATGTCACAACACGTGTAATGGGCACATTCGGGTAGTTCCTCATCCAATTGTTTTCTTCTGTTCAACAAATTTAGTGTTTTGTGTTTTTTGCTGATTTTCCTTTACCTATTTGTCACAGATATGTCTCTCCCGAATATGCAAGCACTGGTATGCTAAATGAAGGGAGTGATGTATATAGTTTTGGAGTTCTACTAATGGAGATAATCACTGGAAGAAGTCCTATAGACTATTCAAGACCTCCTGCAGAGGTGAGTAATGTTTAATTTAAATTATCACATCCACACTATGCATATGCTTTTTCTTGCTAGCACTGTAAGCTTTTTCTTGATATTTCAGATGAACTTGGTTGACTGGTTCAAAGGAATGGTAGCCAATCGTCGTGGAGAGGAACTTGTTGATCCTCTGATGGCAGACCAGCCACCTCCTAGAGCTTTAAAACGGGCAATGTTGGTTTGTCTGCGATGTATAGATTTGGATGCTAGCAAACGACCAAAGATGGGACAGATTGTTCACATGCTTGAGGCTGATGATTTCCCCTTCCGTGCTGTAAGTCTTCTCACGCTTATTTCTTTACCATTTCCACTTCTAGCTAGCAAGCAATCATGTCCATTGACATACCATGCTTAACGTATCACTTGTCCCTGTTCCAGTGTTCCTTAAGCAGTATCCTGCTCCTGACAGCTATACACAATTTTCTGCACAAGAACCTCATTCACACAAACAAGTGTTGCTGTGACTATAAAACCACTTGGATAAGGGTCCAATTAATTCAGTCATCTGCTGCCAATATGCTTTTCACCATTTTAACTCCTTTCTACTCTTACATGTCCTGCTTTGGTTAGTAATCCATGTTAATGAGTAGTTCCTAATGCCATGCAGGAACAAAGATTTGTTCGAGATAAAGAACTTCCTCCCGTGAGTGTAGCTGAGGCCCATGGAATTCCACGGATTTTTAACGCATCTAAGCATGTTGCAAATGATAATGCAGAGCGAGGGAGATGGAGATGATAGCCATGTGTTTGCCATCTAGTTGCTAAGGTCTGTATTTTGTTGTATAGATTTCCACTAGGGTAAAGGTGAGGAAAATAATACAGATGAAGGGGATGCATCTTCTTTTTGTTTTCATGCGACAATTTTTTATTGATCTGGGCAGCCTGGATGGGTATATGTTTCAGCTATGTACTTCTGTAAACAATGCTTGTGTATATATGTGATCTATATGAGGCAGATACTATTGACCTGTTCTGTTCTAACTATTGGGTTCCTTGTTGGACCCCAAGAAAATCTCTATGAATTTCATTCTTCTTTTCTGGCAGTAGCTTATGCCCGGAACTGCGATTCTCTGCTTTTTCCCATGTGTGGATTGCTATCAACTTATCATGGCCGCAGAAGTTGTCCCATTAGGTGTTATTTTTCGCAAAGCATACTCACACAGCACCGTTTAAAAATAATTCAGCAGATTGCATGAATTGATCAGAATTAGCAATTTATAATGGTAACAAATCGGCAATAAGACATCTTGATGGGAAAGGAAAGCAAAAGGAAATAATTAACAGCAGGCAGCAGCTGTTGGCTGCATAAATTGTGTTCCATTGATCCTGGATTGGCTATTTTGATATCTTATTTTTTTTGTTTTTGAATAGATGTTTGTTAAGAAGTAGATATAGATGAGAAAATAAATATTTTTATTTATAAACAAATAAAATAAATCAGATATAAATAAGATATAGGTATAAATTAGATAAGATGAGGTAATACAGTGGCAATTTTGCCAGTGAGGATTGTACTTATATGATGATCCTATACGATATTTGTCTCATTTTACTTTGGAATCCATACTGCGAACCGCGAAGTACCTCCCCATACAGTGTGATTGATCTTTTATTCTCATTGTACCATTTAACCAAGTGACATACCACATAAAATGAAACAGAGGTGGGAGTGTAATATCCCCTGACAGTAAGTAAACTACTCTTTTTTTACGCTTAAAGTCTGCCTCGTATTGAGTGCACCAGCTGTATCTGCAGCAGGTTGGCGCGTACGACTCTCATGTTTGTTTCCGACTGCACTTACTCCCATTATGGCGGACCCATATGGCCTATCTCACATGAGAGGCATCGAGTATACAGGCCCAGCACCAGGTACAGTATTCTTGTTGCTTAGTGGTTACTACTTCACACTATAATTGACTTAGAGCGTCCCCAACACTTGTTCCTTGGCAACAATTGCACGAGGGAAGGACCGAAGTAAAGATCCTTCGTGTATAGGGCCAACCTTAGTAAAAGTTCAGCCCCTCTGACAAGGATCGGTCCCTAGTCTCTTAATATATATTTTCCAAAGATGTTGTGGGTAATTTTTATTATTATGTAAGATCTATAAATTGTAAAATTTTATGAAGAATCTTATGTGAGGGACTTTAGAAATAAAGTGATATGATTCTTAAAAAAAAGTTCTTAAAATTTTTATGTGGTATTTTAAAGACCTCTTGGAGGTCCTATGAGTTATATATGCTTTTAACTGAGTCGTTGAATCAAATCAATTATTTATATTATAGAGTTCGAGTTAGGTGTCGATTCAAAATTTTAAAAGCTAAGTTTGGTCGAGTTTAAAGTTTTAAGCTTGAATTTAACTTAAAAGTGGTATTAACTCAACAAAGTTGACCCTATTAAACTTGTCTAAACTTAATTTGTTTTTATGTTTTCTTCTAATTGTAATAATATTTGATGCAATCTCTTCTAAATATACTTGACTCAAGTCTAACTAAGTTTGCAAGCTAATCGAGCCAAACATTATGAAATTTAAGGTTTGTTTAGATTGTTTAATTTTATATCTTATATATATATATATATATATCTCATCTGTATCTAATTTTCATTTATATCTTATCGGTATCCAATCTGTTTGATCTATTTAGAAGTAAAAATATCTATTTATCATCTGTATCTATTTTTTAATAAATATTTATTTAAAAACAATAAAAATAAGTTGTTATAACGACTAGAATATAATGAAATAATCAAACCCTAAACATAACTCAATTAACTACTTGAGAAGCTTCAACTCAAGTTCACCTTAGTTATTCTTAAGTTAAAATTAAATAAAAATTATAAGAAATTTAAATAGCTCACAAGTAGTATTATCTATTCACATCCTTAATTGAACCCCATTGCTCACTTCTGCAAAACTTTATAAATATTCATCTCATCTATATATCTCTCTCATGTGCGCGTGCCAACGCTATTGAGGAGCTTGCAGCAGAGTTCATGAATTGAATACTGGAATATCTGCATTTTTCAAATTTTAATTTTTGTTTTCCTATCACCAGAAATTATGACATATGCTTTTGAAGAAGATGGGATGATTCGAATTTAACTTGTCCATATGCTTATGTTATCTGATCACCATGGGCAGTTATTGCACGGTGATCATCATGACTGACAAAACTGGGGAAAGTGTCGGATTTTAGGGGTGCGTAGGATGTCTCTCCTTAAAAAGTTTTTACACATTTTGCACAAATTTTGCTAAGGATGTGCGTCGTACAACCAAGCATTTGTTAGCTTTTCTAGCATAAGAAAATGAAGCAGAAAAACAATTTTTTTTTTCCCTACAAACATTTCACGAGATTTATGTCAATAATATGATAATATAAATTGCAATATAGTGATTGTAAGCTTCCTCCTTTTTGATGCAAAATATTTTTTATTTTTTCTTATAAAAAAATACCTTGTTTTTCTAGATATAAAGTTTAAGAGAGATTTGCGATTTATTCTACCTTTTATATAGCTGTGTTTATTATAAGGATTCCAAGTAATTACTCTTAACAATATCCACACATATGGTATCGGAAAATAATTCTAGTTTCTATACTATCGAGTATCAACTAACTCAAGACAGCATCATATTAAATCGAAAAGCTTTCACAGGCCACACTATAATTGTCTCGCCCAAATTTTATTTCAAACTTTTAAACGGAAGCAAAAATTGATAACAGGCGGCAGTATATAGTGTTTCCATAACGATAGTACTATCGTTTTGGAGAAATTTTATAATTCATTATTAATTTTGATAAGATCGGTCCTATTCACTTTCTGATGATTTATATCATACTAAAAAATGATTGAATCATTAAAATAATTAATATACTAATTATTATATTTATTTTAACAGTTAAATAGTTGATTAAATAATCTCATCCACCAGAATCATTTTATTTTTGGAATGAATTTTTTCTACCTGCAATTGGTGAAAAATTTAGTGTCAAAATCTCTTTTTCAATAATCATACTTTGAGTGCAGCTTTCTAAATTTCTTTGCATGAAGGTAGCATTTGTCCATACTAAAGTTAGAGACAAATTATTAGTCACCCAACTTATAAGAAATGTTGTAAACTATAAATTACTTTGCCCTTTTTACCGATATAATATATATATACATATATATATATTATATGAACCGACT
This sequence comes from Combretum micranthum, assembly GCA_024138025.1. NCBI lineage: Eukaryota > Viridiplantae > Streptophyta > Magnoliopsida > Myrtales > Combretaceae > Combretum > Combretum micranthum. The sequence goes on along the minus strand of JAMXBD010001363.1, from coordinate 341,930 downwards.
ACTACATAATTAAATCTTTTCATTTTATAATATCCAAATAAATCATTGCATGTAATATCTACTTGGTTTTTGAGACTCAATAAAACTAATGACGGTAATGATTAATGAATTAATTGCATCCCAACCAACTTTAGACCTTAATCCTAGAGGGTGAAAATGTCAAAACCTAAAACTTAAAAGGCAATAATAGAGGCCGCTAATACTACTAAACCATTTTTTTATTGTTATAGACTTAATTTTGAGTTTAAAACAACATTCGTCAATGCTGTAAAGGGTTAGTATTGAAAAGTTCCATTATTGTCCAAGGATAATAAAGCTCACATACATTGTCAAAAATCAGACAAGTCAAAGTTGGAAAATCTATACTAGAGTTTTAAAAGAGTCGAGTCGAGTCGATGTAGTACCAAGCTTGAACTCGACTCGATTTAATAGTTGATGTGCTCGAACTTGACTTGTTTATCCTTATAAAAGTTGATTTAACTAAAAAATAAGTTGGTTTTTAAAACGAATTCAAAATCCTTTTAAACATATTTCATCTATATTGTTTTAATATGTTATAATTAAATTTAAATAACATATGTGGGTTTCTCTTAATTTATATCAAGAAAGGATTTTAAATCGAATATTTGTGCATAATTCATAAGCACTATTAATAAATTATATATAAAATTTCTATAAAATATAAATACATAATTTAGATATTATAATTATATGAGCTATGTATTATATATGCCATATATATGACAAAAAATAGGGTATTGATATAATACATAAGTTATATTTTATAAGTTATATATAAGGTATATTATATAAGTCATACAATATATTAGTTATATGTATAAGTTGTATATATGTGTGTGTCTAAAAAATGTAATAAATAATCTAGAGATTATATAATTATAATCTATGTAATATATATATATATATATATGTTATATATATGATAAAAATAGGGTATTGATATAATATATAAGTTCTATATACATATAAGTTATAACTTGTATTTATAACTTATAATTTATATGCTCTATGTTTTATAAGTTATAAGAGATATATATATATATATATATATAAGCTATATTATATAGATATATGTTATGTAGTATATTAGTTATATGTATAAATTATGAGTTATATATTAAAAATGTCAAAAAATATGAATAAATAATCTAGAAATTATAAATATATAAGCTATATATTATATATATGACAAAAAATAGGATATTGATAAAACGTATAAATGCATAACCTAGAGATTATAAATATATAATCTATGTATTAGATCTGTTATATATATGTATATATGTATATATATATTATAAATGTGTTTGTTTGGTTTATATATATATATATAATATATATATATAAGTTATATGTTTATATATATAATATAATGCATTTGTTGTGGATAATATATGTGTGGGTGTAGTGTAAGTACGAGTGTGATAATATGAGTAAATGGGCTATTAAAGCAAACAAGCCATCAAAGTTTGAAAATAGGCTTTAAGAATAAGGAAAGTGTAAATTGATAATATTTTATTTGAAATATATAAAAAGCTCGACTAAGCTCATGAGCTTACCAAGATGAGTTTTAAAGCTCGAACTCAAGCTTCATAACACTCAAATAGCTTGAACTCAAGCTTGACTAGATTGTAAGCGAGTCGAATTTGAGATTTTTATCGAGTTGAACTCGAGTAGCTCACGAGCTGTTTCTACTTACTTACAGCCCCACAACATAGGAGAAATTTTCTCTAGTTATTATTACTTATATGGAAGTTGTATGGCATGTGAAAAGTTAAATCTCAAATGCATGAGTCATAAAACCTAGTATATAGTAACCACACAATACATACAACCTTATTTTTAATGCAATGTCTAAAGCACTCATGGATTATTATTTGTTGATGGCAATTTTTAATATGGGTCATCAAAGGTCAATGTCGACCAATAACATCTATCGCTACCAAACTATCGAAAGATAAGAATTCACCCACCGTCATGTCTATATTCCTCCTCCTGCATGATTATTGTAAGGTATGTAAGCTATACCCTAAAAGTATCATAGGAATGCACATAAAGAGATCTTTAAAATTGCATAATACACCCAATTAAAAAGTAGCTTCCATCCCTCCCCTTCCTCATTCAACCAAATCTTCTGTACTCTTTTAAATATTGTTGTGTTAATTCACTCATCCCCTTAAAGGAACCTTCTATTGGTTTGAGCAATGGAGTGCTTGTGCAAAGACTATTCAACATCCACTTTGTAGCATATGCTTATACATGTAATTTTAGAAAATAGATTTTATCAATGAAAATGTGCACAGATAAGTAATCAATTAGTTTGTTAATCATATGTAGTAATAAAAATCTGGTGTGTTCACTAAGTTCCACAAGGAGGTTAAGCTAAGCACTGGACCAATGCCTACTACTCTAATCTAAATCTATCAAATTATGATTGAGAGTGATTAAGCTAAAGCTAATGATGAATACAAAAAACCAATAGGAAATCTAATTACATAAAAGTGTGGGATCATGACCATTATCCTTTGTGTTTAAGCATGGCATTTGACTTATTTTCTTAAAGTGAAAGCAAAGATATCTTCTCGTTTACTAAATATTGTCTCTATGTTGCATTTGCAAAGTGATATTGTAAGGACCCGACTTACCCTACATCTAAAATTTAGGCAAGCTAAATCATTTAGCCATGTATAATACCTTAAGTATTTCATGCATAGGCCTCATAATAGATACATTTATGTTGAATATTACTAGCTAGTTTTAAATTCTGAAATCATTTATTTAGATTATGGATAACTAGATTTGTGATGGGAAAACAATCTTAATAAAAACATTTTTAGCTTCTATCCACATGAATAGATCAACTTTTGAAAAAAAAAAAACTTTAAAACCTTATTACAAAACATATGGGCTCCAACAGGCCCTTAAAGAAAAATAATAGACTTAAAAGATATAAATCTAGTTCTTTAGAAAAAAAAAACAAAAACAAATAATCTATCGACTCTACTTCACTTCACTTCTCCTCTTAAACCTCCAAGATCGCCCATAACCAAGCCAACATCATAATCACCCAACAATAACAACATTATCATCATCATCAACACCTAAATCGTCATCATCATAACAAAACAACACTTGGAAAGAAGACAACAACAACAATAATGAGCCGAAGCCCAGTACAACAGCAATGCAAATACATACAAAAGGACACACAAGTCTAACTAAATGCAATGTAGTAGCAACATGTTATTATCTTCAATTTATAGCGAAACAAATAACATTTGAGCATTCACACTTCGAAACAAGTCTTGAGGAATCTAAGAGTCCTAAGTAACAGCAATTGCTTAGGGGGTTGATATAGACAGCCTGAATTGATGAACCATAGGTGGTTATAATCTTATTTTGATGAGGAAATGTACTGCACAAATGCGCTACAACTTAGGTAAGCTATATTTAATAAGAAAAACTTGTTTTTGATATATTTAAGCTTTAATCTACATATATGTGTATGTTGTATGTCTTTTTGGAGATTGTGCAAGTTTTAGCAAGACATATTTATAAGTGCCACAACCTTGGTCGTGACTTAAACTTGAGGGTAAATCGAGGACTAGATATGTTTGAACTAAGCATGACAAATGTAAAATCAAGACACGACGAGTTGAACAAAACAAGTTGAACAGGCTTGGTCGAAGGTCACATCGATGGCTTAACGTGCTATAGGGTTAAGACGTAATAAGCTCAAAACCAATACTCGACAAGTTCAACACTCAGGCTCTACGAGATAAAGATAGTAGACTTGATTGGGGGCTAAATCAAGGCACGACATGCTTCAGAGCATGACAACTTTGAATGTGAGTCTCGACAAGAATAGATTTGGTCAAGGGTCAATTTAGCACGCGATGAGTTAAGGTGCGACGAGATTTAAGGCGCAACAGTTTAAAAACTAGCCGTTGCAGACCTTTGAATTTGACTAATAGTCTTTTGAGTGTAACAGCTATGTTTTTAAACTCGATATATATAATATGTTTTGGGGTGACTTTTAGTGATGACCGTGAATCAAAAAAAGAGAGTAAAGCTTAACTTGCAAATATTATGTAAAACTACCCTCTTTGCTAGTGTTTATTGTGTTACATAAATAGTATCATTTGTGAGATTAACGAGCTAATATCGTAAAGCACTATTCACACATTTGTTACTGAGTGTTTTAGTGAAGTCCTCATCTATTGAGGCACCTGTATGAATTCTTACATGTGCATAGGCAATTTGTGAAGCCCTCGTGTCGAGGCATTAAGTAAAGTCCTCTGTCGATGCATTATTGTGAAGTCTTTGTTGTGAGGCAAATTGATTTGATTGAATGAAATGTGTGTGGTCCTCCTTGAATGAGGCAATTGTGGATCATCGAGACTAGGAGATGGATCGAACTCTATATTAAATCTAGTGTGAATCTTCCCTTTCCTTTATCTCTTTATAATTACTATTATAATTGTGCGAAAATTGGTAAAAAAGATAATGGTTGGTTAAGTGTGCTTAAAATCGTTTTAAAAACCCACCTCGTAGCTTCCGCTTCCATAATATTTTTTGTGTAATCGAGCCTAGCTTGTGCTTAAATTTTTTAATAATCGGTATCAGAGCAGGTCTCTAAGATTAATGCTTAACAGCATCTTAGTGAAAAATTTCCGTGGTTTTTGAAAACCCTAGGCTTGCGTGTTTTTATGTGCTAAAAAATGAGTTGTTCATTAAATGTAGTTTAAGTCTTTTGGTTAAGCATCGTATCTTTACAAATGAGCTTTTACTTGAAACACTTAACTGAAGGAGTTAAGTTGCATTTAATAATTTTTTTATTACATGTAGCTTGAGAACCTTTAATTGAGCATTACATCTTTTACAATTAAGCTTTTAACCGAATGCTTAATTGAGGGGAAGTGCTAAGTGCAAGGGGAGCAATGTAGTGTAATAATTGTTCTCATAAAAAAAGAGGAGATGAGTGAACCATCTGTGATTACAATCTTGTTTTGATGAGCAAAAGTATCGCATAAATACTCTACAATTTAGTTAAGCTATATTTAATAAGTAAAACTTGTTTTTGATATGTTTTAGTTTTAATCTTCATATATGTGTATGCTACATGTTTTTGTGAAGATTGTGCAGGTTTTAGCAGGAAAATATTTATAAGCGCCACGGCCTTAGTCGCGGCCTAAACTTGAAGGGAAAATCAAAGAATGGGCATGTTTGAACCAAGGCATCACAAGTGTAAAACCAAGACACGACGAGTTGAGCAAAACAAGTTGAACAGGCTTAGTCGAGGGTCATGCTAAGGGCTCGATGAGTGGAAGGGTTAGGGTGCGACAAGCTCAAAACCAATACTCAACATGCTCAAGTCTTCGGCTTAATGAGATAAAGATAACAGACTTGGTCGAGGGCCAAATTGAGGCTTGGCAAATTGAGGCGCGACATGCTTTAAGGTGCGACAAGTTTGAATCTGAGGCTCAACATGTAGAGACTTAGTCGAGGGTCAATTTGAGGCATGACGATATTTAGGGTGTGCCGGTTTAAATACTAGCTATTGCAGACTTTTGAATTTGACTGTAGGATGTTCTTTTGAGTGTAAGCATCTATGTTTTTAAACCTAATATATATAATATGTTTTGGGGTGATTTTTAGTGATGAATGCAAGTCAAAAAGAGAGAGTAAAGCTTAACTTGTGTATATTATGTAAAAATACTGTCTTTGTTAGTGTTTATTGTGTTGCATGAATTGTGTCATTCGTGAGATTAGTGAGGCAATAGTGTAAGGCACTATTCACACATTTGTTATTCAGTGTTTTAGTGAAGTCCTTATATGTTGAGGCATTTGTGTGAAGTCCTATATATGTGTAGGCAATTTTTGAAGTCCTTGTGTTGAGGTATTGAGTGAAGTCCTCTATCGATGCATTTTGTTGAAGTCCTCTTTAGGCAAATTGATTTGATTGAATGAAATGTGTGAAGTCCTCATTGAGTGAGATAATTATGGACCGTTGAGACTAGGAGATGGGCCGAACTTCACGTTAAATCCGGTGTAACGCTTCTCCTTCCCTTATCTCTTTATTATTGTTGTTATAATTGTGTGAAAATTGTTAAAAGAGACAATGGTTGGTTAAGTGTGCTTAACATTGTTTTAAAACCCAACCTCGTAGCTTCCGCTTCCACAATATTTTTCATGTAATCAAGCCTAGTTTGTGCTTAAATTTTCTAATAATTGGTATCAGAGCAAGTCTTTAAGATTAATGCTTAACCACATCTTAGAGAAAAGTTTATGTAGTTTTTGAAAACTCTAGGTTTGTGAGTTTTTATGTGCTTAAAAATGAGCTGTTTATTAAATGTCATTTAAGTCTTTTGGTTGAGCATCATATCTTTACAAATGAGCTTTTACCTGGAATGCTTAACTGAGGGAGTTAAGTTGTATTTAATAAGTTGTTTATTACATGTAGCTTGGGAACATTTAATTGAACATTATATCTTTTACAAGTGAGCTTTTACTGGAATGCTTAATTGAGAGGGGTGAGGGTGCTAAGTTGAGAGGAAGTAATGTTGTGCAATGATTGTTCTCATAAAAAGAGGGCATTGATGAACCATGGGTGGTTACAATCTTGTTTTGATGAGAAATCTTATTGCACAAATGCTTCATAACTCAATCAAGCTAGATTTAATAAGCAAAACTTGTTTTTGATATATTCCAGCTTTAATCTGCATATATGCATATGTTGTATGTTTTTTTTTTTAGAGATTATGCAGGTTTTAGTAGGACATACTTAAAAGTGCCATAGTCTTGGTCGCGGCCTAAACTCAAGGGGTAAATCGAGGACTGGACATGTTTGAACCAAGGCATGACAAGTGTAAAATCAAGGCACGACAAGTTAAATAAAACAAGTTGAATATGCTTTGGTCGAGGGTCATGTCGAAGGCTTGATGCACCGAAGGGTTAGGGCGTGACAAATCAACACTCGATAAGCTTAAGTCTCAAGCTCAATGAGATAAAGATAACAGACTTGGTCAATGGCTAAATTGAGGCGTAACAAGTTAAGGCACGACAAGTTTAAATCCGAGGATTGACAAGCAGAGACTTGGTTGAGGGTCAATTTGAGGCATGACGAGTTAGGGCACAACAGTTTAAAAACTAGTCGTTGCAAACTTTTGAATTTGATCATTGGAGGTTTGTTTGAGTGTGAATGACTATATTTTTAAACCTAATATATATAGTATATTTTGGGGTGATTTTTAGTGATGACCGCAAGTAAAAAAAGAGAGTAGAGCTTAAATTGTAGATATTATGTAAAAATACTCTCTCTGTTAGTATTTGTTGTGTTACGTAGATACTATCATTTATGAGATTAGTGAGCTAATAGTGTAAGACACTATTCATGCATTTATTGTTGGGTGTTTTAGTGAAGTACACATATTTTGAGGCATATGTGTGAAGTCCTACATGTGTGTAGGCAATTTATGAAGTCCCTGTATCGAGGCATTAGTGAAATCTTCTGTCAAGGCATTGTAGTGAAGTCCTGTCACACCCTAAAGGGTACCTTAAACGTAACATTCCACAGCATACTAAACGAGACTTAGGAATTACTACCATAGTTATTCAAAAGTCTTGTATTAGATGCAAAATATTCCCTTACGACAAGAGAATACTTGTGCAATTGGAGATAGATAGTCTAACTTGATAGAATAAGCATAAAAATACAAATAACAGATAATTTAGGATCATTTACAAAATACTAAGGGGTATTCCTCCACAAAAAAAATAATTAGTCCAGGTAATAGTTTTTGACAACAACTCGAGTGTTTAAGGTTTCCTATGTAAGTTTAGACAAAGCTAAATATAAACTTCTAGGGAAACTCCTATTTTCTGCTTTATCTGAGTTGGCCAATTCCTAGTACACAACCATAGGTATGGAAACTGCAACAAAAAGAAGCTGTGGGGGTATAAGCTACGCTAGCTTAGTGAGTAAACACTTCCAAAATATACATATCTCACAATTATATAATACAATCAAGTTGATTTAATCATCCATATGAAATGCAACAACAACATGGGCATACAAGACATATGATCAACCGGAAAAAATGTTGAATGGATTTGCGCCTCCATTCGAGGTTAGTAGATTAAAAATCCTGTGGCATTACTTTGAATTACTGTTTCATTTTATGGCTCACAAGTAACCCATTAACTGTACCGTTTTATGGCTCATGGGCAACCCATTTCATTCATACCATTTATGGATCACGGATAACCAATCATGATTAAATGCACCATCTCCATCATGAAGTGATTATGTTCGTATAACTTGTTAATCCGTAATCCTTAATTCAATTTCATAGGTGACCAATCAATTTCAAACACTCATAATCATGGCATATGGACATACATTAATTAATCACCCGGTTTCGATGTACTTAGCACATTTTTCTCAACACATCAAGATAGCATACATAATCCCATAATTACCCATCATGCATTTCCAATTTTTTTTTATCTTTGCTCATTCTAATGCAACTATGAGTTACAAGCACAATGAGGAATTGTAAATAGGAAGTATGACTCACCCAGCCATGGTCACTAGTCTCTATTCGTAATAATTCGAGGGCAAGATATCCTTTGATTTGAAGTCATCTAAACGAAAGAAATATCCGAATGAGTATTTCAAATCATAACTAATTCCAACTTATTAAGTAAAAACTTTCAAGTTTGTAGTTTTCGTAGATAGGGGAAATTCCAATTTAAAACGGCCATAACTTGGTCATTTTAACTCGGAATTTCGCAAATAAGCAGTCGATTTCTATCTACTTCGAAAGATCTATTTATTTATGATGCCATTCCTAAGTTTTGAAAACTTTTGGGTCTTAAAAAGCTCGGATCAGTTCTAATCAGTAGCTAAAAACATGTTTCCAAAATTGTTTTGTGAAAACTTATATTGTTCCTACCATGGATATTAAGTGTACATGCAATATCAACAAGTTATTATCATGAATGACATGTTATGAACTATCTATATGTATGTTCTTGATGATATTTGGTTAAAAAGAACTTTTAGAAAACTTTTACTTTGCAAAGATTTCAAGAATACTTGATTTAGAAAAACTTGTTTTGTTTCTTGAAAAATCATCTTTATTTTTACTAAAATAAAGCCTTGATGACCTATATGCCTAATACCTTCATTATTTTAATAAATTTCTTCATTTAGGAGTTAAAAATAGATGTTTAAGTAAGGGTCTTGCCTAATTACGAATTTTACAAAAATTATAGGGATGAAAATAGTGTTTGATCTATGTTTTGAAAATTTCCTTTGTTTTAGAAATATACTTTGATAAAATCTATTTATTCTTGTTAAAATTAAGTCCTTACTACATCTATTCCCTAAAGTTTCCATTTTTCCATTAAAATCCTCATTTTGGAATTTGAAAGTAGGTGTTTGAATATGGGTCATTTCTAAATCCGAATTTTGTGATTTGTGTTTGAGATTGTTTCTTAGGTAAAACTCACTTGATCTTTCTAAAACTAAGTCCTAGGTGTTTACATATAAACTCTTCCAAATTACAAATTTCAAGTTCTTGTTGGAGTTGAAACAAGTTCTAACTTAACTTTTGTAACTTTTTCTTATTTTGAAAATATCTCTTAGTAAAATTAGGTTTAACTTATCAAAATCATTCCTTTATGATACCTATTCCATAAGCCCTTCATATTTTATGTAAAATCCTTACTTTGGAGTTGGAAAATAGGTTTTCAAAATGGATGTCTTTCAAGATCCGAATGTAAAAATTTGTTTTTGATGGAAACAAAAATAGATCTTGAGTTTTTGGCAACATCCCCATTAATACTATCATACTACAAGTCTTTTATGTACATAAAACAGGTATTTATGGCATTTATATACTCAAAACAAATAGATCTATCATATCATTCATGTTATGGATGCAAATGCAAGATAAATGTTATGATGATGAGGTCAATAGTAAGATATATACACAAAAATATCAACATGAACAATATATACCAATAATATATCAAAATATAACAAAACAACTTAAAGGAAAAGATCCAAAATCTTGTGATGGCAAGAATATCATGCTTAAGTATTTCCACCTCCCTTGCATAAACCTCATGGGGATTTTTGGTGGAATCACACATGTATGATCTTGCCATTACATGTTTTATTTGTGGTAGGGTATAGATTTATTACCTATTTAGTGTTTGGAACAAGAAAACTTGAAGGCAAAAGTTTTGTGTGTGTGTGTTAGGGAGGGAGAGAGGAGACAAAAATTTTCAAAAGTTTGATTTTGTGAAGAAAATCAGAAAGTGAAAAAGTAAAGGCATAAAAGGATTTTTATGGGAAATTGGATTAGGGTTTGTGTAGTTAAATAAAAGAAGAAAATAAAACAAATTGAAGAGAGGTACAAGGGGGAGGGGGCACCAAACTTAGGGAAGAGAGGGAGAGAGAGAGATGTGTGTTTGTTTTGTATAAAAATTCAAATTTAATAAAGTAATTTAAATAATAAAATTATGTTGGAAAAGTAAATTATAAGGAATATGATGTAAGGTTGTAAGGATGCAAGAATAGGGTATAGTTGGTTGTACTTGGTGAATAGTGTGATTAGAAATCAAAAAATATATTAAACAAATAAATTACCGATAGTAATGAAAATACGATAAAAATGACTATAACTGTAATTTTTATAAACCGAAAAATTCTTAAAATTATATTTTTGAATTCCTTATTAAATTTTAGTTCTAAAGAGCCCTACGGAATATTTTTCTATTTTCGAGCCCCGCTGATCGGTTTTTGAAGACAGATCCCAATCGGATTTGAAATGCATGAATTTTTCTATAATCTGATCTTTTCATGTTTCGGTATATTATTTAGGACTATACTCTAAAGTTAACTCATTTTTATTGTTCTAGGGTTTCGTTCTCGGTATTACCAGACTTAGGGTTCTTAGGTTCCAACTAGCCCTAAGGTATTCTTTTAGGGATTTTGTTTTCGATTCTGATTTTCAAAACCGAGTTTGGTTTGCTAAGAAAACAAGAACTTACAAGTCCTCTTTATGAGGCAAATTGGTTTGATTGAATAAAATGTGTTAAGTTCTCCTTAGGTGAAGCAATCGTGGATTGTGGGAACTAGGGGGCGGGTCAAACTCTACGTTAAATCTAGTGTAAATCTTCTCCTTCCCTTATCTCTTCATCATTATTGTTATAATTGTAAGAAAATTGGTAAAATAGATAATGGTTGGTAAAGTGTGCTTAAAATCGTTTTAAAAACCTACTTCATAGCTTCTGCTTCCGCAATATTTTTCGTGTAATCTAGCTTAATTCGTGCTTAAATTTCTAGCATAAATACCTATATCTCCTATATTTAACTAAAAAAGAAAATAGCTTCATCTAGGGTTCACGACCATTACTCACATCTACTCATCATAGTCCATAATATAATATGGCTCAACCGGTCCTATAAACATGAGCCTTACTAGATTACTTCTCATTGATTAAGATAGACGTTATGCTAATACCATTTACCTCATCAGCTACTCACTAAGCTACTTATAAATGTCATTGCATCATGATGGAGGTGGCCTAAGGGTCTAAATTACCCTACTTGACTCTCGACAAGGTTGTCACTCGTTGGACCGAATTAAACGACACACGCATAAGTAACACCTATTACTTAGGCCGTCTTTGAGTTTTAGTTCATTAAGAACGCCTATCCTAACAAACAGCAAGCACGTCACTGTGTACCTTATACTATCCGACATCCAAACAGAGTTAGAAGGTAAATCAGAAGCCATCTCAGAAGAAAATCAGGTATCATTTCTATTCAAGAATTAAACTCATATAAGAAATTAAATTAATTATCCACTTATATAAATCTTATTTTAAAATCTTATTTGATGAAATACTAAGTAGGAACCCCGCTATGGCTACGAAGATTACCCGTAAAGATACAGATAGTTCTTCATTGTCTGTCAAAGTATTTCTTTTTTCTTTGTTTATGATTCATTCATTATAGAGATATCATCATGTCATTCATATTCAAAAATACTCATTTTCCAAGAAAGCATATAATTGAAACAACATATCCTCTATATTATTTATGGTTTAACTTAACACATTAATTTAAGTCAATTCCAAGTTAAAACCTACATTATTTTAATTTTAACCAAGTTAATTAAACTTAATCAGTCTAATTCATTTTGACTCATTTAAGTCTATTGAGTCAAGTTGAACTTAGGTTTATTAGCTAAGTTCATTTAAACTTAACTACATGCAATTAACTAGCGAACACGAGTTTTCAACTTGATTTGGATATGTTGCATCTTGAAATAATTAAAATTTAGGCCTTTATATTTTTAGAATTTCCAAAAAATTAAGTATAAAACTTTTGGATCTTTTTTAAGCTTTCCATAGTATCTTGAATCACCTCAATCCGTGTTCAGCTAAAAAAGTTATGATCAAAAATAAAACAGTGTCGTGACTAAAGAGAAGCATAGGTAGATACATCACCCCGTGTTATTGGACGTATTGTTCTAGAAAACATGTATTCTTTGAGTTTTTGAGATTAGAGAGGAACACAATTGGATATGAAAGGCCGTGTACTAGTTGTGCTTCTCCTCAAGTAGGTTAAAACATGTGCTTTCAGGCAACAGTAAGGAGCACGGCTAATTATGGCATCCCATGTTTACCTCGTGCCCTTTGCCCTATTTTAAATTTCGAAAACTCAACCTATTTTACTACTTGTTTTACATCATATTTCAACATCTAACATTGTATATATAACATGAAAGCTTAGAATCATCTTGTATAACATCTATATACATGTTTTGCTTCATATTTCATCAAAATCATTCCATTTACTTCCAATCCACACTTACATGAATATAACCTAGGTTCTAGCTTATATGTTCATATATCCATAGTTTACCAACTTTATCATCATTTCTACTTATATCTAACTCTAATCCCTCATTTATATCCAAAGATAGCAAATCAAACAAAGTAAAACAATTATACTTATCATTAGTAAATACTAGCACACTTGATCTTCTCTACACTTCTTCTCTTTAGTTATTTAAGCTACTTCATGTTTGTTCTTCCTCTTTCATCTTGTTTTCTAACTTTGATTTCTCTTCTAGTCTTCTTAAAAATAAGATATGAAGTTCTTGTGAGAAAAAGAAGAGAGAAGAAAGGGAGAGAAAAAGAAACTAATAGAGAAAGAAAAAGGAAGGGAAAAATAAAAGGGAAGAGGCAAATTAGGTAAGGAAAAAGAAAAGAACTTAAAAGAGATTTTCGAGATAAGGTATTAGGTTTAAACCTATTAGAAAAATATATTAATTACCATAAATAATTAGAAAATATTTTTAGAATCTATGTATCACAAATTAATAACTTGATTGAGAAATAAAGTTTATAGGTTTAATTTACAAGAAACCAATATTTAGATTGAGTTTGAGTTTAAAACTAATATTTTCAGACTGGTAAATGAATTAAAAAAAAATTATGGAGATTAGAGATATGAAAGCTAAACTAAAATTCAAAGGTTTAGAAATTTGAAAAATATTTAAATAAAATATTTGAGAGTTTACGTTTTGAAAAAAAAATATATATATATATATATATATATATATAAGGGTGTATAATTGAAAAATTAGAATAGATTATAAAATTAGATTTTGTTGGAGTAGATAAACAAAATGAACAATCAATTTAAAAGAAATACTTGAAACCTCAAATTTCCAACTTAATTTATTTAGTAATTTAATTATATCAGGTTGTCTAATTATATTCCATTGTTTACTCCTTTTATTTATTCAATTATCTAAACAAAGATTAAATTCAAGTTTAAGATTAATTACCTATTATGCTATTCAATTATGCCATTTCTAAATTAGCTAGGTGTAGGTTTGGATATTGCATACCCTAATTGCGATACTATAGAAAGTAATTGTATATCGCATTACACACATGTGATATACGTACAATTATGTCCACACAAAATGTCAAAATCAAAAGCTGAAAAAAGTCAGTCTTTTGTCTCATCACATCAGTTCTCTATCATCTATAGTTCATTGGCCACATGTACCCAAGAACTATTTTTTCTTTATGTTTAGTCACATTATCACTTTGTCTACAATCTGTTCGTCGTCTGCATTGTGCTAGGGCTTTGTTTTCATTATATTTTATGAATCTATGAATTCATTTTATTTTCTTTATAATTTATAACTTTACAAATCTATTGCTATATCATAAGTTAGGACTATGATATACTTTAAAATTATATATCTTGTATCTCATATAAGACATATCAATGATAATTATGCATTTTTTTTTTGTATAATTTGTTTTTAAAAAAAAAAAAAATGGAATACATGCATCTTACTAAGTGAAAACACCCAATCAAGGTATTTTGCTTATAAGGTACCCAATATATAACCTCTGTCGCTGACTATATATATTTACATTGAAATTGTGGATTCACCCATTGATATATATGGCGAACCACAATTTCCATATATTAAGTGAGTGAAATTTAGTGATTAGGATGCAACAAGGGTTACTTTGGATAAATTTTGTAAAACCTAAATCCCTCTCACTATCTTATAGAGTCTCTTAAAACTTGTCCCAAACCCTATAGGAGTTTTCTCCCTAAAATTGAAAGCCACTTAATAAATCCTATAAAGTAATCGAACCCGAACACAAACTCGAAAATAGTAGACTTGATAATCAAGTTAAAAATTCTATTGAAAAGGTTATTTATATAGGCTATGCTTTTACTTGGTACAATAGCCTAGAGGGTTGAAATCCATTCAAAATCATATTCCAATAATTAAATGTATTATTATTGTGAATAAATAGAATCTACTTCTGATCAATGAATAGATTAAGCATACAACATTCATCCTTAGCTGTTTTTTGTATATTATTCTTTAAACAAGGGATTGGATGGTTTTTAAGTTTACCAAAACTAATAACAAATTTAGTGAATGATACAAAGATTTCAAGTTTTATCCAAAAGACAAACTTGCATGTTAAAATTGGAAGAAAGCCAATAGTAAGGGTTTATTAAAAGTGTAGCAGGATCTAGCACCTAAAGCATACACAAAAGAATGTTGCAAACATTATTTAGAAAGTAGATCATTTATTTTTTGGTTAAATTTCAACGCATGGTTTTTGGGTAATGATAGTAAATCATTTGTTGCCACAAGAAATCATGAGAATAGATATTCATGAAGAGATTTAGGTCAGTAAGAAGAGTAATGAACCTAAACAAATCTTATAAAGAAAAACAATGAACCCACTAACAAAGACAAAAAAAGATTAGCAAAACATCTCGTGAAACAAGATTACATAAAAATCAATAAAAACCAAGTCATGGAGTTGAACTCATAAAAAAATCAAAGTTAACTCAACCATCACTTAGTTTCCATGAAATAAATAATAATATTTTGTGTGTGTGTGTGTGTGTGTGTGTGTGCGCGCGCAAAAGAGAGAGAGAGAGAGAGAGAGAGAGAGAGAGGAGAAAAACTTACAATTGGTAGCATGCTGTACCACTGCTGTGATGTTAGGATGAATTGTGAGAGAGGATGGACTACTAATGGAGAAGTGCGAAATGGCAACAGTAAGTGAGAGCAACTATTGAGTACTAGCTTAGGCCTTGACTATGGTGGTTAATGATTATCTAACACGTGGTAAGTGAGAATGATTGAGCGTGCGATTTAGGGAGTGAGAGTGTAATTAGTCAATATTTAAGGTTTTTCATCATTTCTAGTAGAGTGTATGTACACGATTCTAATTGCATATAATATATTTTTTTCCTAAGAAGTTCAAGTTTTTAACGGATTTTACACCTATCCCACAAGTCATTCCAAAGCTTATAGTGTAATATCCTATATGATATTGATATAATCTAATAGGTTAAGGTACTATATAAGGACACATTTGTTGAATATTTTTTGAAATCACCAAAACAGGTTTAAATGGAAGATAAATTCAATATTGACGTCTCTACATCCTAAATCACTAAAGCCAAGAGCCAATTGTGATTTAATAACATTTATAAACCTATTTCATCAAGATCCCCACCATTCTTTGACAATAAACAACCATAAAACACAAACTTAAAACTTCATCAAACTATTATGAACCCATAAATCACACTTTAGCCATGCAAATTTAGATAAGAACATACAAAGAGACTCAAAATCATTGAAAATAATCACATAGTTTTGGGTTTATATAAAATTTTAAGTAAGCTTTACGAAACCTAAATAAGAAATGATGAATTTTGTAGTCTATAATGTGCTGCCAATATCTTAATTACAATAAATCTACTAGAAACTACTCGGAGAACCTAATTTACTCTAAAGATTGCCATAAGACAAAATAACTATAGAGAGTGAAGTAAATGGGTGTCTTCTCTTCCATAATGATGAAGTAACAACCTCTTTATAATAGATAGAAGGTGTCTAAATGCTATAGATGAAGCATATAGTAAACATGTGTCTATCTCTAACTAATATAGTTTTTTTTTTTTTTTTATGCACACTAAGTTTTAGTAAAATATCCAAACACCGTTACATGAGCACCCAAATGGTAAAGAGAGACTTATCTTGGTGTAAATCTTTGAAATTGAACATCTAATGTCACACCCGCGTAGGATACCCTAATAGTAATGATACATCATGTAATTAATTGAGGCTTCCAGGAAGTTATATGGGTATTGTACAACTAACATGTCCCATAGTGTCAACAGACATAACGGGATTGAAGATCGTTAAATTAAGAAAGACATTGCATACATACAAGACATATATGAAAATAACAACACAAAGTCTAAAAACTTAACATAAAGGTTACAACATTGCCTTCATAAGCTTACCCTTAAGCATAACTAATAAAGAAACCAAAATATAACTCTCCTAAAACTTATCCTATTGCACACATTATCTCTAAGTCTCTATTACAAAAGTAAGGTCTTCCTTCCGAACATGAATACATAAGACCTTAATCTATACTACTCCATATTTAGTCTTGGTATCAGTCTCAGTCTTCTTGCTTAAATTTTGTAAAAAACTATCGAGCTTGGATTTTTCGTTTTTGGTTTCCTTTCTTTTAATTCGATCCGTATTAAACCTGAACCCATTTAATACGAACCATCGACTAAGAATTAAAAACAATTTGGAGTCGCCACTCGATTGGAATCGGGAAAAATTTATAAGTTAGAATTAATGGATTGGTTAATCCTAACTTAGCTACTAGTCTACGAAAATTTTGATTTACAAACCAAACTTTATAAACCAAAAATTTTGGATTCGGGGCTAACCTATTAAATTCATATGGTTACCACTTGAAATTTAAAATTTAAAGTTTATCTTTTTAATGCTGAAAATTTACTAATGTAAAAGAGAAAAAAATTCAAATTGAAATATCTACAAGTTATTATTGCAATTTTAAGGAATAAAAAAATATTATTTACATTAATTATACAAATAAGTACAAATAATATTGATATTTACAATTTATTATCAAAGCTTACAATATGAATAATGAATTAATTCAAAAAGGAATAATAATAAAAAAGGTTTTTCATTTTTTTAATGTCACCCTGAGGTGCTGTAAACCCCAAAATCTTACGATCGATTAAGTTTAAACCCTAATTAGAAGGTCAACCGGAAATCCTAAAGTCAATAAAACCTAGTCAGACACAACCGTTCAAGTTCGGCAATCTCATGTTCGTAACCCTAAGTGAGTAAGTGAGAGATTAGTATATAGAATAGTTCGTAATAACATGAGAAAGCTTAAAAATATCATATTAGTTAAACCGCGATTTGTTTTGAGCCCGATCAGATATAGTTTTCGAAAAGTGTCCCGGGCCTGGAAAAGTAAAAATATTCCAGATATAACATTAGACTCGTAAAGATATAAGGTTTTAAAAAATATTGGTTTTATAATTTTTCGGTAACTAAAAATATTAGATATCGTAATTATATACGTATTTTCTTACTACCGGTACTTTATTTGTCATATCTACTTTACATTACACTATTCATTACTATTATACACTATTTATCTATCTTTACTTTTTCTTACAACCTACTCTTACAATCATACACGTATTTTCTTATAATTTCCATTTCCAATACAACTTCACATCTCTCATGTCTTACTTTTCATTAACAAAAATAAATAATTTCTCTCTCTCTCTCCCACTCAATTTGCTCTAGCCCCCTTTCCCTTTCCCCTCAATTTGTTTTATTTTTCATTTATTTAATTAACACAAATTTCCCTCCACTTTTTCCTATAAATACCACATCTTCCTTCCATTTCCTTCACACCTTTCATACACTACAATTACTCTCTCAAAATCTCTCCAAAAGTTCTCTCAAAGTTCTCTCTAGTTTATCTTTCATAGGTAATGCTTCTTTAAGTTTTCCTTATGTTCATTTGCTTAGTATGAGCATAGTGTGTGTTTTCTAAACCCATGAGGTTAGGAAAGCAACAATATGTTCATACTTTGTTCTTGTTCTTGTTCATGAATCTACTTTCTTTTATGTTGTTCTTATATTTATCTAACTAAAGATATCTATGTAGTTATATATACCTTTTAGAGCAATAAGCTCATTTGTTATTGCAATTTATTTACTTTCCTTGCAATTTATTACTTACCTTGCAATTTATTTACTTTCAAGTTGTTTTAAGACTAGTTTTTCTAGTCTTAGACTCGTCCTCATCAAGTCAAAATAATTTTCTTCTTTCTTTTGGGACTAGTCTATTCTTAGTCCGGGAAGCCTTGAAGAAGCTAAGGCTCTCAATACTTGACAATTATTATTATGCTTATTTATTTCTTATATTCTTTATTATCTTATCTTGTGATATTTTTAGCTTTTATAAACCACATGATCATATTCATGCATGGCTAATAAGTTATTGTCCAAATAAAAATGAATCTTTTTTATGAAAGAATAAAATTTGATCAACGTTTTTCCAAAGACTTAGAAAAAAAAAATATTTTCAAATAAATCTCTTTCAAAAGTTTATGTAAACTCATCATGAAATCTCAAACTATTAATAAAAGAAGTTTCTTCAAAGTCTAAAGATATTTCCTTTTCAAATAAATAAAATAAGTCTTGATATATAGATAATAACTTGGTACTATTTTTATTAACTTTCTAAATCAAGAGCTAAATAAGTTTTCAAGAAAATCAACTTACAAGGAAAATGAAATAAATTTTCAAAGAAATAAACTCATCAAGGACTACTAAAGAAAACTTTTGGAAACTCTATTTTTCAATTCCTAGAAATAAATTTTGTAGATAACCTCAAAAAACCAAACTTTATTTTCAACTCACTTTTGATAAACTAAAGAATCAAAATATAGTATATTAGATTTTGATCATCCAAAAATTTATAAGTTACTTTACCCACATAAAGTAAAGTCTACCAAATCCAAATTTTCCAAAACACTAGAAAAGGTTATTTTAAGGAAATAAATTAAATAAGACAACACCTATAGCTTCATGCATAAATTATGAGTCTATTTATATACATAAGGAATTCTTTTAAAAAATATATATATTTGAGTTTTACTTAAACAAGCCTTAGTAAATGAAGGATTAGAAAATATTGTTTTTCAAGAAAGGAATCTTCGTATTAGATCTGTACCCTTCTAATATTAGACCCAAATGACCTTTTATAGTAAAAGTAACCTTAGAAATGAATAGATCTTTTCGAGTAGGTAGAAAACGACATATAATATGCGAAATTCCGTGTTAAAATGAGCAAGTTATGACTATTTTGAATTGGAACTTCCTTCAATCCGATTTTTACAACAATTTCGAGTTAGATTTAGAATCTTCAAAATAGAAATTCTATGAAAGACTCATTTTGGGTATTTCATCTTATTTAGGTGAACAAGGAACCGATATCGCCTTCCCAAAAGATTATTTCGACTAGGAGCAATCGTCATAGAGTGAGTTAATCCCTTACTAATTACGTTTCATTAATTATGCTTGTAAGTAGTAGCACTAGAGAGCAAGGAAAAAGACAAATGAATAAATGTTGTATGATTTGGATTCATGATTGAATGATGTGGTTGTTGAATAAAAACTAAGTATATCGAAAGAGGAATTGATGAATAACTTATGTTTTCTTGCAATGGTATGATAAATATTGTTTTGGTCACCTTGAACTTGAACTCGACGATAATTGAGTAAACCAATATTAAAAGAACGATCTGTGCATAACATATTGTGAGTCACATTTATTTTTTCACTACTATTCTTCATGTGGGGAAACGAGACTCGTAGTGGTGGCTAGTAGAAACTGGAAAGTCTACATGGGCTGGTAGGAGCTGAAAAGTCTACAAAGCAAGTAGGAGCTGGTAAGTATGCAATTATTGATGGTCATATGCGCCGGTAACCACCCAACCCCCGACATGGAGGGTATAAAATCCATATTACACATAGTTTCCGGTTAATCATGTGTATTTTGTTGCTCATGTGATTGATGCATTTCCATATAATTGTCTAAAATACTTTTATGTTTTATGGAAATGCTTTCAAGAAGAGAGTTATCTCATTAAGCTAGTTTTGCTTATACCCCTATAGCTTTTTGTTACAGTTTGATTACTTGTGGTTGGCACCAATGAGCCCCTTTTGTCAGGTATGAGCCAAAGCTACTGGGAGTTTTTGGAAGAAATTTATATGTTTAGTTTTGGATGTAGACTTTTAAGAGAAATCTCTATAGTAGATTTATGTTATATTCATGTATGTTTTAAAGATGACTTAGTTTGAGTAAGGCTTTTAGAAAGGGATAATGCCCCTAAGAAGTTGTAAGAAACTTTTATCTTAATGATTATTACTTGTTTACCTTTGTAAGTCCTTGTATGCTTTTATTATATGCTTAAACATAATACCCATTTGAGTCTCCTACTATCTTGGAAGCACTCATTGCACGTGATATAAAAGCTCTTACGTGACTAAGGTTGTCATTTATTAGTTTTAATATTATGTACGGCGGATTGCCACGTTTAGGGTACCCTCCAGGGAGTGACAGGTGCTTATGTACCCGCCAATCAGGATCATACGTTACGTAGTTCTTTTTAAGAAAGTTTTAGTGGATTGATTATTTTTAATTTTTTGAACTCTTTCAATTTAAGTTAATTAATTTTATGATCATGGCGAAAAGATAAATTTTATTATGAGTCCTCTAGAGCTATCAATTTCACTTTTTATTTTTCATTTTTTAAATTTCTATGTGTCGAACAATCATATATGTTTACATTATTTATTTTATACTCA
The DNA here is from genome assembly GCA_024138025.1 of Combretum micranthum. Taxonomy (NCBI): domain Eukaryota; kingdom Viridiplantae; phylum Streptophyta; class Magnoliopsida; order Myrtales; family Combretaceae; genus Combretum; species Combretum micranthum. The sequence continues at coordinate 320,589 of JAMXBD010001363.1, read as the reverse complement.
CATACATTATTTTATTTATATCTTTATTTATATTTTAAATTTTACTCATTCTTACTTTAACATATATACATCCTATTTACAAAATATATTAGGGTCTGTTTGCTTGGCTTTTTTCGACAGATACAGACACTTTTTTCAAACTTTTTTTTAATAAATTATTTATCAAGAAATAGATATAGATAAAAAAAAATGAACAGTTCTTATAAAAAAATCAAATAGATCAAATATAGATAAGATATAGATACAAATCAGATATATTTACACATATCATTTTGAAAAAGATACAGATACAGATGAAAAAATAGACCATTCAAACAGACCCTTAATTTTATTCTGTATTTTTATTATCCCCATTTTTTATTCCTTTTCGTACTTTCTTTTTTTTTCGTTTATTCCTTTTTTTTAATTTAATAAATTAACTAACTAATTAATCAATATAATAATAAACAAACTAAAATGGACTTACCTGGAGACGAACATGACCGGGCAGGGACGTGAACACGAACTGGATGGGGACAGGGACCAGGAGATGGATTGAACGGATGGCAGGTTGTGGACGCGGAATCGAATTATAGTTCGCAGGAGAGTTTGAATGGCCGACGTTGTCCGAACTTGGCTTTCCGGTGATAAGTTGAGCGAGCTATTTATCGACATTGCATGACAGACGTTGGATTTGAACCGGGTCTCCGATTTGTGTAAGTCGAACCGGTATCATGAAAGCCAAAAATAAACATGGATCAAAGTATACAAACGTATCAAGATTGAGTCATGATTGAATGATAAGAAAGGTAAAAGAAACAGTGAACTCTCCCAAAAACTCTCCGGCGGTGATCGGGTTTGGTTGGTGCGGCTTTTCGGGACGCGACTGAGGATGGGTGGTGCTTGGATTTCGACTGGGGGGGTTGGAGGTGATTCCGAGATGCAAACCAAGCTCTAATATAAAACTTTTACTCAGGAAATCCTTTTCTAATAATGATTTGCTCGAATGAGAATGAAGAAATTTATTGTGTTTGTTAATTTCTTCTATCTTATTTTGTAATTCCTCTCCGTTCTTCTTATTCTTGTTTTCTGGGTATTTATAGATATTCAACCCGCTCATCTACCATTCACATATCCGCTCGTTGACACGTGCGCTTACCTCATCTAACAGCTCGCTGACAAGTGCGCTTACCTTATCTGACCAGTGAAAACATGTGGAGAAAAAAAGTGGCAATTTGCCTGGAGTACTATTTCAATACAAAAACTCTAAATGCAGAGTATTCATAGATTCAGAATAACATTTTTCGTAATAATATTATGAGATCCTTACATTGTAATATATAGAAGCAATATTCCAAACTGTTACAACAATATTCCCATATGATTACGTAAGGATAGTTTGGCAATATATTAACTAATTCTGTTACTAAAAGATATTGCTACTTTACTAAAGATACTGTTACTTAATATTAAGTCCAAACCAGAAATATTATAATGGGCCCTTTAATTATTTAGCCGGCCCGATCCATACACCAACACACACACACACCACACATGCTCCATCAGACTTTGCCAAACACACATGGGACTCCATCTTGTCGGCTTTCTCACTTCACTTCTGCATCCATCTATCTTCAAACCCAACTTAACCCTACATTTCCTTCACAGACTCCTTCTCTATCTCATCCTCAGCCACATGCAAATCTGGCACAGCCCTTGACCTCACAACATCTTCCTTCCCTTCAAGAACCTTGGTCCATAAGGGTTGATCTTTGAATTGTAAAGCTAAGTTTGAGTAGTATTCTCATGTAGCTTCACTTTGTGGTTTGTTCTTCCATCTTACTAATACGAGTGTATCTGCTGCAGGTCCTCTCTTTACCATACGTCTGTCAAGGATGGCTTCGGGTTCCCAGACATCCAGATCTTGGAGATTGGGCAAATCGGTTGAATGAAGAAGACGTATGTATCTTTTGAGCTGCAAAATGTGGAAAGTGGGGTAAATGGTCGTATCGAATGGTAACTCTAACTGGTATGCTACTTCCCCAATTTTATCTACAATTTTGTATGGACCGTAGTACTTAGGGTTTAATTTATTAACTCTATGTTGTTTGATGCTGTTCTGACGGTATGGTTGTAGTTTAACCAACACGAGTTCACCAATGGAAAAAACCCTTTCACTTCTATGTTTGTCTGCCAATTGTTTCATACTCTCCTGAGCCTTTTGAAGATGGAATCGTAGGGTCTTGAGCATTTTCCCTCTGTTAACTAACATGTGATTCACCATGTCATTCTTGGAATCTCCTGGGATGTAAGGTAGATGTAGAGGTGGAGGGTACCCATACAATACTTCAAATGGTGTAATTTTTGCTCTGGAATCGTAATTTGGATTGTACCACCATTCTGATAAAGCCAAAAATTCACTCCACCTTTTAGGGTTTTCACTAGAGACACACCTGAGATATGTTTCCAAGCACTTGTTAACAGCTTCTGTTTGCCCATCCGTTTGTGAATGGTAAGCAGGAGATAATTTGAGCTCAACACCATGTAACTTAAAAAATTCCTTCCAAAAGTGGCTGATAAACACTGAATCTCGGCCACTCACAATGGAGTCAGGCAGCCCATGTAGCTTAAACACATTTTCTAGGAATAATTTAGCTATTTGGGGTGTTGTATATGGATGTGTCAACCCTATAAAGTGAGCATATTTGCTAAGTCTGTCCACAACAACCATAATCACATCTCTGCCATGTGATTTTGGTAATCCTTCAATGAAATCCATCGTGATGTCAGTCCAGTATCCTTTCGGAATGGGCAAGGGCTGTAACAATCCTGGTTGAGCCACATTTTCATATTTATGTCTTTGACAGATATCACACTCTCTTACATACTGTCTAACATCTCTTTCCATTCCTGACCAGCTAAAGACAAAATGTAATCTTTTATAAGTAGCTTAGTACCTAAATGACCACCCAGTACACCATCATGAAACAAAGAGATGAGCTTCTGTTTGAATTCCAGCTTGGCTCCTACCACCACTCGTCTTTTCTTCCTAACATCCCCCATCCATAGTAAAATTCTTCACTAGTGTTCCTCCTTCCAGTTGCTGGAGAATGGCTTGATAGATTTATCAGGCGATACACTTGTTTTGATTTCATTCAAAATCTCTTCAACACTCGTGGTGTGTATCAACATCCTTAGCCCTACAAAACCTGTACGAGAAAGCATCAGCAACCTTGTTAGTCTACCCACTCTTGTATTGATCTCATAATCCAATCCAAGTAACTTTGTGAGCCATTTTGCTGCTAAGGGTATAATCCTCTGATCCAGCAAAAATTTTAAGCTTTGGTGATCTATTTTGATGAAATGTCTCCCAATTAGTAGTGCCTCCACTTATCAACAGCTTGGACTATAGATAGCATCTCCTTTTCATATATCGATAAGCCCTTTTGTCTTTCTCCCAATACCCTACTTAAGAAAGCTATAGGTTGTTCTTGCATTAGTACAGCCCTACCCCTTCATCTGAAGCGTCCATTTCAATAATAAACGGCTTAGTAAAAATCTGTAACCTCAACACAGGGCTCTAGTTAACATTCTTTTACTAGCGCAAAAGCTTGCTCAGCCTATCATTCCATGTGAATGCATTCTTCTTTAGCAGTTGTGTGAGGGGTTTAGTAATAGTTCCATAGTCTTGTATGAATCTACGATAATAACTAGCAAGCCCTAGGAACCCCCTGAGTTGCCTGACATTAATAGGTTTAGGCCAATTATGAATGGCTTCAACCTTCTTGGGGTCAGTGGTAACCCCATGTTTTGAAATGATGTGCCCCAAATATTCAATGTGTTACCCCAAACACACATTTGCTCCTTTTTAGCAACAAATTTTCTTTCTTCAAAATTTAAAGGGTAGTAATTAAGTGTTGAGCATGTGTCTCCAGATCTCGATTGTAAATTAATATATCATCAAAGAAAACCAATATGAACTTTCTCAAGTGCTCCCTAAATAACTCATTCATTAGGCTTTGGAATGTGGATGGGCATTAGTTAAGCCAAAGGGCATGACTAAAAATTCGTAGTGACCTTCATGAGTTTTAAAAGCTGTTTGTAGATATCCTTAGGATCCATCAATATTTGATGATAACCCGACCATAGATCTAGCTTACTAAAGTAACAAGCCCTAAATAATTCATCAAAAAGATCATCAATTAATGGAATGGGATACCTATCCTTGATAGTGAGCTTGTTAAGTTCACGGTAATCAATGCACATCTTCCAGGTGTTACCTTTTTTCCTCTAGCACCACAGGGGAAGAGAATGGACTATGGCTCGGTCGTATAGTCCCTTGTTTGAGCATCTCCCTGATCATAACTTCTAGCACATTCTTTTGAGTCGTTGAATGTCGGTAAGGTCGTAGAATTGATAGGTTGGGCTCCCTCCATTAGGTATATTTGATGTTCATATCCCCTAGATGGTGGTAACGAATTTGGTTCCTCAAATAGGTCATTGAAATCTTCAGTGATGTCCAACAAACAAGGAGGAGTTTTTTCCTATTTTATCTCTTCTATTCCCACTTGCTATCCAATCACTATCCAGCATTGTACGTCAATACCAACCCTATCTCCTATGATTATCTTGGTTAATTGTTTCTCTTCTATAGTCAACAAGGATTCCTTAAACCCTAACAATTTACAAGGTTGGTTATTGTGAACAAATTCCATAGTGAGCTCACAAAAGTTTCAAACAATATTACCCAGCTCCCTTAACCAGGGAATTCCCAGCACAACATCTTCTTCGTCTAATGGTAAAACATGACACTTAATCACAAATTTATTCCCTTGTATCTCTAAGTTCAGTCGTGGTATGTAGCCTTTAGTGAAAATAGGAGATCCATCTGCTAAAGTCACTCTAACTGACTTAGTCTCCTCTCTTGAACATCCTAGCTGTTTGGTAATCCTTTCATCTAAAAAGTTCAAGGAACTGCCACAATTAATAAAGACCATTAGCTTCCTTTTCTTGTAGTAAGCATGGAACCTCATCATGTTTTGTTCTTCTACTTGATTAATAGCACAAAGAGTTAATTTGGAGAGCCTTTCCTCCAACGAAGGAGAGTTATCATCTTCCATATTTTCTTCTTGCTCACCATTTTCCTCAACTAGCATCATTCGCAAGGGGTGATTCTTACAGCGATGGCCAGGACCAAAGGTTTCATCACACCAGAAGCATTGCATGTTTCACCTCTTTTCATCCAATTCTTCTTATGTGAATCTCTTGTTCGTACGAATTTAGTTTTGGGTTGGATTTGGTCGGGTATGTGTTTGGGTAGTTATGGGATGCTTTGCTGGTACAGGTCTAGTATGTGGGTTCAGGGTTTGAAGTGGTTTATGGTAAGTCAATGTTTTTGGGGTGGATGTATAGTTGGATGGGTTATGGCTGGAATAGGCTATTTTAGTGACTTTGTAAGGAAATTTGGTGGTAGTAAAGGTTGTTTCTTGTAGTTTAGCAAGTGTATATGCATGCTGTAATGATTGGGGTTGGAACATTCGAACTGGGTATTGAATTTTAGGTTTGAGGCCACTTAAGAAGCAACTTATTATATGGGTTTCGAGTAGGTGCACCAGAGTTGTCATATATTCGAATTCAACCCAATATTCTTCTAAGGTTCCATGTTATACTAATTCCTTAAGTGTAGCCATTAGGTCATCAAAGGTTCCTGAGCCAAACCTTTGTTGTAATCCTAACACAAATTCTTCCCAGGAAACTGGAGTGGGAGAAACCCAATTCTGAACAAAGGAATGATACCAATGTAAGGTTAGGTCCCCTAAATGCATAGCAACTACCTTAACTCTCAAATGACAAGGTGTATCATCTAATTCAAAATAATGTTCAACTTTGATTAACCAAGATTTTAAGCCCTCACCAGTAAAAGGAGGAAATCCCAAGATTTTAAGCCCTCAACAGGGTCTTTCATCACAACTTTAGCTTTGTCCTGCTTCAACCCTCTAGGAGAAGCATCGATACTAACTTCATCACCTAGACTACCGAACTTCATCTAACTGAGACTAACAACGTCATTTACTTTCTTTTGTAGATCTCCCAATGTCACGCCATATTTGTCTAAGATTGATTGCTGTTGTTTGAATAGTTCAATAAAGGTTTTCAGCAGCCGGTCTTCCTGGTCCTTTAGCAGGGATTTTACAGATTCCTCCATGGTTTCAATGCTCCAAGTTTTGACCATTCACTTAGGAACGCTCTGATACCGATTGGAGTACTATTTCAATACAAAAACTCTGAATGTAGAGTATTCATAGATTTAGAATAACATTTTTTGTAATAATATTATGAGATCCTTACATTGTAATATATAGAAGCAATATTCCAAACTATTACAACAATATTCCCATGTGATTACATAGGGACAGTTTGGCAATATATTAACTAATTCTGTTACTAAAAGATATTGCTATTTTACTAAAGATATTGCTACTTAATATTAAGTCCAAACCAGAAATATTATAATGGGCCCTTTAATTATTTAGCCGGCCCGATCCATACACTATCACACACACACCACACATGCTCCATCAAACTTTGCCAAACACACACGAGACTCCATCTTGTCTGCTTTCTCACTTCACTTCTGCATCCATCTATCTTCAAACCCAACTTAACCCTACATTTCCTTCGCAGACTCCTTCTCCAACTCATCCTCAGCCACATGCAGATCCGGCACAGCCCTTGACCTCACAACATTGCCTCATCGAACCCAGGTCTCTCTTATGCATGCTTGTGACTTGTCCACACAGGCGATTGGTCTATGCCTTGTTCTAGTTTGCACAAAAATTGTATTTAAGGATTTCAAAATGGGTCCAATTAAATAAGTCCATTTAAATGGGGTACTTAATTGGGTCCAAAATAAATTTATAATAAAAATTAGTATTATATCAAGCCCAAAAATATTTTTAAAAAATTATTATTTTTTCTTTTTTTTTTATACATTTGTAATGATTTTTTTTCTTCTTTTTGGTTTTCTTTCTTTTTTTCTTTTAATTTGTGGGATTAATATGATATTAATTTTTACTATAAATTGAAGCCTTAAATGGGCAAAAATGGGGTGTCTACAACAACAATCTAAAGGATCGTAAGCATAAAAGCTTCAGTGAATAATAACATCTTAACATCATATAAACCTATTATATAATGTTTGATTAACACTCATATGAACTGTAACAGTCAAACGTATATACAAACATAGTTTAAGTAACTAGAACCCAAAATCATAGAGATTTATGCCCTCTCTTGGGAGTTGAAGAACTAGCACTGTATTTCACGCTTAAGAAATCCAAAGACCTAAAGAAGGAGTCTTCATTTCAAACTTGATTATCAATTTTATTTACGCAACACACACACACACAACACACACAACACACACACACACACACACACACAATATTTACTTCACTTCACTTAGTTCTTAGAATTTTCGCCTAGTATCATCATTTTGTACCAAACCTAATCAAGCAGCATCTCTTAAGCTTGCTTAGTTCCTATAGAATCATTGAGCCTATGGTAATCTTTACTAAATTCACAGGATATATACAAGCATTACCGCATAATTGCAATGAAAATACATGATGTGAATACCCAATGAATGCGATTATCCCACGTAGTGCAATGCATGATTGATTTATTTATGGATCAAATAAGGTTTAGATTAATTTATTAGGCGACCATCAAATTCTCAAACAATCAACAATGTTCAATCATCAATTAATATCAACCAATTGGTCATCACTTTGAATATTGCAAGATTATTCACTCAACAATCATACAGTATGCATTATTTCCTAATCCCCATACATGGAATCAATTTTGGTTTTATTAAGATTATGTGCAACTATACTATAATCACATCGTTGTAGTAATCAAATGGAAGTCTGGGTCTTAATCTAGGGTTCTTATAAGATAGAGAAACTTGTATTACTAAAACAAGGTCTTAAAGCTATAAGAGATAAAAACACAAATTAGAGGTCATACACTCCTGGCCACACCCCGTATCAAGAGGCGTATGATAGAAGTGACCATCCCCCATACCATGCCTTGTATGGATGGGCGTATCAATAGGGCTAGTGCATAGAAGCCACCATACCCCATGTAGGTGCGCTTATCCACCCAAGCATGGATACTAGACTATCATGCCCTCCGCCACAACCCATATGGAAAAGATAGCAAACAACACTAACTTGAAAATCTTATTACCATCAAATACACTTTAACATTAGCATACAAGACTCAGATTTACCTCTCACTCCTTCACATCTTCCAACACTTAGCTGCTCTTTACATCAACTGAACCAGCCAACCATAGTCTATAATATCCATGATTTGAGACTTTAGACTACAACTTCACATATCTAACAACAAAACTCATAACAACCTTATTTATACCATTAACCAAAAAGGACTCTTAACCTACACATACTTAAACACAAAATCAATAAAGTAAAAGCAAGTATTAGCTTATTTACTTGTGTCTTGGCTTGATGGTAGAAGTTTAGCTTAAGTTTCTTAATAATTTAAGAAGGAAAATTGAAGAAGGGATGTGGAGTGTGTGTGTGTGTGTGCGCGCGCGCGTGCGAAAATAAGTCGGTTTCAAGAAGAAAGAAGGAGGAGAACTTTTGTCAAAAATTTGATAATTTAGCTTATATAGATAAAGCAAACTTTTTTACTTTTAAGGCATTTGAAAGTTATTGTGTATGTGGTGTTGTATGCTAAGTATGGTGGGGCTAAAACTTAGTTTTGGAGAAGACTAAACTTCGTTTATGTATTAAAATGAGTTTGGTTTATTGCATAATTTACTTCTACACATGATAAGTTAATTTTACTTTATTCTTTCCATAGGAATTGGGGCTTATTTTGATGAGTTTTTAATAAATTCCTATGAATCTAGTGCTTTTAATGTTAGATTTTAGTTATTCAGCTCATTGAATCAAAAGAAGAAGAATTGAAGTGTTTTTAATCAGATTTGGTGCAAAAACAGCAGAAAAAGTGAAGAATAGAACTACCGTACCCTGAATATATTGATCGAGCCTAAAATGTAAGACAAGCAAAAATTGGTTTGTCACGCCCTAAATTTAGCCCTTGATGTGACCTTCGACATATGTTTTGAAGGTGATTGAGCCTTGGATTTGAAGAAAAGTCTCTCTTGCGCTATAAAGTCAAGCCTTAACCTTAACTCACAATAAAGACTAAATGAAGACCAGACCTCTGCTTGAATTGAATTACACCACGAAATCTCAAGCCTTCGAAGCACTCAATTTAGCCCTAGATGGAAGAATGGATAAGAATGGCATTGTTTTATCTGCTTAAGTCAAGCCTTATCTTTAATGTAGTACTTGACTTACCCTTCAATGAGTGATTGTTTAAACAGTGATACAAACACATACGTGGATAAAGAATTTGCATTCTGTTATAAAGAATATGTCATGTCAGCAATAAAATCTTCGTGGTTTCCGTACCCTAAGCCTATAAATAAATGTGCAGAGGCATGCGAAATAGGAGACAACTATAGTGTGCCTATAATAGAATAGTACTAACGTAAAAAGAGAGAGAATTTCTAGAGTAAAAGAATTTTGTTTCTTCTTGCTTTAGAAAATCTTAAAGTTTTCTGGATAAAATCATTTTAACCTATTGTTTGTAATTTCTGCAAGACTTTGTGCTGAATTGTAACATTCTTCAATTAACTTCATATTATTTCTTCAAATCATTTTCGTAATTTCTAAATCCAATGAGAAATAATCTCCTATAGCTTAGGGCTTGTGAATACAAATCTTGATTCATGTGATTTCAAATGTGCTTTCAATTCAATATTGATTGGGTGTTTGTAATTAGTAGCTTGATTTTAATTTTGTGAGTCTAACTGCATGGTGTATGAGTTAGATTCATGTTTGGTTTCAACTAAATAGATTGAGAGATTATTCTTTTGAATAGATATGTGGCAACTAATGGAGTCGATCCTAAATATCTTGAGAGAAGCGGGTAAAGACTTTCTATCACTTGTTTTGAAATTCATTGAGTTAGCTTTAAAAATAAAGGATTCTTAAACTTATGCGGATCGAGGCTGATGATAGCTTGAGAAGAGATTCTAGCAGTCTGGTTTAGATCTAGAACTATTGACCTTGAGAGAATATTTAGCTTACCTTAGTGAATCTAGCAGTGCAAATACTCCAACAAATAGCTCTCTCTTGAGTTTCGTTTTAAGAAATCACATTATAAGGAGTTATTGAAGCAAATCCTGGGTTGTCATCTTGCATTGTTGCAAAACCGATCCCTAATTTTGCTTAGAATACATTTGTGAATATTATTAACATTAGCATAACTTCTATTTTCATTATGATTTTCTAAATTTTTCTTTGGCTAGATAATAGATGAAATGTGAGCATGATAGATGCTACAGATTTCCTTAGGGTTCGACCTAATTCTTTCTATACTACTTTGATGGGTGTGCTTGCCTTATTGTGGTAATTACTAAACCGAGTTGGATAGAACAATTACTTTTATAACTTTTGAAGCTTTCACTTTGAGTTGTTCTTTCAAAATGGGATTTTATAACCATAATCAGCTCAAACTACACCAAGCAACACATCTAATGCATTAAAATCAACAATTACTCAAATTCAATACAAGGTTAATAAATTTGGTTTATAAATTCTATTTAATTAGAAATTTTTCTATAAAAATCTATATTGATATTCTTGGTAAATTAAAGTTAAGTTTTTGAAATGCAAATTCTAAAGAATTTGAAAACATTAATTAGTGACAAACAACTAGAAATAGATCAACAAAAATTGTTGCATTTTCTTATTTCATTTAACTCTTCATGTGTTTGTTATAATACTCAAATCTACCAATCATAACACTCACTCAATTTTTATATTAAAACTTCATTAATTTTAAATTCTATTCTCTAATTTAACTAATGTAAATGCTCAGGGGTTACACTCTCCCCCCTTTAAAAAGAAGCTTTGTCCTCAAAGCTTGTGTAATATAAAGATAAATATTTTATAATGAAGAGAAAATGTGTCATTTGTTATAAAATAAGAGGGTTCTATGGTTAATCCTAATAAATGAGATATTATTATCAACCCTCACATTAATGATGGTCAACAAAATCTTTAAAGGTTGTGGGATTGCGTTTTTCTCAAGTTAACCTTGTTTTATAAATAGACCCATTTAGCCTAGTTTTGCCTTACCATTCCTTAAGCAAAAACCCTAGATAAGTGGGTCTCTCTCTAGTCTTTTTCAATTAATCATTTAGGGTTATTTTTCTTATAAGGTTCTTTTCATATGTTTGAAGGAGATTCAACATCTAGTGAAGAAACCCTAAAGTGGATTTAGAGATTTGTGGTTTCGATTCAAAATAAAGGTATGATCTTTATTATAGTTTTATGATTTCTAAGATTATAGATTATAGGAATATGATTATAGTGATTAAGAATAGTTAATTGAATGATTTAGGGTTTTTTTTTTTTAAATCATGATCTGCAAGTTTTAGGTAAGTAAGGATCCATCCAATCTTATTGTTAAATGAAATTTTATTTGTTGTTGTAAATCGAATTATTAATTGGAGATTTCATATATGTATTGAAGGAATTGTGGAGAAATTAGAAATTGAGGAGAAAGCTGAGTTTGAAGGTTTCATTGAATTATAAACAAAGGAGATAGGAGTGTTAATCTCTTTTCATAGATCTATGATTAGGGTTATAGATCCTTTGAGTAAGGTTATGAAATTAAGGATTAGGATTTATTACGAGTTGCAATTGGAATTGAATAAGACATGCTATTGATCAGGAATATTTGTGGGATTAGGGTTCTATTCCTTTAAGAAGATCTGTTGGTGGATTAGAGTTTGGAAGCGAATCCAGGTACGACCATATCTTATTTGCTGTTTGTGCTTGTAGGTTTAGATATGCATATAAACTGAACTAACCCCTGCAAGCTTTTAAAAATTGTATGCTGCTTGTGTTTGACTATGGTTAGTAAAGACCACGACAGAAGTGTGATATAATGCTGGCAACCTAATGATCCTTGTGTGGTGGTATCTCGAGTGGAGTTACACTTGGAATTGATTCCGGTAGGTTAAGAGTCGTTACCAGCTTAATTATGGAAAACAACTATATATATATATTATACTATTTTATATTATGGTTTTCATCGAGGTCATGAGTTACTCTGGGTTTAGGATTAGTCATGAATAGTCCTAAACTGTGCTGCTTATTGGTTAATCGACAGATAATAAACCTGTAGATGTTGCATAAGCATATGATGCATTTGAATTTGCTTGACGTGTGTTCACACGCATGTGTGAGTGGTATGGCGTACTGGGCGTTTTTGCTCAATCCTTTATTTTTCAAGTATAGGTGAAGATGACGTTGGTTGAGAATTGTCTGGATATGACTTTTATGTTGACCATGGGGGACGACATTAGTAGATTTGACTTTCCTATTGGTAACTAACGGATTCTAGATAAAGAGAAATAGGAGAAAAGATCTTTGAAGATCATACAAAGTATATAGAGTTTTTTTAGATTATTATTGAAGATGTTTATAAGATAAGTTATTATGTTTTGGATTTTATATAAGTACTTTTAGATAATATCAGTTTATGTTTCTAAAAGACGAAGTGTAGTAATGATAAATTCAAGTAACCTTTTATGTGGAATTTAGAGATAATTATATTTATGGTTTAGTATTTTATAGCCTTGGCGTTTCTTTTTCAAGAGAACGAAACGTGGCGAGTTGTAATACCGTTAAGTTAGGGCATTACAGCTTGAAAATTACCTGAGTCTTCAAAGGATTTAGGATAGTTCCTTCTGATTTCTTTTTCCAACTCCCACGTAGTTTCTTCGGTTTGAGAATCTCATAAGACTTTAACATATTTGATATCTTTGTTCCTGAGAGCTTGCACTTTAGAGTCCAAAATTCTTATTGGATATTTCTCATATGTTAAATTATCTCTAAACGTGATGGGTTCCAATTTAACCACTTATCTAGATTGGAACATATTTTCTCAAAATCAATACATGAAAAACATCATGTATATTTATAAGACTTGGTGGAAGTTCCAATTGGTATGCTAGATTTTCGTTCTTATCCAAAATTTCCAAAGGTCCTAGGTACCTTGGACATAACTTTCCTTGAAATTTTCTTTGATTTAAACTTTTGATTAGCCTTATTTTAATATACACATGGTCTCTCATGTCAAATGTGAGCTCTCTCCTTTTCATATCAATCTAGCTTTTCTATCCATCCTAAGCTTCTTTCAATGTTTGTTTAATTATTGCCATTTCATCAATTGTTTCTTGTACCCATTTAAGTCCATTGACAATTCTTTCAAGATTATCCTAATATAGAGGGGATCTACATTTACATCCATATAATGCTTTATAGGGTTACATACCAATACTTAAATGGTACCTATTATTGTATGCAAATTCTACAAGAGGCATGTCGATCCCAAATTCCTTTGAATTCTAAATCATAGTTTCTTAACATGTCTTCTAAGGTCTGTATTGTTCTTTTAGTTTGCCCATCAGTTTAGGGATGATAAACGGTGCTAAACTTTAATTGAGTCCCCATAGCTCTTTGTAAACTAACCCAAAATCATGAAACAAACCTTGGATCTCTATCAGAAATAATCCTACCTAGCATACCATGTAATCTAATAATCTCTTTAATATACAGTGGTGTTAATCTCTCCAAGGAGTATTTCATATTAATGGGTAAAAAATGAGTAGATTTAATGAGTTGTTCCACAATTACCCATGAAGTATCATAACCCGCATTAGTCCTTGGTAGAGAACTTACAAAATCCATTGAAATTTGGTCCCACTTCCATTATGGAATGGGTAATGGTTGCAATAACCCACTTGGCTTTTGATGTTCTACTTTTATTCTCTGACAAGTCTCACACTGAGCAACAAAATGGGCCACATTTTTTCATCTTACTCTACCAATAGGCACTTTTAAGTTCCTAATAAGTCTTAGTTTCTCCAGGATGAACGATATATCTAGATTAATGAGCTTCATTCATCAACTCCTTTTTCAATGTTGTATCATTTGGGACATACAATCTTTTATTCATTTGAAGAACTACCTCTTCGTCTAATTGAAACTCTTTATACTTCTCTTGTGTAAGACCTTGAGTTATTACTTGTAGTTTCATATCTTGCTTTTGTGCACTTTTACTTCTGTAAAGTAAGGCAAGCTCTAAAAATAGATTTGCAATTTCAAGCTCTAGGTTTTGCAAGGGAAATTCCAAGTTCAAACTTTCAAAGTCCTTTATGAGTTCTTTTTGTTCAGTGATCATTAAAGTGACCTCTACATAATTCTTACAACTTAAGGTATCCACAACTACATTGATCTTTCTTGGGTGGTAATTGATATTCAGATTATAATCCTTTTATCAATTCTAATCATCTGTGTTGCCTCATGTTTAGTTCCTTCTAAGTGAATAGAAATTTCAAGCTTTTGTGGTCAGTGTATACTTTACATTTTTGTTCATACGAATAATGCTTCCAAATCTTCAAAGCAAAAACAATTATTGAGGCTTTTGTTCTCTAGATGCATATGCAATAACTTTTCTTCGTTGCATCAACACACAACCTAATCCATTTTTAGATGCATCGCTATAAATGACAAACATATCCCAATCATTTGGCAAAACTAAAATTGGAGCAAACATCAATCTCCTCTTTAACTCTTGAAAACTTTGTGATCTTTTTTCATTCTACTCAAACTTTGTATTCTATCTTGTTAATTGGGTTAAGGGCAAAGCAATCTTAGAAAAGTTTTGAACAAACTTTCTATAATATCCGACCAATCCAAGAAAACTCTTTACTTTAGTCATTGTTTCTGGTCTTTTCCATTCCATAATAATTTTAATCTTTACCAGGTCTACTAAAATTCCTTCTCTAGATATAATAAGTCCAAGAAAAGATATTTTCCTTAACCAAAATTCACATTTTAATAACTTTTCATACAACTTGTTTTCTCTTAGTACATGTAACACGATTCTCAAATGCTCTTCATGTTGCACTTCAGAAGCAGAATATACTAATATGTCATCAATAAAAACGACAACACATATATCCAACAAATGTTGAAAAATTCTATTCATTATATCCATGAAAATTGCTAGAGCATTGGTTAATCCAAAAGGCATTACTAAAAATCCATAATGGTCATATCAATTATGGAATGCCGTTTTGGATATATCTTCTACATTGACTCTAATTTGATGATATCCGGATTTCAAATCAATGCAAGAGAACAATTTTGCTCCCTTTAATTGATTGAACATATTATCAATTCTTAGCATGGGATACTTGTTTTTAATAGTCACCTTATTCAACTCCCTATAATCTATGCATAATCGCATAGTTCCATCTTTCTTTTTAACAATTAACATAGGTACTCCCTAAGGTGATGTACTAGGGTGAATAAATCCTTTGTCTAATAAATCCTATAACTATGTCTCCAATTCTCTCAATTCCACAGGTGCCATTCTATAAGGAGGCTTTGATATGGGTTGAATTTCAAGCATCAATTCTATTGTGAACTTAATTTCTCTATAAGGGGGCAACCTAGGTAAAACCTCTAGAAATATATCAGCAAATTTGCACACAGATTTTGAACATTTGACTCTTCTTGACTTTCATTCATAGAGTACAGTGTGCTTTCCTTTAACTCCCTTCTCCTAAAATTTCATTAGCTTTTATTTAGTCTTGATCATTTCCACTCACTTCTCCAATGAATTCCACTCTCTTCTTCTCATTATTAACAATTGATATCAGTTTTATCTTGTAATCCACTTTGACCTTTGCGACTATCATCCATGTCATTCCTAAAATAATACCATATTTTTGCATGTCCACTACTATAAGGTCAGTAGTGGTTTTCTGATCTTTGACTCTTATCGGGTACTGGTTTATAATTTCACGAGTGATAGCCATTCCACCCATAGGAGTTGAAATTCCTAGTCCTTTCTCCACTATTTTAGAATAATAACCAACCCTTTTAGACATATTAGAGTTGATTAAAGAATGCATAGCACCAATATCAAATAACATGTACGTAGGTGTATCTTTCGCTTGAATTATTCCTATTTAACATCTAATTTTTAATTACTATTGTTTTATTCTACACTTAGTAACAGAGGTGCATATATAGAAAATTCACAAAATAAGGTCAATTACATACCTACAATCAAACTTGAATTTTCCATCTAGTCGTCATCATAATTGTCCTCTACTTCCTCAAATATGGAAATCTCTTGCATAGCAAATATCCTTTTTGATCTAGCAAGTTTATTTCCTTGATTGTTTCCACTTTTCCTCTCCTTTGACCCACTAGGCTCTTTAGATTGCTCAATTCCCTCCTTTTGATTCCTATAAGGACAATTAATTGATACATGTTCCACCTTTTTTACAAATGAAGCATAAGGCTCTAGGTTTTTTTTTGGACAAGTGCTAACAACATGCCTAGTCTCTCTACAAAAATAATATCGAGCTTGAAGTTGGGGATAATCTCTTGGATAATGGGATCCATAGCACTTCTAACAAATAACATTACTTTTTCCCGACATGCCTCCTGTCAATGTTCCAAAAGATTTAGAAAATTTTGCCTTTTTAGAAGAAGAACTCATACCAACAAGCTCATAAGATCTCTTTCCAAAAATTTAGCCTCTCTTTTTGTATCTTTTAGACTCATACTTTTTCACTCGTTCAATCACTCGAGCTTTCTCCACCATTATAGAAAAATCCTCAATCTCAAACGCCATTAATCTCCTTTGATAATGCAACTCCAAACTAGCCATAAATACTTGTCTTTTTAATTCATCATTGTCTCTATAGGCTAAAGGAGCAAATTGAAGCACTCAATTAAACTCATTTTCATATTCATCAACGCTCTAGTCTCCTTGAGTTAAATTCATTAAATCCATGCTGTACTTAGCTCCCAGACTACTGGGAAAATATTCTTTTAAGAATTCTCTTCTACAAACTTCCCATTCAATAGGTCGAGGTAGAGATATTTTCTTATAATCCTAACACAATCTAGCTCTTAATCTTAATAAATAAGTCTCATATTATACTTTAAGAGCCTTAGGTATTTGAATACATTGAATGACCTTTCCACCTGAGATAACCAATCCTCAACTTCTTTAGATTTTCCTAATAAACCCTCAAAATACCTATTGCATTTAATAAACTTAGGTAGAAGATTCCTTTGTGGTTAATGTACATGATAGGGAGGAATTGGCATTTCATGTCAAGCTAGAGGTAGTACTCGTCTTTCATCAACAGATTCAATAGATTGATCCACTTCCTCATGTATAGCAGGAGGTGGTGGAACTGGTGAAGTATGAGTCCTAAACCTATGAGGTGCCATAGCAGGTGCAACATGCACCTCAGTTGGAGTCACATGGGGTACTACTCCGGTTGTCCTCCTTGCAAAGCCTAAAGAATCAAAGCATTCTGTTATTGTATGGATTGCAAGAGATCTTCTAATTTATTAGGAGGTGGCAGAGATATATTATGTGGCTTAGGTTGTTTTTGCTCAACAGGCTCATAAGCTTGAGGGTAAGCTTCTAATGAGCGTAAGCTTCTAGTGCCAAAGGTTGAGCATTCCTTGCTCTACTTCCGTGTCTACTAGAGTCAATTTCCAAACAATCAACTTTACTATTAAAAACATTAAAACTCTTGTTATATACTGCAACATTCAATCAATACTATCACATAACACATAACATGCAATTCATCATGATAAAGGATAAACAACATTTTAATTTCTAGCATTCTTATAAGAGTCTTATATATATATATTCAATTTATTTGTTACTCTTACAACCATGCTTTGATACTAACTTTTGTCACACCCCTACAGGGTACCTTAATAGTAACGATACATTATGTAACTAATCGAGGCCTCCAAGAAGTTATATGAGTACTGCATAAATAACATGTCCTGTAGCATTAATAGATATAACAAGATCAAAGGTTGTTAAAAAAAGAAAGACATTGCATATATATAAGTTATATATGAAAATAACATCACAAGGTCTAAAAACTTAACATAAATGATCACAATATTGCCTTCATAGGCTTGTCCTTAAGCATAACTAACAAAGAAAACAAAATATAACTCTCCTAAAACTTATACTATTACACACATTATCTCTAAGTCTCAATTATAAAAACAAGGTCTTCCTTCCAAACTTAAATACATAAGACCTTAACTATATTACTTAGTCTCAGTCTTGGTTTTATTGCTTAAATTCCTGTAAAACAATTGTTTAAAGGAGCGTAAGTATAAATAGCTTAGTGAATAATAGAATCTTAACATTATAAAAAATTATACAATGTTTGGTTAACACTCATATAAAATATAATAATCAAGCATATGTACAAACATAATTTAAATAACCGAAACCCAAACTCATGGAGATTTATGCCCTCTCATAGTGGTTGAAGGACCATCACTGTATTTCACGCCTAGGAAATCCAAAAAACTAAAGAAGGAGTGTTCATTTCAACTTGATTATCAATTTTATTTATACACACAAACATATATATATATACATATATAATATTTACTCCACTTCACTTAGTTCTTAGAATTTCCACTAAGTATCATCGTTTCATACCAAACCTCATTAAGCAGTGTCCCTTAAGCCTACTTAGTTCATGTAGAATTGGCAACCCTATGGTAATATTTACCAAATTCATTGGATATATACAAGCATTACCACAGAATTAAAATGAAAATACGTGACGTGAATACCAAATGAATGCAATTATGCCATGTAGTACAATGCATGATTGATTTATTTATGGATCAAATAAGGTTTGAATTAATTTATTAGGTGACCATCAAATTCTCAAACAATCAACAATGTTCAATCATCAATTAATATCAACCAATTGGTCATCAATTTGAATATTATAAGATTATTCACTCAACAATCATACAACATGCATTATTTCTCAATCCCCATACATGAAATCAATTTTGGTTTTATTAAGACTATGTACAACTATACTACAATCACATGTAATTGAAAAGATTCAACTACTTATCGACGCATTCTCTTCAGTCATCGTAGTAATCAAATGGAAAGTCTGGGTCTTGATATAGGGTTTCTATAAGATAGAAAAAGTTATATTACTAACTAACAAGGAAAAGAAGGATTAAACAATGTCTTAAAGCTAGAGGAGATAAAAACACAAACAATAGGCCATGCACCCTTGGCCACACCCTGTATCAAGGGGAGTATGGAGCAGGCAAGTCACAGAGGCCACCACGCCCCACACCGTGCTCCATATGGATGGGCGTATCAACAAGGCTAGTGCATAGAGACTACCACGCCCTTTACCATACCCCATATGGAGAGGTATACCAACCTAAGCGTGGATATGGGGTTACCACGCCTCATATGGGTGACCCTTTCCATCAAGACGTGGATACATAACACACCATTCCCTCTACTACGGCCGTAATGTGAAAGCTAATGAACAACACTTCTAAACTTTACATTTTTACACATTTTAACCAACTTCAAAGGTCTTATTACCATCAAATATACTTTAACATCAACATACAAGACTCATATTCACCTTTCACTCCTTCACATCTTCCAACTCTTAGCCGCTCTCTACATCAACTCAACTAACCAACTATAGTTCATAACATCCTTGATTTGAGACTTTAGACCACAACTTTATAATTCCACTTCATATATCTAACAACAATACTCATAACAACCTTATTTACACCATCAACCGACAAGGACTTCTAACTTACACATATTCAAACACAAAATAACAAAGTAAAAGCAAGTATTAGCTTACATACTTGTGCATTAGCTTGATGGTAGAAGTTTAGCTTGAGTTTCTTGATAATTTAAGAAGGAAAATTGAAGAAGGAATGTGGAGTGTGTGTGTATGAAAATACGTCGGTTTCAAGAAGAAATAAGGAGGAGAATTGCTGTAAAAAATTTGATAATTTAGTTTATATAAGATAAAGCAAAGTTATTGACTTTTAAGGCATTTAAAATTTGTTGTGTGTGTGGTGTTGTATGCTAAGAATGGTGGGGTTAAAACTTAGTTTTGCAGATAACTAAACTTGGTTTATATATTAAAATGAGTTTGGTTTATTGCACAATTTGCTTCTACATATCTAATGCATTAAAATCAACAATTACTCAAATTAAATACAAAGTTTGATAAATTTGGTTTATAAATTCTATTTAATTAGAAAATTTCTTATAAGAATCTATATTGATATTCTTGGTAAATTAAGAGTTAATTTTTTGAAATGCAAATTTTTGAAGAATTTGAAAACATTAATTAATTGACAAACAACCACAAACAGATCAATAAAAATTGTTGTATCTCCTTATTTCATTTAATTCATCATGTGTTTTCTATTATACTCAAATCTATTAATCATACCACTCACTCAACTTTTATATTGAAACTTAATTTTAAATTCTATGATCTAATTTAACATATGTAAAAGCTTGGGGGTTACATCTAACCTTCTCTAGTGAGCGCTTGCACCATCCTTAAAGTACAACAGGCATTTAGATGCCATCTAGGCTAGTCTCTGGACACCTAGCTTAATATTACAAAACAAGTTAGCTTAATATGCTATAAACAAAAATTGATCCAATTTTAATAAATTAACATCTAAGCACTGTTGATTCAACTTTATATGCAATTTTTAGTATATTGATACTTTTAGATCGTTTTGAGGGTATAACTTTGCACTTTTAAGATAAGAATACAATTTTAGGTGTTATAAGATATCCCCATATTAAAAAGTTTGTTTTTCTTACAAAAATATCAAAGTAAAAATAAAGAAATCATGACTTGAGGACAATACATCATTTCAATTGTATCTTCAATACGCTCTAAATTTATAGATGTACTGACACTTTAAGCACCCTACTGATAGGTATTTAAGCTATGTCATGCCCCAAGTATATCTAAATGTAACAATCTCATCATGCACACCAACTTATAGCGGAAGCTAATTGCATAGCTTCTATTATAGCCTAGCATATATAAGGCACCTAATCTAAAGCGTTGTTAGTCCAACAATATATATATATATAGAGAGAGAGAGAGAGAGTATATTATATATATATATATACATATAAACTATAATTTATTAAGTTTCATAATGACACAGGGGGTGTACAGATAATATCAGTGGAAAATATTTACATACAACTCGTTTATAATTCCGTAGTTCGTTTGGGTTGCTTAAAAGACTCAATTAACATTGATAAACAAAACAAAAAAAGAAAATAGAAAGTAATCCGTATGACTTCCACTATCTACACACCTGGGTATCCATGTAAATGGAAACACCTAAAAGATCAGTCAAAACCTACAAGAAATCTTTAAAGGGATAAGTAACCATAGCTTGGTAAAGGGGACGGTGTAAAGCTCTGCATTTTTCAATGATTGGAATATATGATTAAATAGTTAACAAATAGTTCGAATAGTGTTCAACCCTTGTAATACTCAAAACCTTAATTTTGTACCCATAAGCTATATGATCATAATGAATCGTAGCGTATAATAATATATAAAAAATTAGGAAGCCTCAATTAGCGATTCTGAGTATACAATTGTGACTAAGGCATTTAATTTAATAGACATGTAGGTTTTCGTCTAAAAATATTATAAGGTACATTGTTGTTATAGGATACCACACCGCTTATTAATTCGATTCATACCATGAAATTTATTTTATATGCTTCATCGCTTAAATATGTCAATTCAACTAGTGAGATATAAAGCCTTCCATCTCTAGGCCAACTCATTTTCTTTATCTCATGAAAACCTTCAAAATGCTTACCTCCAACAGAAACTTTCTACAATAACCGTCGTAAACTTCAAACTTAAGAAAATTTTATCTCTCACAATCTCCTTCCATTTCAAGAACCGTAGGTTGCATTGTGATTCTGACATTACAATTTTTAAAACAAGAATAAGCTTAATATAGTTTCATCAGTGTTTAGTCTCTAATGAGCTTGAATGTTGAGTTTACTGTGAGCATATAGATTTGTCTTAATTTTTACATAAATTTTTAATATATACTTACTTAATTGTTATCCTTAACCTTAGGTGAACATTTTCTCATGTGTTTTAGATGACAACTTCAACTATCCAGGCTAATCGTAGGATTACTTTGACTGAGTTGAAATAAAACCATGATGAGTGGGAAATTCAATAATTTATTAACTAGGATTTCTTAGTTGGCATGTTACAATGATTTGAGTAATGTTATGTGTATAATACCATACATGATGTGTTTATATGATGTCTGGAGCTTAGTAATATATATATGTATATATATATGAATGTAATAATTAAGTTGCTGAACATAGAATTGCTAAAAGTCAAAGGTAGATGAAAACTACCAACAAGTCGGCTAAAGAAAAACAAAAAGCAAGCCATTACTAATATAGGTTATGAGGGCAAGCCAATTCCATCAGTCTACATATTTGATAATTTGACATGGTTTTGTATTTTAAGCATATCTCTTTAATCCAAGCTCCAATTAAGGTGATTTAAGATACTACAAAAAATAAAAATAATAAAAAGCTCTATAACTTTCATGTTTAAGTTTTAAGAATTCCTAGCTAGATCAACATGTAAAATTGATATAAAGTTACTATAATCCTCAAGCTTATAATAGCAAGTCAATTAGTTGATCTAACTTCCAAGCACTCAAACCCATCACCAACTTTTTATCAACTTTTGTTAAATATAAAATTTTAGGTTGACAAACACTATTTTACACAATTTTTAGACATCTAAATAGATATGATGATTTGCTCTCCATGTGCTAAACCTTCCTGACATAAGAGTTGAGCTATACGACCCATGTTAGTAAGCTTATAATGATTCAAAAAACTATACTAGATATCTCTAACCAATTTCCTTCGAAACAAGTTTTCAAATAAAAAATTTAATAAATTGGTGAATTACATACAAGAAACTTATATGAGGTACAAACAAAGAAATGTTTTTTTTTTTTTTTGCTACCTCTATATAGCTAAACTTGAAGCGTGTCTTATGGTATACCACCTATGTAGCTTGGTGTTTTATTGGAACATTGTTAATATTTATGATTATTTTGTGAATATAAATTCATGATGAAAATTTGAGGTTATTGAGTTGGCCTGAATTTGCTTCTTCATCAAAATTGTGATGTGAAACTTGGTTGTGATGTTAAAGTGTGCATCCTTATGCCTTATATGAACAACCTCAGCTATATTTGTTTAGTCACCTTAAATATACTAACAATTATTGGATTATTATAAATGAAATTGGATATACACTACACAAAATTGCATTACTTAAGGCCATCACTGTCATATGAAGGGTGAAGAAGGGAATCTTGCTCAAGATTTCATTTAAGGTATATGTAAGTACTAAGAAAATTCTTTTAGCCACCAAAAATTTCATTTGAATTTTGTGATATGTGTTATGGAGTTTCCCATTTTGGTAGCACAAATTAAAAGTATTAGGGAAGTCATGTATTATCGAACCTATTTCCACCCATTATTAAGGGTTCTACCATAAGTTTATAAGTTTGTAAGCTATTGGTTCATGATTACATTTAAGGTATCCTTTGCTGATCCTAGGCTACATTTGAGGTATCCAAGAATTAAGAGAGCATTTATGGTATCCTAGGCATGGCTTGCATTTAAGGTACCCTAGGCTTGCAATGTAAAAGAATTTATTTGGGCGACCTAGATACTAATGGAACCAGGAATTCCCTAAGTCGAGGTCAAAGGAGGGTTAAACTTTAGGCTTCATGTTAGTTACTAGAAGACCACATGCAATGATTTTATTATGTAGCGTTTTTCATATATAGCATATGTTTGATAACTCACTAGTGCATGAGGTAGTAATAAGAGTATTGCACTCCCTTCTCACTGAGACGTGATTTTGCTGACTCTTAATAGATTATTTTGTAAGTAACTCTAAAAGGATGGGATGGGATAAGATTGGTGTGAACAAGAGTCATTCTATCTCGAGATAGTTATTATAAACACTTGAAAAGTTAAGTTGGAAATATAGAATCAAATCATCTATTGTGAATTAGATCTCCTTTGCCATTTAGGCTTATATTAACGTAAGCTACTGGATGGGAAATAGACTATAGGTGTGATTAGTTGAACATAAATTAGAATAGTTTATGAAGATAGAACTTGTGTTGGTTGCAATCACTTGATTTTGAGCATGAAAGAAGATTGTAATTTCCACACAAGTGTCCACACAAGTTAGGTTGAAGGTCATGTTGAAATTAGAAGTGAAGATGTAGAGGAACCTCAAGTCTATGCTGAACATGAGAGAAATACGCAACTTATGTTATCAATCCTGTAGTTCTTTTGTGAACTACACGAGAGAGAACACAACTTGTGTTTAGGGATTGTGCTGATTATTGATTTTTGAATAAAATTTATCTCTTTGGGAGTTGTTACTCTTCAAACCTTACTCTTATCAATCATAAGATTATGACAGGTGCAAACATGAGTAAATCTTTGTGAGTCATATAAATTATTCTCGAGTGTCTTTGTGGTCTTCTTTTCATAATAAGTCATATTTAAGGTAAGAAAGGTTTCATCTATATATACACTTAACCCTAATTTCATCTTGAGATTGAGATCTTTATTAATTAGTTATCTTAATACCCTAGTGATTATCCCTATAGGTGTATTATATTATTGATACCATCTTTATAAATAAAAAATCTAGTAATTGTTTGGTATTAAAATGTGCTTTGGGCATATTGATGCATGTTAGGCACGATTTTGTGAATTCCAGGATTCTAAGAATCGAAAACGGACCTTGACCCGATGAAATATTCATAATCAGATATGAAATTCCACGAACCTTGGTATCAATTGATGGAAGAACTGCAACCCATTGGTTGAGTAATCCCAAGAACTATAATATAGAGATCTCGAAGTTGTAGGAAATACTGAGTAATAACCTTGGTATAAAGGATGATACCACAATCGGTGGTGAAAATTCGATTGATAAGTCATGATGAATGCTACTGGTAAAAACCCGATAAGTTCAAATGGTTCTTTCTAGAACCAAAGGGAAAATCAATTCTCAAGAAAACATTTTTATTTTTGCAATTAACTAGCATTTATATATAAGCTATTACAAGGCAGTTACATAACTGGAAAAAAAAAAACCATAATTATGGTAGTTACATAATTGATAACGTAACTAAAAAACTTAGTTGTGATAGTTACTTAACTGATAACATAACTAAAAATATAATTGTAATTAATCTTTACACCAAATAAAAAATTAAAAAAAAATTCGAAAAGATATCCTAATCTAAGAAAGGCCAGCGGTGATTAAGTTAAATGTCGATGGCTTTTATGGCTTTTTTCTAATATGTAATCTGTTTCTTTGAATTCTTCACGTTGATGCCATTTGATCTCCATGACATATCACTACTTATTATTGTTTGGTAGGAGAAACTAATTCGCTGTGATCCTATCGATCTACAGAAGTTTTGGATTTCATAGTTAATTTCATATTATTTAACAGGTATGTATAATAATTAGCATTGGAACTTAAATATTAAATAGAGTCTTATGATCTTTGACATGTAAGATGACTATCATATAATGGGTACACATGTGGCATGACTCTTAACGAATCCTACCAAGCCCTATTAAGAAGCCGCTATAGATAAAGTCTGAAATTTATCCAATAAGAAAAGAAAGGCTATCAAGCAAAATTGATGCAATGCATGAACAATAAAAATCCTATTTACACAATGTTGTTCGGTCAGTTGTAGGTCTAGAGAAAATAACCTCACTTTAGCTTGGGTTGAAAAGTTTGTATCATGTTACAAAATGGCTATTAACTAAACCTAGGTTCATGTAATGAAGCCATGACTCCTCAAAAGACCTCTTTGCTTGTGTTCCCAACCTTATCGCAGCCTCTTCACTTGTCACTTAGTTTGACCATAAGGGTGGGAGATAGTGCATGTCTTGCTTTCTCTCTAAGGTCAGTGTTTAGTCAATACAATCCTAAATGTTCCCTTAATGGGTTACATGTGTGGCATTTTGAAGTTTTAGTTTAGTTCATTTTAGAAGCGATCAAACATTTTCGAGGCATTCAAAGGAATTAGCAAAGCACAACAGCATAACAAAGCATGTAGCTTGACTACCAAACCAGCATGACCACAAGCATAACATGCGCATATCTAATCTACTTACAAGTACTCTAAAATAGGGTGAAGCATTGATCTTACTTATTTGGATGGTGTTTGCTCAATCAGTTTATAGCATCAAGTTTTGATGAACTACATTTATAGTTATTTTATAATTCAAATTTTATATTACTCTTAGAAATTTCATGGGTAATTTGTATAAATTTTGCATATAAATGATCTATAATTTGATTTTAGGATATTTTAGAGTTAAATTTGATCAAGTTGAGAAAAGGGTCAAGTTTTTAGAAAATTTTGGAGTTAATGAGCATCTTGATCTATAAATGCCTTGGGGAAACACTTAACATGGGAAAATGCCATGAACTGAAGTGGAGTTATTTGTTTTATGAAGAGTATAGCTTGAGAGGAACTCATGTTTATACCTTTGCAAGTGGTACAAGTCCTTTTTCAATTACATTGAAGCTAGACTTACTAGAGAGATGCTTGGCTACAAGCATGATCATGCTAGAAACCATGCTCCATTTTATCTATAATTTACCTTAGTTATAAATAACCTTGTAAAACCATTAAAAAGAAAGTTTTTAAGGAGCTTAATCATTTGGATTCTTAGAGAGTTTTTTTGCCATAAATTGAGATTATTAGAGGTGAAGACAACAAAGGAAAATTCGAGATCAAGACTTGATGATCCTAAATCAAATGATTTTCTCCCTCTTTTTTTTTTATGTTTATTTTATGGAGTAGAAAATTTTTATATCTAGAATTGTATAACCTTAGAATTATTATGTAACCTAATTAGAGTTATTGAAGTTTTCATGTTCTAGTGATTCAATCATGTGAATTTATTAAAAATGAATTTATAATTCTAGAGCATTAATCTAATTTATTTGATATTATGCATATAAAAATTTCATGTGCATTATTATACCTGAATAATTGAATGGAGTTGCACGCAATCTGAGTACAAGACGGCATAAATTTGTCATATTAGTGTAAACTTGGTAGGTGAATTCAAAGAGCAAATCAATTAATTAATTGGTTGATTAATGAATTATAATAATGCAATTTCAATAAATTAATTAAAAAAGTTCATTGATGGATGAGCAGAAGTAGTGGGGCTAGGCTATCTTTAAAAAATGGATTCGACCATTTTTTTTTCCTATATGGTTGCATAATTAATTATAGAGGGAACAATTCTAGGTATTTATGAATGTAACATCGAGAATTTATTAAGCCCTTTAATAATTAATAAAGTATAATTAGATTATCTAAAGCAACAACTCAACTTCTTCTTTATTGGTTGGATAATTAGATTAAGGGGAATAGAGGTGATTGTGATCCTTTGGGTGACATTGGTCTGATTGGCTATATTACACCAAATGATAAGTGCATTTGTCTAGCAAAAATCAAGTTTCTTGTCATTTGTGATCCCAATAATTGAAATCTATATTCACATTTTTTTATAATTGCAAAAATTTTATATGTGATTTCATTTTAGTTATAAATACTATTATTTGGTAAATAAAAAATAATAATTACTATTATGTTTCCATAATTTTTATTATGTTTTTCGTAATTTGTTACTAAAAATAGTGGTTAAGAAGATAAACACATATATACTTATTTGTATAGTTTAAATACTATCATATACATATTTGTTATAAAAGTTTATATATATATATATATATATTGATAACTATTATATTCCTTGCATTTTTTTATTAATAAGAAATGAATAGAATATTAATTCATGAAATTTCAATATGTAGGTTGGTAATAATGCCACTTACAAATATTATAGTAAAAGTTATTTATTATATCAATCTTTTATTATATATATTTTGTATGATGGGATAACTATAGCTGGCCGATCATGCGCGATAGGCGTAGTAGTCGATCAAAGAGAAATCATAAACTAATAACTTGTGTAGGATGTTACAGAGAGAGGCGTAGGAGGAGTAATAGGCAAACCCGGTTTCTCAAGTGCGCGAGTATGAGAGAAGATCAAATCAAATAGATTCAATCGTTCTTGAATTAGTCTTGTTGAATTAGTTGCTTTGATTCTTTTTGGAGTTATTTTGGTAGAGTTTCCACGTTACTCTCAAGCTTAACAATGTGCAAAATTCTCACCTGAAATGAGAAGAGCAGCCTCCTATTTATAAATATTGAAAGCTGATGCTAGCCTTCTTTGACTCGGTCTTCTAATCGATGTAATGATCCCTGTTCCAAGCCTACTAATCCATATCTCCCTATGACATCCCTTATTCGACTCAGTGTTCTAAGCTTTGTCACTAACCTAGAAGACTGGCCCGTGGCATTAAATTACGCCAAAAGCCCAATCACCGAAATGACCCTCTACATATTTTATAATATTTTATCCATTCTAGTGTAACTTTTTTCACAAGGTTTTATAATGGAATTATTAAAATATTACTTATAATACACCATTTCAATTGTATTAAAATGTAGTATTAAGTCATCAAAACATGACATTTTCCATAATGTAGTAAAATGATCTATTTTGGTATATGAGTATGTAAAATTAGTAATTTGATATCGTTAGGTTGATTAAAATGAAATGGAGATGGAGATGAATTTAATGATCTTATAATCACTACCAAAGTGTGTTTTATTAATAATTAATCGAAATTGTAAGAGCAAAAGCCTTGTTCCATAAAAAAATATTATAGAAACATTGGAAAATTCTATACTTCTATCTTTTGTTTTCTTCAAACAAGTTTAATCTTGTTAGTTGTTTAACAATTTAAATTAATAACTAATCGTGATTACACAAATAAAATATTTAATATACTAATTGCTATATTTAATGATTAAATGATTTACTTGAACTTACAAGTTTCAAAAAACATATATTGTAACACATAAATATTGTATCCATAATTAATATACTGTACATCATGGGGACGGATTTAGACAATACTATATTTGTATAGGATAAATTATATCGGAAGGTCCTAATGTTTGGAGGTAAGTTCATTTGAGGTCCCAATATTTTGAGAGATTCAAAAGAAGTCCCAACGTTAAGAGTAATATATCAATTGAGGTCTTAATACTTTTAAATGGTTAAAAAAAAAGTCCTAATATTTAGAGAAGTGGGCCAATTAAGGTTTTCATTTATACGTGTCAACAAAGAAAAATTTTATTGGAACTCAGAAAATCCTTCTTTTAAGGTCTACATTGATACATGAGATATATTTAATTAAGGGAAAAAACCCCTTTTGGTACCTAAACTTTGATATAGTGGACAATTAGGTACCTAAACTTTTAAAAAGTCCAATTTTATATATAATTAAACTTTTCATGAAAATTTTAGGTACTTAAACTTTTTAAAAAGACCAATTTCATACCCAATTAAACTTTTTGTGTCCCTTTTTACAACCCTCTTTTATTATTTTTTGAAGTAATTGGACATGTATCATGCAACGTTGAGCGGGGTAGTGTTTAAGGCCACAAAAAGTTTAATTAGGTACTAATTATTTGGTTGATTAATCAATATATATATTGTTTAAATCTTCTATTTCAACCAAAATTGAGGCAAGTATACCTATCTTGATAGTATAGTTAGATAAGAACAGGATTCATCCCTTAGGGATCAGAAAAATCTATTAGAGTCGACTTAATTCTTTATTATCTACTTCAGATGATGATAATCTAATTGTATAAAAAAGATTGATTAAGACTTATTTTTAATAGACTTCAAAACAAATAGTCAACAAGATATAGAATTTTATATTACTTAGCTCATCCAAACAACACATTTCCCCTAAGAATATTACTATGCTCAATTTCTAATAATAATATTAATGTTGTTTATATCAAATTGAACAATAAGATTTCTATATGAGATTAATATCCCTCTCGAGATTATTAATCACTAATTTTTAGATCTACCTATTAAAATTACTTCTAACTAGTAATAATCTAAGGATCGCATTATAGATCTATAAATCTTTTTACAATCAATTAGATAGAAAAACTTTTGTAGTTCTATCTCTAGTAACCCAAACAAGTTTTTCTAATTATGTTTGTCTATTCATACATCAATCTTTCAATTGACAAACATAAAATTAGATATAAAAATAATACTCTAAAAATACTATTCTATATATCAAATCAAAAACACATAGTTAGACAAAAAAAGAACATAAACTTCCATTGAATACAACTAAGTATAAGACATAGTAATATCTCAAGTTTAATTTGTCGTTTTGATAAAATAGATCTACTTTTCCATCACTAAACTATTATAACAATAAGCAACTATTACAATTAAGCACAAAGATGGAAAGAATACACCTTACTAAGCAACCTTGAATTGATCTTGATAGAATCTTGATCAACTTCTCTAAATCTTAAAGAACTCTATTTCGAATGCTAAAATCTATCTTCAAATTCGTGTTAATATTGTCTAATGAGGTTCTTGTTTTATTTATGAACTTTAGTCACCTATTTATAATGGTTAAATGTCGGTTAAGTCCCTAGGGTTAGATAAACATAAGTTTCTAGGATATTTTAAAACAATTGGCTGAGCCTTCACTATGTACACATGCTAAACACAAGCATATCCTTCAAATTGTGCAGCTTCCTGTTTTGTCGAACCATATCATTCGCTAAAGAACACGACCAAAGCATGGGACAAAATATTCAGTCGTGTTTCTCACTGGATTCTAACAATCTCCTTATCGCATGACAGCACCGTTTAAACACAATTGCTTGTATTGTTCCTTGTTTCTCACTGTTTCCTTGGAGCACTTTTTCCCATAATTACATGAGCAAAGCATGGGTAATTATATATGGTCGTGCTTCTTTCTGTCCATTATGTACCAAACATTCCATAGAAGCACTATTCAACTTAGAGCTCGTTTTTCTTCTTTCTCCATGAGCACAGCATATACACGGGATGCAATAATTCCCCGTGTTTCTTATTGTCTTCTTTCTCCAACATTCTTCAAAAGCACCTACAAAGCACAACCCCATTCTTCTCTTATTTTCCCATAAACATGGCTTGAGCACGGAATATGGTAATTACCTGTGTTTCTCTCTGATTTCTCTTGGCACAAATACGGAATATTGCATTTTTTTTTCCTTCTTGTCTTCTTCATTTGGTAAGAACACGAGCAGAGCACGGTATATGACAATGAACCATGCTTCATTCTGTTCTCTGCTTCTTCATTTTGTAGTTCTCCTAGTTGAAAGCACAGTTTAAACAAGAAAATTTGTGTCTCCTTGTGTTCTTCATAATTCCTTGTCATATGACAATGAACCATGCTTCATTCTGTTCTCTGCTTCTTCATTTTGTAGTTTTCCTAGTTGAAAGCACGATTTAAACAAGAAAATTTGTGTCTCCTTGTGTTCTTCATAATTCCTTGTCAATTTCTTCACTTTTACTTCAAATTTGATATTACTTGATTAATTTTTACTCTAAAGCTCTTGAATCCTCATTATCCTTTCAAAAACAGAAAACTAATTAATCAAGTAAAGTACCAAATCTTACAATAATTTATATAGAATATACATAATTTACCCTATAAAACATATACTAAAATAAAAATATCAGATATGAAATTAGATTTTTTAAAAGTTTAGGTACCTAATGGTCTATTTTGTTAAAATTCAAGTATCAAAAAGGGCATTATTCCTTTAATTAAAACTTATAAGACACTTTTCTAAATGTGGAACCTCTATTGAACATTTCAAAATGTTTGGATCTTCAATAAACTTATCCCCAAATATTGGGATCTTTTAGTGTAATTTATCCTATTTGCAAATAAAAATAGTAGAACTTTTTTATAGCAACTCATCAATTATATCAAGTTCTTATACATGCTAGATACATCATAAAGATTAAATCGTGATAAATGACATAAATATGAGAAAACCTATACATGTTCAGGTTGGAACACGATTAAAATACCATCATACATGTTCTACAGCACGAAGTGATAGGGAATTTTTACAAGTCCACTTAGACTTTCCATATGTAGCTATAATTAATCAATATTATGAGTCTGTTTGGGTGGTTTGTTTTTCATCTATATCTACATCTTTGTCAAAATGATATGTGTAAATATATCCGATTTACATTTATATTTTATCTATATTTGATCTATTTGATATTTGAATGAGAACTGTTAACTTTTTTTTATCTGTATCTAATTCTTTATAAATATTTTGTTAGAAAAAAATTTAAAAAAAGTATCTATATCTAAATCTGCTAATAAACAAACAGACCCTATGTTTAGATAGCTTTATCTGAAAAATACAGACAATTTTTCAAACTTTTTTCTGTGAAATTATTTATGAAGAAATAATACAAATAAAAAGCAGTTGATAATTCTCATAAAAAAACCAAATAAATCAAATATAGATTAATATATATATATATATATAAATCAGGTATATTTACACATATCATTTTAATACAAATAAAGATACGGATGTGAATCGGATAATCCAAACAGAGCTAAGTCCCAAAAGATGCCCCTTAATGGAGTGAACAATTCTGGATAGATTTTATTCTTTGAATAAAACGGTGTATTTTTTTTTATAAGTAAAATAGCATATAAGGTAATTTACATAATAAAATCACTTTAAATAAGTGATAAATTCCCAGAAAATTATCGTTCTTTATAGAAAGTACTCTCAGATATGGGAATAGAGCAAATTTTGGTATTAAAATTCTTTTGTACAATTACGTATAAGCTTCTAAAGTTGTCAATGAAGTCATGATATCAATTCTATGGTAAAGTAGATGTCTTGACATCAGATCCGACGAGATCTTAAGTTTATAAAGAATAAGCATTACATTTAATCATGTGTTACTAATAATTAATACTAAAGGGAAGCCTTATGAACCTGTTTAAATACCGAATTTAGTATTATTTTGGTTTCGTTTTCAAACCGAATTGATGCTGAACCGATATCAATATCATATCGATAAAAAACTGATAGTTTTACTCATAAACTAACCAAATCAAACCGATACTAATTTAGTACTAATAAGTTAGTGATACAGATCGATACAATTAAAAATTCGACAATCTAATCAGGGATTCATATTACATGTACACTACTAAAAAAGAATTAATTTAGGATAAGCAAATCACCCCAAATGTACAGTGTGTACATCCCTTTACAGCAGAAATCAGATCTGGACGGAATATATATATATATACACATCAGTTCTATGCCAGATTCTACCTCCAATTACTATTAGAATCCATTTTTATTGCCGAGGTCCGATTACATGTGTATCAATTGCATAGTAATTGAAGTAATTTGATGAAAATTTCCTTCAAAAATTACTATATATATTTTCTCTGTGTTTATTTGGATTTTTCTTTTTAATTCTACGAAAATCTGGCGAAAAACGTGGCCTTACTGGCGCACTGTTCTCCGATGATCTTCCGGCAACGAGACCTCATCGGAAAACCTTCTCTGGCGATGTTTCTTCGGCCGTCAAAGTTACTCCACAGCAGAGACAACTGCTACTCCCTCTACTTCCATGGACAGATCCGCTTAGTTTTTGCACTATATATAATACACTATATATTTTCAAGTTTTTTCACTAAATAGTTTAATCCCTTTGGGGCTAGAGGTGGGCACGGTACAATTCAATCCAGTTCGACCCTCGAACCAAATTAAACCTAAAATTATGATTAGATTATTTTTACAAAATTGAATGTATCTGTACGGTTCAGTTCGTTATTATTTCGAACCTAAAAAAACGATTCGGTACAGTTCGATGTATGGTTCGAACTATATATTGAAGGACATTTACTTTTTGTTTTTCATTTCAATAAAAAAAAATATAAATTATTTTCTTACATTTCAAACCCAACAACAAATTGACAAGTTGGTTTATTAATTTATCGAAATCATTAACAACACATTTGTTAATTTATGGAAATCAACATTCAACTATAGTGAGCCAAATTTTTTCACATCATTAGTGTACGTTGTTAAAATGAGAATAACAAATAAAAGAATAAATTGATGGTGTAGTCTTTTTTTTTTTTTTTAAGTCTCAAAATTAATCAAGTACCATTACAAATATATGTATGTGTGTGTGTGTGTGTGTGTTTGTGTATAAGGAAAGGAGTAATATTGGATTTCCTTCACCGTTGAAAGAGATAACAATATAATGTTTCTACTTTTTAATACCCATTAAATTACAACTGTTTTTTTACCATTGAAAATCTAAAAATATTAATTATGAATATAAAAAATTTTAAATTTTACCCCAAAACATAATTAACTATAAAAATAAAAATAACATTAGGAGGATTTTTTTTTTTTTTAAAATGAAACGGTTCAGTTCGATTATCGAATTTCTACTATCGAATGTGAATCGAACTGTTTAATAAAAATAAAAAGTTTGATTCGGTTCGATCTAGTATGGGTCGGTTCGCGTTCGATCGGTTTTTTTGTCCATCCCCACTTAAGGCTGGTGGACTACGCCACATCAAATAAAGGGAAATTGAATATCAGTTCAATTGAAATATAATAGACTTGTAGGAAAATTTTATGGCTTTGTTACTATCCAATGATTCACACTATAACTAACCGTGATCAAACTACTAAAATAGTTAATATTCTAATTATTATATTTATTTTAACTGTTAGATGAATGACTAGATGGTCCCATTGCTATTATCCCTAAAATAATCAATCCATATTATCTATTAGATTTCCTTAATATATGTGGGGTGTGGATCCGCTTTATATAATTGAAGGAGTAATCATGCTAGATTTGGGATGAGCTCCATTAAATCACGATTCCTCTATCTTATTTGTGATGACTTTGAAGTGTGGTAATGAGGATGAGCACTGCAATTGGATGATACTAGGATGTTGGAGTAAACACATAATTATGCAGTTATAACTTTAGAACCAATTAATCTTAAAGTTAATTCTCTCTAAATTGAATATATGCGCTTAATGTAACATGATTATAGAGATTTTAATGTGTTTATTCCCATTTTTTCATGCCAAATGATGTTCGTTGAGTTTCCCGATTCAATTTTTTCAGTTCTAGATTTTAATTGGTGACATATAGTCATGTAGGCGAATCGTGTTATGAAACATGACCTCTTGCTACCATATTGGCATCACACCAAGAGCAACTCTCTTTTTTGCCCCTTGTGATCTGAAGTGATGAACAGTTTGTTGAATTTAGATATAACAATACTGGTGTAGCAATTGGTTTTGATTTCTTATAGCCCATAATTTATACATTGAAGGACTTTCTTTTTCTTTTTTTTTTTTTTTTTTTGCAAGATACAATAAATGACTTTTTGTATTTTGGCCATACAATGAATGACTCTAAATGATGTGTTTCTTTCATTGAAAATGTTTTTATGTATTTGTTTGGATATATTAAAATTTATTTTGTATAGTAATCCAATACTATGGTGTTAATGAAAAAGTGTTTGTAAATATTGTGACATCAATGAACTTAACCTCAGATATTGTAACCTTCCAGTATAATTTATTCTAAAAATAAGACATAAAAATAAATATAAAATATAAAGTAGGATTATTAAAATAAAATAACTAATATTAATTTTTAATGTTTAAATTATTTTCCATCTAGATGGAAATATTCATAGCATTAGCATTGAATGCATTCTTGATAACATCACACATAATAAATGCAATTATAAAAATATGTTTGATTAAGTTTTACAAGGAGAATAATCACAAGATCTAAATGGGACTTCTTTTTTCTTTCATAACTTTTTTTAGAGAATTACTGTACTCTCATATTGCTAATATTTAAACTTAAATGAAGTGTGCCTGTGTATAAATAAATGGACATTCTTAATTGTTAACCTCGAGAATTTTTAAGACTAGTAAAAATCAATAGAATAGCAAATGCATGATAGATAATGGATTTGAGACCCGACAAAAACCCTAGTTAGAAGCTTTAAAGTATTATGAGTTTGTTTATAACATAAAACTTTGAATCGAAATTTTCTAGATATTAAAAAATACCAAAGACAAGATTTCATAACCTGAGTCGAAAATCTAGGATGTAAGTATAAGTAGCCTTAGATTTCAAGTGCACTAGAAAGCTAGTAACTATTAGAGTATGTTGACTAAAAAAAGATAAATTAAAAATAAACCGTTAGGGTTATAAATACATAATAGAAAACTATAAACAGATTCATAACTGGTCAATTTATACCTTAAATAAAAATTTGGACTGCACCATAATTCTAGTTAGAAAATTTGGAGTCTATAGGTATTAATTTTCTAATTTGACCTATTGGATAATAAAACCCTAATAGCGTAGGACAAAACTTTAAAAATACTCAATCACTTAAACCTTAAACTCAAAATTTGAACTCAAAATACTCTAATTATATTTTAAAACCTTACATAAATTTTTAGGATAAAAACTCTCACATAACAGATAAAATTATATGCGTGTAGTCCAGTTTTTGACGAAATAAACTAGATATTTAACCTTATAATTATTGTCCAAGTAAAAATCTAACTTACATGGTAAAATTTGGAGACACTTGACCGAGTTTCCTCCATGAAATTTCATCACCGTGTCTATTGCTTGTAGAAGTTAAACAAGTAGTACAACAAAGTCAAAAGTAGGGACACTTGACCTAATAGAAATTAACCAAACAACCCTACAATTAATGAAGACTTGGTGACTCAAACTTTGCATGTGGGGAACGGTCCTTTCATCACTCTACCAAAAATAACAAAAGCAATAGACATAGGGAATTTTTGCCTTGTTTCATTGTGGAATGTAGTAGAGAATTATCAACATGGACTAGTCAAACTTTCCTTTGTTTTGTTGTGAAAAACCCAACACATGCACCTATTCTCATCCAATATATTTCACTTATATATATATATATATTAACACTTATAATATGTAAACAAATAAAGCTCCTTTCTTTCAAGAAGCTTACCGTAACACATCAAGAAAAATTGACAAGTTTAAAAACCCATGTCTCCACTATGATTCACATTTCCCACAAGACAAATTAAAGCAAACAAGACCCCACTTTTCTTCTCGTGAGCCCACCGTGACCTACAACATCAACAAAACAATAATACAAACCAAACAAAAGCCAATAAATTCCATCCTTCCACTAAGACCTCTAGGAGAAAAATGAGGCAACTAATAACATCAACAAAGCACTGGAGGTCATAATCAAAGGTAAAAGTTATATTGATTAATATAGTATGGTTTTAAGATTTTAATAACTCATTACCTTCTTGTTGCCCATAGGATTTCGTTCGTAGACTAATTATAGAAACTCTATACATTTAGTCTTCTTAAAGCTCATGAGTGATAGTACCATAAGCATGATGGCATGTAATACATATTTTAATTAAATTAGATACTATATATAGTAAAGGAAATTATGGAAAAATCAATTTTTTTATTTAGGAGACTTATAGTTTAATTTTCGGCCACCATAAGAATATGATTTCCCATACATATTTCATATTCTAACTTAGTTCAAAATTAGTAGAATATGTCTAGAACATCCTCTAAATGGTAAAACTTATCCAATATGAACATTAAAATATCTATGAGAAATATTGACCCTATGGATATATAAGAAATTATAGTAAAAAGTCATACCATTTAGGCATTCTAAAAGAATGATAATAGAAATACAAGATTTGAATAGGCTAGAATAATCCTAAGGAACTAACCCTAAAATTTCGAGTAAAAATAGAATTATAGGAACAACCTATAATTTAAAATACAAAAAAATGAATTCATATACTCATTTGAGAAGCAATTTTAGTAATTAGATTATAGATATGACCCCATAAATAATATAAATTTTTTTCTACATAAATAGATAAATTTGACAAACGAAGTAAACAATAATAGAAAACATACTATCAAAGTAGGCATAAATGAACTAGTTAAATTATAAAAAATTTTTAGAATAGTGAAATCACTTTAAAAATAAGTATAGCTTAGAATTAAGATAAGCAAAATGAAAATAAGTAATAATAAAATTAACTATCCTAAAATCACTACATTAAAGGAACTATATAATTAATAAGAGCTTAATAAAAAAATTATTAAATAAAATAATACATGAAAAAATCGTAAAGTAAATAAATTGAGTAGCTAGCATATAATACACAAAATAAGTTTTCCAATACCTATTTATACATAAAAATCAAAGTTGAATTGAGTAATATAGATTTAGTTAAACATTATGCCCTAAAAACATGTATTCGGAATTATTTAAATAACTTTTTATAAGAATAATTCATTTAGCCGAATTTTATAAATATATTTTTTTATGGGCTTCAAAATGACTATTTATAAGCCAAATTCAATTAGAAATGATAAAACAGTTTAAAAAGAATAAAAAATTGATTTTAGGACACCTACGCACTCATTAGCAATTATCTACATAGTTAATTATATGATTAGTGAATATTTTATCCATCTATTAGGTGAATCAGATCAAATTACAGATTTGTCAGAGGATTATTACAATTAATCATCATAAGCGGGTGAGTAACTCTGATCTATTACATTATTTGTGAATATAATATTAGTTGCATCTGTAATAAATAAACTGAATGAGCTTATGATGCATGTAGGGTTAGGAATATTGCTTGTTGAGTGGTGTTTGAAGTGGATGTTAAGAATATGCTTATTCAAAGTGATAATGGGATTGTTTGTGAAAAATTGTTAAAAGCATGTTGGATATTGTCTATGAATTGTTTGATAGCTAGAAAATTGACTTAAAAAATACAAGGCCACTAAATTTAAAGATCATGCATTACATGATTTGCATATATTACATAAAAGACGTGGTAGCTTATTACATGTTAGTGTTTTGGTTTTCTAATAATGCTTAGTTTTTCTAAATGAAAGGTTCCTAGTTGCATGCAAGATTATATTTGTTTTGTTCGGTTCTCCGGGAACTAACCGGTAAAAGAAGGAACATTGCTTGTGGTATCGACATGAAATGACTAATACTTAATGGAGTTTCTAAGTTCTAAAGGGAATTGAGTGCTGAAAATACATATAAATAAGCTGATAAATAATGTGAGATTTGTTGATATTCCTGGTGTTCTTAGTTTCTCCTAGGCAGTGGATCATAAGGATGTATTCCTTGACTTGGTTTCTTCAACCCTGATGAGAGGGTGTAAATGTACATCCTGTTTAGATTCTGGTTTATCCTAACTTGTATTTGAGTATATGTTTGAATGATACATTGCACTTGCTTGTTAATAAACTTGTCTGATATGCTTAATATGTAATACGTGATGGTTACTTCACTAAGCTGTAGATATGCTCATACTTCTACAGATTTTTCAGGGTTTTCCTACGGCCTTGGTTAGTACCATCTTGGAGACTTGAGCCGGTAAAGATATAAAGCTAGAAGGGAATGGGAATGGGCAGAAGAGTTATAGAACTGCTGCAGTAGTAATTTTATCTTCATATTATGTTATTAGTCTTTAAGTTTGCTAACCAGTTTGTAATAACTATTTTTTAATCTTTACATGTAGTTTATTTTCTCTGTTATAGTATAACTTATTTATATACATCATTGCTTATCAAGCAACCTAAAAAATCCTATTTTATAGGTACATCTCTTAGAGTATCTAATTGTATTATACAATAA
This sequence comes from Combretum micranthum, assembly GCA_024138025.1. Taxonomy (NCBI): domain Eukaryota; kingdom Viridiplantae; phylum Streptophyta; class Magnoliopsida; order Myrtales; family Combretaceae; genus Combretum; species Combretum micranthum. Next base: position 280,679 of record JAMXBD010001363.1, on the reverse strand, counting down.
TCAATTCTATTTACAATACAATGCAACTAGGATATCTTCAGAGGCGTAACATTAATAATTTATTTGACAATGCATTAAAGATTAATTTTTTTGGTATAATTTTTGTTATAAGTTTTGATTTTTTTTTATTTGGATGAGAAGATATTGTTTACTAATTTATTTGGCAAAAAAAAAAAAAAAAAGGCTAGGGCGGACTTGGTGGGTCCATGGTTCAAAACCTGCCTAACCCTAATCTAAAGCGATTACATATTGGGTCTTGATCTAGCCCAGAAGTCTAAGTGATAGCTTCTTTCAAATAATCATTGCAAGTACCTTAATTGCAACTATACCATAAATAAATTATATAACTTTGGTAACATTTACTATATAACCGCTGGAATACTTATAAAAAGTTAATATAAATGATTTGGAAAATTAAATCCTAGTTATCTTAGTGAGTAAATTCAGGAGGTCCCTCTATCTCAGCTTGGCTTGCTTAAAATAGGAACCGATTCAATAGTCCATGTGTCAACCTTTGAGGTAAATTCAAATCGCAATATTGAGACCGACCAGACCTATTAAATCACTTTATCTACTCAACTATAGTTTGTTTATGTCTAGTCACTTGAGTCGCTTAGTTCCAAATTTGACAGCTCTCTAAGAATCTTTGGAAGTGGTTTGGTGGTTCGGTATCCACTTGATTAATAATTGTCATGCGGTTCACGATCTTTATAATACATCTTCATTTTATGTAAATGCTTACAAGTCCCCCTTATGAAAACCACTTAACTTGTCACCCATAAATCATCTATTAACACTTTGCTAATATTTTGCTCTTCCATCTACTCATTACCTTCTATGCCTTAATAATTTAATTATTAGGATGGTTAAATTCTACGATACCAATACCTATTAAACTAAGGAGCTTCTACGGTCTCATTAATATGACTGTTTTGTTATTAATCTAATTGTTAAAATAAATATAATAAATTGAATATTCACTATTTTAGTGATTCGATCACGATTGAATATGATGTGAGCCATTGGACAGTGATGGGATCAGTTCCATTAAAATTAACAACGAAATCATAAAATTTTTCTACTAAACTATTATAATTTTGAAGACCCAATTATATTTATAATAGACCCAATTAACTCTACTAACCAAATCAATGGAACAATTCCCATGACCCCTTTTCATTAACCTAATCCAAATTAAACTTTTAGGAAAAAATAAAAAATAAAAGGTCTAATTAGACAATTCACAAACAAAGTAGCATTTCTCCCGACACATCCACCATTACCCCGCTTGACAAAGACGTGTAATTATGTCCGCTTTAAACAACCGCTATTTGCTTTCGGCGTCCAAAAATATTCCAACCGAAAAAAAAAATAATAAAAAAAAAAAAGAAAAACAGTGAGCACGAAAAGGAACATCCTGTCTTTTAATTTCAAAACATATCAAAGCAATCCAACCATAACCACCATCTCCATTCACCACCACCACCACCACCACATAAAACCATTAAAGCATTTATTCTTCTCCTACAGATCATTTATTCCTAAAAAGAGAGAAAGATACACACTAAAACCTATACACTCATATATATACACATACAAACGTTGGGAGAGGGAATTTAGTAACGAATTCTACAGAGATCTGAGCTTCAGGCAGAGAAAGAGAGAGATAAACATTCTTCTTTATGGAGGAGAAGCTGATAGAGCGGTTGGAGGCTGCGGTTTCGCGGCTGGAGAAGATTTCTGCCGGAAGAGGTGTTTCGGCTGCGGATGTTGGCGGAGATGCGGATTCGGCCGCGGCTGCGGATCCGGCGATAATAGCGTTTGATGATCTGATGGCGGATTATGTAGGTAAGGTTTTGAGTGCTGCGGAGAAGATTGGAGGACAGGTTTTGGATGTTACGAAACTTCTTCAAGAAGCTTTTAGCGTACAAAAGGAGCTCCTTATCAAAATCAAGCAATCTAAGGCATGTTTTTTTTCTTTCTTCTTTTTTTTTTTGTGTTTTGATTTTGATTATTTCTTAACTTCTGGAGGTGTATTCGCATACTTAATTGATTTTTTGATTGTTGTAGTGGGAGTCATTTAATTCATATATTTGATTAATTAATTAGTTAATGTCCTCGATGGTGTAAGAATGCGGTAGATTGTTTCCGCCATTTTTTTCAAATTCTTTTCGGGGAGAATGGTGTTGGTTAATGTCTTGTTTTGTCATCATTCGAACACATATTGGGAATTAGGAATAATATTGCGATGTGTGTTGGGATTTTTTTGGAAGTCAGATTAATTAGATAACTACGGATATAATCTGTGGATTATTGAAGGTCGCGAGTAAAATCAGTAATGTTTAGTATCTGGTTTATAGCCATTCATTAACATTCTGTAATTAATTAGAAAATTGTTGTTAGTATTTAACTGACAGTTAGACTAGATTATTATAGTTTCTTTTTGTTGGTCTTAAATTACAAGGGAGTGGTTGTTGGAGGTTATTGAAGCAATTGTTGGCATAAGATGTTTTCTGTTATAGGTGGATCAATTTCATTTGTTTATGAATGAGTGCCAAATAATTGTGGAAGTGACTGTGACTATCCCTTTGGACTCAAGTATGTAGCAGGTATACGGAATATGCTAATTTGCTGGTCTAATTGCGCAGAAACCCGATCTTGCTGGCTTGGCAGAGTTTCTTAAGCCACTTAATGAAGTGATCATGAAGGCAACTGCAATGACTGAAGGACGGCGATCTGATTTCTTTAACCATTTGAAGACTGTTGCAGATAGTCTCTCAGCATTGGCATGGATTGCATACACTGGCAAGGATTGTGGTGTGTGAAACGTCATGTACCTTCTTTTAATAATTTGTGTAACTTTTGGTCATTCCTAATTTTCATCTTACGCTGTCTTTTCTTCAAGGTATGAGCATGCCAATTGCACATGTTGAAGAAAGTTGGCAAATGGCTGAATTTTACAATAATAAGGTAAGGCCACACAGGCGGAACTTGTGCAATTTGATTGTGTTGTGGCACATTCTGGGCTTTTATAGCCGCTTCTCTTGCATGACCTTGTTGCTATAATTTTTTATGCACACTTGCCCCACAGTCATATTAAGTTGTTTTTCCCTGGGGGATAAAGGAGAAGCATTGTAATTGGGATTTTATTTTATTCATTTCTTTTTTCCCCTTCACCGACCTATTCTTACTTTGGCAGTAGGGGGTCTACATGTTCTTTTGCAATCTGCATCTTATTAAATAGCCTTGCTTACCTAAATTCATTCCTTAGAACTGAATCTTGCATTATCATCGCAGGTATTGGTAGAATACAGAAATAAAGACCCGAATCATGTGGAGTGGGCCAAAGCCCTGAAGGAACTCTATCTACCAGGATTGCGCGATTATGTGAAAAGTCATTACCCTTTGGGTCCAGTTTGGAGCACGACAGCTACAACTACTGCTGTTACTAGCAAAGCTCCAGCAAAAAGTGCTCCTGGGCCCCCACCTCCTCCACCAGCTTCACTTTTTAGTTCTGAACCTTCTCAAGCTCCGTCTTCAAAGCCAAAGCAAGGAATGTCTGCTGTATTCCAGGAAATTAGTTCTGGAGGCGTCACTGGTGGTAATAATATCTTTCTATTCTTGTGTTAAAGTTGATTCATGTTACAAAACAGCAATGTGACACTCTTCCTCATAGGCCTTAGAAAGGTCACAGATGATATGAAGACAAAGAACCGTGCAGACAGATCTGGGGTCGTGCTGCCAGTGAAAAGGAGCATCGCGCTGCTTCGCCATCTTTTTCAAAAGCAGGCCCCCAAGTTGGAGCTACAAATGGGTCGTAAGTAAGTAATATATTCTTTTCCCATTGTTTCCAACCCCAGCAACTACCCCCTTTCCAAAACAAAAAGAAAATTGGAGGAAAAAATTTTCCCATTGAGGGATGGCCGAATGATTAATTTTCTGATTTATCTGCAGATGGGCTGTTGAAAATCAGATTGGAAAGAAAAACTTGGTTATTGATGAGTGTGATGCAAAACAGTCTGTCTACATCTTTGGTTGTAAAGATTCTGTCTTGCAAATTCAGGGTATCTTCTGGCCTCTTCTATCACACCCTAAATCATTATGACAAAGTGCATTTACCTGGGCTTGGCAAAACCTCGGATAATATTTTTCCTCAGTAGTGCTTTTAGATAGATTTATATACTCAGTAATAATTCAAGCAACTTGCAGGGAAAGTCAACAACATAACTATTGACAAGTGCACCAAGATGGGAGTTGTATTTATGGTTAGTATGTAATTTTGTTATTGCTTGGATTTGATGTATATGAACGTAGCTTAAAGTTTGTTCTGTTTATTGAACTCGCAGGATGTTGTGGCTGCTTGTGAGATTGTTAATTGTAACGGTGTTGAGGTTCAATGTCAGGTAGGTGCTAGACATGTATCGATAAATTGCTTATTTCATAGTATTTGCAGCCATAATGTTTTTCAATGTAAGGAAACTAAGATTATCTTAATCATAATCCTATCCTCTCTACTCTAGTTTTATTTTTTCCCCTCCTCTCTAATTTTTCTTGGGCATTTCTAGGGATCTGCACCAACAATATCTGTTGATAACACTAGTGGCTGCCAATTGTATTTAAGCAAAGATTCCTTGCATGCATCAATTACAACTGCTAAGTCAAGTGAAATTAATGTTTTGGTGCCTGGTGCCGAACCCAGTGGTGACTTGGTATGTGTCTTTTTTCGCTGACTTTCTCAATGCCTGAAGTTTGTTTTATCTTGTCCTTTTCATATGAGCACGGAGAAATATTTTCTGATGTACCCTTGTGAGGTGTTCTCAGCTAAATATTAGTGTATCGCCTACACACACATGGATATGATCTGTAGTTCGTCTTCATGGCATGCTTTATCTCTTTGGAGAGAGTGGGCAATACAGGCAGAATTATTTTGTTTCTCATAATTTTTAACTTAATAATGGATTTGGTGTTGATGATGTATAGTAAAATTACCTGTCGTATTATTGCCAGAGGTTGCTGTAGAGCTTAAAGCGAAATCAAACTAAACCCAATTGCCATTCTTCCATCATATCATGTAAATTCTGTATTCTGGTGGATGGCATTGAATCTTCTTTAGCAATACAATTAAACAAGGTGACATTGTTTTGGAAAATGTGAACTAACATTACCTTTGCAGTTTTTTTTTTTTTTTTTTTTTTAAAGGTTAGGAGAGTGTGACAGAAGACCAATGATCTATTCATTAGTGAACATGGCTGACAAATTGTAGCACTGCATCATGTCTGCTGGGTTATACAATGGCTTTTTCCTTTCAAATGGACTAATTGCTACCATGTTTGCTGGTGCTATTAGAATTGGAGGAAGTTTTACAATCAAACTAATTTGTAGACTAACAAATGATTCTGTCTTAATGATATTGCCAATTAAAAGTGGGGATGTAGTGGATCAAATCCACCAATAGAGTGATTTGGGATGTGTTGGTGTACAGCGTCAGTGAGATTACACAGTTTGTTTATTTATTGATTTACTTTTTCTCTTTTCTTGCATATAGGCATTAATGGTCAAAATTAAATATCCAAATTCACTTATATATTAGTGTACAACCAGGTTATGTCTTAGTATGTTCAATTTCTTTTGGTCATATTAATGGTTGGATTTTGAGCTTAGACATCATCCGCTTCTTATTGTTTATTGATGCTGGCACCCAGCATCAGCTCTCAACATGCAAACTGATTAGTTGGTTGTTGGAGCCTGTATTTGTCTTCTTCCTCATTCTTTTTCTTTATTATTATTATCATTATTTGAAAAATTGTCTGAGGAGAAAGGGCACTTTGCTGGTGTTTCAACATTGACTGACTATGTGTTGTCGTATTTTTGTTGAGATTCTGTGCTGACTTTTGCATACATTTTCTGTCAAAGTGCTTATCCTTGTAATGTTATGGCAGAAAGTAAATCAGATAATGCTGATGTGTTGGATTTGTTTGTGCCAATATATGCTTGTGGGTTCAATATATTTGTTTTTACTAGTTGTCTGTCCTGTTGATCGATTTTGTTCTTTTCAAGTAATCCAGAGCTTAGGAATAATAAATCAGGGAAAAGGGGTGACACCAAAGTGCTGTTTTTAATTTACTGCAGATAACCTAATCCTGTCCTCTATTTGTAGGTGGAGCATGCTTTACCACAGCAGTATGTCCATGAATTCAAAGATGGGCAATTTGTGACTAGTTCAGTCTCCCACTCTGGAGGGTAATCTGGCTATATTCAGCTATATTCCTCTTGTGCCTCCTTAGATTTTAACTTATTCATTTTCGTCGGGGATTCATGGTGTTTCTATTTTTTTATTATTTTCTTTTATTCGTTTGTTGTGAGAATTTTTACAAATTCATGGGAATATGCTCTTTGCTTATGCTATTCTGTCTGGTAATTAAAACAAAAGAGCAAGTTACTGAGAAACAGATCGGTTTCTTTTCTTTGCCCCCCTTTTTTCTTTTGGGGATGGGCATTGGTCGTGTCCTGTTGTATAACAATATTTTTCCTGTAATATTTTATTTTGTCGTGGATGAGTTAATGTTTTTTTTTAGCATGACATTTGCCTCTTGCTTCTTTCAAATCACCAAAAATCGATGTTCCGTTTGTACTTGGCACTTATAAGATGGTAGTGGTGAAGAGGGACGCTATATTTAGGTGCATTCTTTATGGATCTGTTGGCATATGATATTTGGGTTCTGTACATAGGACAGCGAGACCATTAATATGGGTTCCCGTATAAGGTGGACTGGACTTGATGAATGTTTTAAAATGATCTTCTGAGCCTCGTATCCCATTTTAACGATCTGTACGGTACTGTACAATTCTTAAGATTCCTTAAGTTGGTCCTCGTATGGAGATCAGTAATTGTAAATGGCGCTTCTGTAACGTTCAAACGTAATGTGCATGTGTCAATAAGCTGATGCTGATTGGACCTGTTTGAATTGTCGTCTTGGTATCGTTTTTAAACCGATCAAATACTAAACCGATAGAAATATGATATCGATAAAAAATTGACAGTTTCACTAATAAACGTGGATAAAAATCTGATAATCCATACAGTGCAAGTTATGAGGTGCCGTGTGAATTGCAGCCTTTGTTCCACATTTTAGTGGTTTGGTTTGTAGTTGGTCGGATCTGGGTCTACTCCGAGTGGTTACCAGGACATTGCGTGTGGCGGGCGCGACGGTACGTGGCATCTGGCTCTTTCTATATTTGCTATTTTACTTCCTGATCGTGGACTGTCAAGACGCACATGGTTGACCGATTACGTCAAGCTGGATTCTGGGACCCCTTGTTGCTTTTGTCTTTTAAAAAATAAAAAATGGAGCTCCTCTCACCATCAGTCGTAATATACTTATATTGGTTTTATGCCTCGGGTTGATGGAGAATAGGATGGAGAAAATTAACAACTGTTATTTGGCGACATCGGTTTCATTCCTTTTTAGGCCAATAGGAGCAGAGCCGAGCCTTTTGGGATGACGTCACACTACTTTCGGAGATTTAAATGATAACGGGTATTTAGGTCATGATTTTTGCATGTGCATGTTGTCGTTTCTTTTGGTACTTTTTTTTTAAAATAATTATTATTGTAAAATATAATTATTTTACCAACCCGTTCAAATAGGGTGTTTTGGTATTAATTATATATTAGCAGACAATGCATCCGTATTATGTGTGTAAAAATAAAATAAAATTATACGATATTACTTTTTATATTTTGTAGATATTAATTTTAGGTTAATATTAAGAGCTTTCTTAAAAAAAGTTGAAATTATTACATCATATTCATTAATTTTTGTAATATGAATCTATTCAAAACTAAATCCCAAATTAAAAGTAATTAATAACAAAAGCATATTAAAAAAAGGCTCAATTAATATTTTCATTTAAAAAGTGAATATTTCATCTAGATTTTGCACATATGATAAAAATATTTATAAAAAATTAGATGCATTTGGGTATGACCTAAAAATACCATACGAAACCCCACCAAATAAAGCATATGAAAGATTAAGTTAATGCATATATTATTAAAATTAGGACATCATATATTATACATTCAATTAGCAAAGTTGGGCTTTTAAGAGTAAGAAAAGTCTCATTAGATAAAAGACATATTGATTGTAAATAAAATTTTTAATACTTGTATTATTTGAATTAGCATATGACAGATTCACATAAAACTATTAGCCAAAGTTTAGATAAAGATGAAAGAGATGACATTATCATATCATGTTACAATAATACTTATTGGTTTTGATACAGTTACATTACATGAATTGACATTCCTTTCAAAAACTTACTAAAATACAATTAATATAATACAATGCTCATATATTTTATCTTCAACACATGCACATTACAATACAATGCTCATATATTTTATCTTCAACACATGCACATTACAATACAATGCTCACACTAAAAGTGATTCCATATATAATTGTAGAAAATAACAATGCAATAAATTAATAAAAAAAAAACCCCAAAATCTCTAAAGCTAGAAAAAGTTGAAAATTTATACAAACATAAAATCAATATCATCTTCGTGCCTTTCACTTTCCTTTCGACACCTTTCTCCTCTTTGTCACTTGCATTACTCCAACATTACAATTTTAACAATCCCTTGCAAAGACCTTTTTGCTTTCCACCCCTCCCCTTTAGCTTAGGCTCTAGCTCCATAACTATTGAAACAAACTAGTACATGTGAAAACAAAAGAAGAGAAGTAGAATATTTCCAAGTCATATAAATGAAGGTTTCCAAAATTTATACAAACATATTGTAGGCCCGAGAGAATACATATATGTATATATATGTAAGAGGAATGATGATAAAAGGTTTAAAAATTAAACTACTTAAAAATCCAATTTTGCAATTTCTAACAAATTCAATTCGGATAAGAGAAGTCTTGACAAGGTCATATTTATCAAATACTTTACATTATCCTTATAATACATCCTTGGAAATTTACTTGCAAATATATAAAGCCAAACATGCAAAAAAAAAAAAAAAAAAACCCAAAAGAACATCAATTTACCTCATAAAAGACCAATTATTTTGCTCATGTTAAAAGAAAAAAAAATAATGGTGCTACAATTCATATGGCAAGGCACTGTCATTTCATCATTGTGGCTTAAAGAATAGCAAGTCTTTCACCACCACGTATCCTTATCTACATTCATTGTTATCTTTTGGGTAAGGAATTTTTTTTTTTTTTTTTTTCCGGTAAGGTCATTCATTGTTATCACTCCACAAATAATCAATTCTCTATAACCATCAATTTTTTTTCACTCTCTCCCTCTTTCATAAACTCATGAAATAGTATCTCATCATCAATGATATTTCACATAAGTGATATGGTGCTACATTAAAACATTTAGTGAGAGAGAAAGAGAGAGAGAGAGAGACAAAACTCTTTGTATAGAACCTACCATATTCATCTAAAACAAAGTGGTATGGTTAATAAAATTGTGCGGTTAAAAAGAAAGTGGACCAAATAGATTTTTTTCCCTATCTAATAAGACTGAACAATTAATAAATATTATTTAATACTAAAGACACCAAAAGATTGGTTTTATATGAGACCAGCACCACTGTTAGGAGTCTTGGAAGAAGAAGAGAGAAAGCCTAGATGAGAAAAATGAGGAGAGCAGATGTATTCAGTTACAAAAGCATAAGAAAGAGAATGATCAAAGAAGAAGCAATTGAAAAGACAAAAATGTTAAAAATCATATCATCATTAAGAAATAGAAAAGTGCATAAACTCATCGTGTGTTTCTAGAGTGAATAATTGCAAAGATTGTTTGAGTAAAGGAAAAGCCCACCGAAACCCTTCTTCTTCTAAATGCAAATCTGAAGCATGATGTTAGGTAATAGAATGTGTCCCATGTTCAAACTTTTGGAAGTTACATGCTAATGAAATGGAAAGTGATAGATGATAAAATGAAAAGAGATGGCTTTGATGACTTTCCAATTGGTCATGGGTAAGCACAATTGCAGTGGAAGTTAATACAATGTTAATGGAAGAGAGACCACTTGGGAAGGCTTAAATGAAGGAGAGAGGGAAACATAAAGGAGACAGTCATTGGAACACCAGAAGTGAGAGAAATGCATGAGCAAATTAATTAACATGGGAGAGAGATAAGGGAAGCACAGAGGAAAAGAGGTCAGAAAAAATTATTAAAACTTTGCTTTAAAACATGTTAGTCGAATAGTCAAGTTTGGACTTAATTATAATATAAATATATATATGTATGTATAAAGGTAGGACTATTGGAGGGTTGGGTTGTGTCTTGTTTTAGACCATCGAGGTTTAAATTAGGCACATCCTTGTGGCTACATCTATATAGTGTGTGTGTGCGTGAAATTAGGACCGCTGATGGTGGGTTTGGCCTAGCTCGATTTAAACTATCGGGGTTTAGATCAGGGGCATTCCTGTGGCTATATCCTTATGCAATTAGGTATGACCGATGTTGTCAAAACTAGATTGGATTAGCCGATTTAATCCGGTTTGATTGGACTTGGCATCAAAGGGGAGCCAATTTGCACAAGCAAACCGTTTTTAGGTTAAATTGATTAAACCTGGATGACCCGGCTGGTTCAACCGTGACTTAGTTGACTTGGCTGGGTAATCCGAGTCTGAATGTAATGTATTTAAAAGAAAAGAAAAGAAAAGTAAAAAAGGTAGAAAATGCTAAATGCCTCACATTGTAAAATGAAACTAGCAACATTCCTACGCTTTCTACAAGCTTTAATATTTTATTGTTTTAGAGATCAGAGACTAGACCTAAGTTTACGAAGCAACCTCCACCTCTATCGTGTCTCACCACTTCTAGTCGTGCTCAATACAACACCCAACACACCATCTCCTTCTTCAACTTCAATTCGAACAACCCATCTTAACCAAACTTAAACAACAAATCATCAAGCTGTCAAGTTACTCACCCATACAACTCACCAAGCCATTGAGTCGACTCAATCAACATCTACCTAGAAGCTGATTTATAGGAATGGATACTAGCATGTCCTTCAACATTGATAAAAAAAGATTAATAGGAATGGATGTCGTAATTTTGTCAAATGTCAACTAATTGTCTTTAATGGTTGTGTTTACTCTTCGATTTAGCAATAAGTATTGTTGGAAAGAGTGGATGGTAGTCAATAGTTGGTAAAGATGATTTAAGAAAACTAAAGAAAATTGTTTTCTTTTCTTTTCATAGTGAGAAAAATGGGTCTGTCTCAGCATATATTGTTTTTTCTTTAAAGGTGTAACTGACTCCATTAGAGGTTACCCATTTTTATCACTACATATTAGTATATTACTAAATGTGTTCGTATCTTAGTCTATTTGAGCCAAAAAAGTTTTAGTCGTACTGAATTACTAAATTTGTGTCTCATGAATTAACAATTATTATGTAAATATTAGAAAAATTAACCATGTAGGTGGTTTTTAAAAAGAATCAAATTGTCATCACTATTTGTATTAAAATAATAATAATAACGATGATGATGATAATAATAAAAACAAAGTAATAGCACTTGGTAAACGGTAGTATATGTTTAGGTATTAATTAGATAAAATAAAATTTATTTTTCATTGATCCTGATTGAACCCGGTTTGACCCCTGACCTTCTGGCATATCCAGATCAACATCTTGTCTAGGTCTGGCAACATTGGGTATGACCCGATGCTGCGATTTGGTTGTAGGCTTGTAGTACTAAAGAGAGGGAAAAGGGTACTAGAAAAGAAGGTCGTTGAATGTGTTTGGTTTGCTGATGGTAGCCATTGGTGGTTACTTGATAATGATGGCTAGTTAGACACAAAACTTAGGAAAAGGAAAATAATATTTGAATTTTTCTGAAAAAATTACAGAAATACCATTGGAATGAAAATAATCTCATATTTAAAAACATGACCTTATCTCTTGAAGAGACGGGGTTAGTGTAACATACTGATCTCATTAATCCCGTCTTTTATACTGATCTTGTCTCTTGAAGAAACGAGTTTAGCACTATAATAACCCCTCCCCCTCTTGAATTTTATATTTCACTCCCTGTTATATTAGTCAATATAAAAAATTGTAACCTGTCAAAATCGTGTTTAATTAGCTGTTTAAATCATTAGCCATCCACCATAAAGAAACAACTTCTAGACTACATAATCTAACCACAAAAGTATTCCTAAACCCAGTTCATCCAATTACAATAATATTCATAAACCCAATCCATCCAATCACAGTAGTATTCTAAAACCCTTTATAGCCGACGTAAGAAAAAACACCTAAAACATAATATGAAAATGGTTGTAATATTGTTCAATTCATTACATCTAATGTATATACAATACTGCGTACCATCATCATAAAACATAAATATAAATAAAATCTAATATAATCCTACATGGTCTGCTTCCTCGATCTCCACCTAGTAAAAGTACGATGGATGGCATAGGTTGATGCAAATCCTGCTGGGGATGCTCTATAGATGGATCAACCTGCGTGAGTGTGGCATCCCCATCTCTACCACCAACACTGTACTAGTGCAATAGGATAGGGTTTGGATCTACTGGGTGAGTTCCTCTCCTATATCATATGGCGGTGATTGTTACCATTTATATAGAGCTCTCGGTATATGAATAGCATATGAGATGTCTAGTAACGAGGTGTTTGTAGATGAGCATATGATGATGATGATGGACTAGACAAATCAGGCTGAACATGCGAAGGACTAGGCTCGTTATGGTATACATGTAAAGGCGAAGGGTCGTCTCTAATATCAGTGCACTTAACTGCCCATGACCTTGGATCTGAGTCCACCACCTTAAAATTATAATGATTTAATATGTGCCACATTTAACTGCCCTTATAAGATGATCTTTAATCTCAAACCGCATCCCAACCTTGAATTTATTGCTAAAGCTTCAATTTTCAACACTTATTTCCTGCTCATCATTAAATGTAGTATATCCACTACTTACATCGGCAGTGAAAAGGGTATTGCAACTGAGCTCCCTACTGCATTAACATCTGTAGGAGCTACGAAACGATGCTAGCCGTTTCCCTAAAGTTATATATCGGTAGTAGTAGCTTATTGGGGATCATTTCTATCATCATCATAGTCGTTACTGGATTCACTTATCGATGGCTCTTGCATTGCATCGGTATCATGACCATAACTCTAATCAAGTGCACCCAATTTAAAGTTACTCATCTAGACTTTTTTTACTAGTTGTCTGAATTAGAGTGGAGTTCGAATCTACCATCCCTTGGCTACCAGCATTTCCATCAATGCCGACATCACCTGCAAGTGCTTATGGCAAATCCTTTTTAAATATTTAGACTTATAGAGTCACTGAACCTTCTGTGTACACCATCTCTTATGCAATATGATCATCAGTTACTGCAATAACATCATAGCGTGGCGTCCTATCTCCAATAACTACTCTATGATATAACTTAACTCGATGTGTAGACTTATTTACATTAAGTCTAGTACAAATGGTGTCAAGTATTTGCTCATACGTAGAGTTCTTACTAATACTAGCCACAGTAACTGACCACCTATCATAACCAAATCATTATTCCCTTCCACAATGTTGCTATGAGTGTACAATATAAACCATAGTTGTCAAAACCGACCCGGACCGGCCTGTTCAAGCCGGTTCGATCGAAACCGGTACTAATGCAGGGCCGGGTCTCGCCTAAAACTCGTTTTTGCAACGAATCGGCCAGACCCGGATTGACCCTAGCGGTCGAATCGGGTTGAACCGGTCTACACGGACCGGTCGACCCAGAGCAAAAAAAAAATTAAAATTAAAATAAAAAATTAGAAATTTAAATATTTATTCATACTTTATTATAAATTTTTAAAATATAATAAATAAATCATATTTATTTAATAATTAATTGATGAATTTGATCCAAATATAGAGTTAATTGAGCGATTACACACATATTGGTCTTTTATAATTAAATTATCCCTTATATTTTTATTTTTTCGTGATCCCGGTTGGACCCCCGGTTGAACCCGATCAGACCACTTGAGCCCTGACCCCTAACCCCCTAGCTTGTCCGGGTTAAACCCGATCCAGTTCTGACAACATTGATATAAACTTAGCCTTATCCATTTCCTCACTTATCCTGCAGCTCATAAAACATAGATTGAATGCATGAAATGTGATCATGACTTATGAATTGCACTCCCCAATATCGGACATGTTTGCAAATGCCATTATATTTATCTTATACCTATCCCATGTCTTATCAAAATATTTCTTTGATGTGGATTCTAACATCATCAAACATGATCAAGGTGTAAGATATATAATAATATATGATTTCATAATTTGATTCATAAATCATAAAAGCATATAGTAACATCAACATCACATTATGCAATGTTCACAATGCATCATCGGTAACAAATATAGTAAGCATCAAAATCGCATTATCACTCCACAATACAACTCATGTAACAAATAACATACAATATACTTCGACATTTGAAAAAAAAAAAAATCCAACAACATATAAAACACCAAAAAATCTACATTGCAACATCAATAATCATGAAAAAATTAAGTAAAAATGTTAAGAAGCTTACTTTTTGAGTTCTAAGTTCCACGTGTCCTTGTTGATTTTTGGATGAATTGGTTGATTTTTGCATGAATTGATGACTGATCTAATGCTTAGTGATTGAAATTATCCAAAAAAAGCGCAAAAATGTTCAAAATCATAGCTTCAATGGATGCAATTAGGGTTAGGGTTATTTCAAATTAGAGAATTTGGGAGAAAAGTTTTGAGCGTTCGAATGGGGAAGAAGGAGAGTAGGGATGAGGTCAAATGACTGTTAACCTCGTTTCTTTAAAAGACGAAGTTGGTCCGTGTATTGATCTTGCCTCTTGAAGAGAAAGGTAGCTGTATTATTCATACCTCGTCTCTTCAAGAGAGAGGTAGCTGTATTTTCATCTGAATGGTATTTTTATAATTTAAAAAAAAATTAAATATTAGTTTTCTTTACCCCATAAAACTTGGGATATTTTGGAGAGTAAAATTTACTATTGGACTATAACAGCCCTTTGTATTGCTTTCTTGCTTCGTTACCTATAGCTTTTTAATGCAAGGGGGTCTTCTGTTTTTTAGCCTCATCCTACTGTTTAACTTTAACTACTGCAAGTAAGTGCAATGAAGAGGAAAGGGGAACATGAAATATTGCTCCCATAACACGCTCTTGTATCATGTATAAAAATGCCATGTGCAATGAAATATATTTTAATAAATTGGAATAGAATAGAATAGAATCAATTATGTAATGGCAAATCCATTCCTAATTAGAATTGCATATGAAATTGTTGGTTTCATTCATAAATTATAATGGTATTAGTGAAAAATGCTCTTAAGTCGATGATTAAAAAATATACATAATTATATATTAACGGTAGGACTCAATATTTGTGAGGACATTCTTCTTCAAAGGAATCAATATATGTGAGGAACTGCGATTTGACTTCTAAAAACTCTTTTAAAAATGAGAAAAATAATGAAATATGAAATCGTGAATGTATTTCGAGTCATATATATACACACACACACATACTAAATGTGTCATTAGTCCATTTTATAAAAAGTGGCTAACTTTAACATTGCAGTTGTTTTAATGAAATAAAATAGTTACGTTGCTTCATCACCTGTAAAATAATTAATTTTTTTACTTGATTTGCAATAAGTGATATCGTAGAAATTGTATATTTTATATAATATAAGAATGGATAAGCAATTTTTATTTCTTCTTTGCGTAAGGAAAATTGTTATTGTTGATTACTATACCGATATTCTAAAATTATCCTCAGTCATACAACAAAATAATACAAGATAAATCGTTTCTTTATTTTAGTGAAGCAAACAAAAAGTTTATTCCCCTTTCCGCGTATAAATTTTAAATCAATTGTTCTTTTGAGACTCTAGCGAATTCACTTCTGATTTCATTGGGTCTTTCGTCCACATTTTTCCTTAAGCAGGAAACCATATGATTTAATTAAATTTTGTGAAAAGGCCAAAAAGAAGTCTATAAAATCTTTAGAATTTTTAATACAGTATGTACAAGGATTGAAAAGTGAGGTAACTTCTGTACCAATGAATAAGTCAGCTGCATTGATAGCTAACTCGTTTAAATAAAAAAGCATGCTTAGCACCCCCGCAACACCACCCACCGCCACCCCAAACACCACCCCACCACCCGTGCCCCACCCAACCCCCAAACCCCCTCCCCCAACCCCTTAAAAAAAAAAAAAGAGAGAACAAAACGAGAATAAAAGAGTAAAAAAAAAGAGGTACTCAATAAAAATTCTAAGAAATATGAGTGATGTAATAATTGTTTGGACAGTAAAATAGGTTGCTTGTTAAGTTGTTTAGCAACCAGAGTTAGGAAACTTCTACGGTCCCTTCGATAGGACAGTGTAGTCAATCATTTAACTGTTAAAATAAATATAATAATTAGAATATTAACTATTTTAGTGATTCAATCACGATAATTATGTATAATGTGAGCTGTTAGATAGTGACGGGATTGGTCCTGTCAAAATTAATAATGAGACAAATTTTCCCTAAAGTTGTTATGACAAGCACTTCTCCCATTTCTTCTCTCATTGGTCATTTCACACTTATTTAATTTTACAAAAATAACTCTATCACTTCTTCTCTTATCGGTCTTTCAACACCTATTTAATTTTTGTAAGAAAAATATAAATATTATTTTAAGATAATAAAATAAAAAGTGACCCACAAAAATTTTAAAAAAATTGACAAGTAATTTTTTTAAAGTAATTGAAAATAAAATAGAGAGTTACTTTATAAAAGAGTTACTTTATAAAAGAGTTACTTTAAATATTGATATTAAGGGTGTGCACGGTATGGTTTAGTTCAGTTTGCACCTCGAACTGAACAACACCATATTTTACCATTAGATTTTTCTTTAAAATTGGAACTTAACCATACGATTTGGTTTGTAATTTTTTTTGAATTGAAAAAAATGGTTCGGTATGAATCGATTTGCGGCTCGAACTGTTTTTTTCATAAAATAAAAAATATATTCTATAGAAAAATTTTCATTACATATTTCTTATCACTAATGTAAATGTAAATAATAATATTTTAAATTAATCATTTATCAAATAAATATGTAAAACTTATAGGAATAAAAGCAATTTCATCCATGATAAAATTATAATTGTGACTAGTCTCATTTTTTTGAATTATCTTGAGCTATAATAATATACTAGACTTTATTCCAATATAAGATATAAAATTTAATTCGTTGTATGCTTCTAGCTAACATATTACCAATTATATAAATAAATAAATAACTAAATAATAGAAGTAGCTTAATTAATAAGACAAATGGAAAAAAAATATGCAGGAGTTAGAATACTAGAGACTAAAATTTAAAATCTAAAATCTATATTACTTACAGATAACATAATAATTAAAACATATTATGAAAAATCTAATTTTATTCTAATGAATAACACATATCTAAGTCATAAATTTTAAAAATAATTAATTTTTTTTATATATCATTAAAAAAAATTTAAGACTAAAAATAATATATTTAATTTTTTAATATAAAAACGGATCGGTTTGATTTATGGTCTCAAACCAAACTACGAACCATTTGCTCTTTACAGAATCAAATCGCAAATTGAACTATTTCAAAAAAGAATCGAAATTTCTGTTCGATTTGATCTAGTCCAGTCAGACTCATAGTTCATTTAATTTTTTTACATAATCTTAATTGATATAACTTTTTAAGCAACTAAGGAATAAAGATACACCTAAAAAAAAAACATACTTGCACTATTTGAAATTGATGCGCCTACCCCGGTGTCGTTTATGGATTGTCGTGGGCTGTGCATTATTTGAAGTGGAGAAGCGAAAGTGGCATCCTTGGAGAACCGACAGAAGGCTAAAAAACTGATTTAGTTGGTACTCGTCAAATCAGGACCACACAATTTCGTGTACGGTTTTAAAATTCACAAGTATGGCATTTGGAGTGAGTCCAAGAAACTCTAATTCACTTTTATAATGCACTTTATGCAAAATATTTTAATTGTTTTTCCTTTTCCCTTTTAAAGATGAATAATTTTACATGTGTCTCCCCGTTTGTTATATCATAGAGTGCTAGCACATGGAAAATTATCATGATTGGTCTAAGCAAAAGGCCATTGTATTCAACCTTATTATATCATTACTTTATTATAAATTTAAAATTGATGAAGTTCCAATTCATAGGACAAAAACAATCTTTTTTCTTTTTTCTTTTTTTAAACAATCGTGTTGATGTACGAGCATTTTCATTAGGGTGCTTAACATAATTTCTTATGCTAAAAATCTTACTTTTTAAGGTCCTCAATAATAGAAGAAGTCCTTTAATTTTTTTGTTCTTTGTAAAAGACCCTAAAAATCATGTTTTTAATAGTTTTTTTAATATTTTTTTAGTATAAATTATACTAGAAGGTCATAACATTTGGAAGTAAGTTTATTTTAAACGTTGTGACCTTTTAGTATATTTTATCTTTTTTTTTATTTTATTTTATTAAGTGTATTAAGTATAAGTATATGAGACTTGCAAAACCTAAAAAAATATTAAGGATCTTGTGTAAAAAACCTTACAAATAAAGAGCTTAGGTTCTTTAGAATAAGAGGTCTTTAAAATGCTTGTGTGACATTTCAAGGACCTTGTGGCGATTCTTGCGGGTATGAATATTCTTATATCCTTTCCATTTAACACATAATAAACTTTTAGCTTCTATCTATATTGCTACCTACAATTCTTTTTCTCTCTCCTCCAATCTCATCAAAACCTAATAAGAAGTCCTCTTCCATGGGATAACACCACATTGTTGACTCAGGCTCTCTCAAACTCACCTTGCCCTTTTTGTCACTAGAGGTCGTCACCCTTATCAACGTTCTCTCTTCGGTGAGAAATGATTTATCTAGGATGATACCCCATGTGAATTAATTGGTAATTGATAATTATCAGTAATATTTCTTTATATAAATAGTTTTATAATAGTTATGCATATTTTTTACTGCTTGTTTAAAATATATCCAAACGTATCTGCTCATTTTATCTTTTTGTCCACTTCGGTGGATGCATGTGATGTGCAATGTCATTTTATTTCAATTACTACAGGTTTTATTATCCTTTTGTATGGCATGTGTATTTCTTTTATTAGAGTACTAAACATTATCTTGGTCAAATTCTTTTATTTTGAAGTTGTTGACTGTCTGGTGCTCCTTTTGCAAGTACGAGATATGAGCGTTCTAATTTGTGTTTATAGTTCCACAACGGGTTAGCCCACTTTAACCCACGGATTACGCGGGATGGGCCATTTTAGCTCGCATTTTAAACGAGCTAAAATTTTTAACTCAATCCGCATAACCTGTCTTGCATGCACAACTCTAGTTGTAACATCCATGCATTTACTACAAATTCACATTCCCGTTGAATATGATAGGAAGGGAATGGAAGTGGGGAAAGAAAAATATTGATAAAGAAGATAGGAGACAATTCTAAATTGCTCTCTTTTTGGTGCTCTTATCTTTTTTTGTAGTTCTTTTTACTTAATCCCTTCACCTACAAACTTCTCGATTCTTCTCCTTTTCCTTTGAAATTAAAAGTTTTGCATGATACCATCTCCTATTTCATGATATTACTTTTTGCAAAAAATAGCCCCTGGCAAACTAGAGTCTAAGTCCTTTAACATAGCGTTAGTTCTCTAAAAATCCCTTAGCCTAAAAAACCTTTTTACTTTATCAAATGTCCTTTGTTTAGTGTATTTAATCGCTATATCAATTTGTTATTTATTTATATTACACAAATGTCTTTAATATTCTTTATTTATTTTTTTATTAATTTATTCTAATAAAAAACCCAAAAATTTGTAAAGATGTATCTATCATGATGAAGAATCTCAAAAAATAAGTCCTTAATATAGGGAATGGTATCGAGCATTTTCATTGTCTTGAGTTCAACGTGGGATCTTGGATCCTCAATAAAATAGGTTCGACTTATATACTTGTGACATGAGTGATCTAATATTTTTATTCCCATTTTCGTAGTCATTCGTTGAAAAGGGAAAAAAAAAAAAAAGTTTTGCAATACTTGGTAAATTAGATATAAAATGCAGAAACCTTACATATTGAACACATGAAAAAATAATATTGGCAATGCCTTATTTTATTTCTACTAGTGGAATATGGAGCAAATAGCAAAAGGGGTATAAAATTTTCCCTTTCCAATTCTTAAGGTTGCCTTGAAAAGTAACTATGAATTCATTAATTGGGAGAGTGATCTATGTGAACTACTGAGTATAATGGGATTGGGCTATTTAAACCATCGAGTCTAACGGAACACGAACACCATCCAATTGAGTCTAAAACCATCTGCAAACACTCTTTCATTGGGTCCAAGGCAGATCGATGACAGACGTATTGTAGTTAAGCTATGTTAGGTCCTAGTTTGAACCCAATCCTTCCTTAAGTTATAGATCTGATTATAGTAGATTTAATCTATTAATTTCTATTTGTTTTGGCTTTTTTTCGACAGATATAGACACTTTTTCAAACTTTTTGCTAATAAATTATTTATTAAGAAAGAGATATAGATAAAAAAAAATTGACAGTTCTCATCAAAAGATCAAATAGAACAAATATAGATAAAATTTAGATGTAAATCGGATATATTTACATATATCATTTTAAAAAAGATACAGATATAGATGAAAAACAGACAATCCAAACAGGCCCAAATTCAAAGCCTAAAATTGGCACCATAAAAACAAGTTCAAACCTGACGGAGAATCCAACGAGTCCACTGCTCGGGCATGGTTTTTGCTTCTAAGGTTTGTGGATCCAAGAATTTGTTGCTTCATAATGGAAGTTTGGGCTGCTATGTGCAACCATTACAATATCACATGTGACTACAGAATGGTATAAAAAGGTAAAACCGAACTTTCGAATATGTCGGTTTCCATTTGTTTAAATTCATCTACCGATAAGAGCTTATTGTTATTGTTTCATTCATGCAACTCTTCTTACAAGAGTCTTGGGAATGTCCTTTTCCTTTCTTGTTTAAAATGTTATCTAGGTTAGCATTTTTCATACATCCTTAAAATTTAACAAAGAATTCCACATCACAGGTTAAAATAGATGTGAGCATCCATGCGTTTATTAAGGAAAAAAGTATTAAAAAGATGAATAGATAATGAAATATAGATACTCCTTTTTTTCAAAGAAAAAAATTAAATTTCCTAGAAATCCCTACAAAATTCAACTTATTATCCCAATATTTTATTCATTTTTTCAAAAATACTAATTAAAATTTCTTTTTTCAAAGTATAAAATATACCTTTTAAACCTATCCTTTTAAAAATATGGCGAAAGGTTGTTGTGGTCTCCTGTGGTGGTGACAAGAGTCGAAGCCATTACAAAAATTTTTTGTGATGGCAAAAAAAAAAAAAAAAAAAAAAAAAAAAAAAAAGAAAAAGAAAATACCTATCCTTTTAAAAATATGTAAATTTTTACATCCCAATTTTCATATCCCAATCATCGTTTTTTATCATATTTATTAGAAAAAAAACAAATAAAATACAAATCAGATAATTTTTTGAATATGAGATTTCAAATTGATACAGAATAGACCATGATAGATTTAAGTGGCATACAAATAATATATATATATAAGGATAACCTTAACGGTCCCTTGTGAGACCCTTTAAATTATGCACTAGGGAAAACATTCTTAAATGATACAAATATTCAAATATATTATTAAAGTGAAGTAGAATGCAAATGTTAAGAGCTAGATATAAATGAAGACAATGATTATATTAATGATTAATATAATGTTGATGAAACCGGAAGTACAAGAGAAAAAATTTAAAATTTTTCTGGATTCAACCAATCGTTTTTTATTTTAACTTTTTTGGCAAGTTACATGAGACAGATAAAATATTTATAGATAAGTTCATTTGAGGCATCAACATGTAACGGTCCTGCCCCGAGTGCGTAGGGGATGATAGTTATGCTATAAATATCCCCTCCAAGCGATATGTGCAAGGAATTGAGTTATTGAGTGGGTTTTTAATTAAGTTTTAATTTAAAAAATAATTATTAATTTTTATAAAAATTTCAGTAGGATGCCATTTGTTTATCCACAATTAGGATTTATCAAAACCTATAAAGTTCAACTTGTTTAAAAATAAGTACCACAAATAATTGCTTATAAATATTGCCCATATGGTCCATCAAAAGAATACAATTCAAATAAAAAACTTTTGGACTTAAAGGTCCATATCAAATCAAACGAAAGCATTTGATATTTATTTGATTTAAATCATCCAAGTTTATAAAATATGATCACAATAAGATCTTTTCTCATGAAAAACTCATAAAACCCATGTCTCGTACATCACCAACTAATTAGGTTATCCCACATATCTTTCACTTCCCATCGAAGCACCAGTGAGACATGAAATGTTAATAAAATAAGCTACGAAGCCCAGTACACAGTAATAGAAGCACACACCCTCATGTCACATGCTCTTAATCTAATGCAACAACCATAGTTTAGGATATTTAATTTAAAGTTCGCAAACAAGGTATCTCCAGCATCACAGAAATACCAACACGCACAAAAGTACTCATGTCTCCTGCCACATAAATGGGATAGGGTTCCCTCAATGGATCATGTACTGAAGAGGGGGGTTCGATAAGTCCCCAAGACTTACCGAAAAAGAAAAAAAGGAAATAGTGTCGTCGAGGTCATCTCCTCACAGGTTACTACCAACAAACATGATCCATGGTGACGCTTTATACAAGCTCTCATAACGTCATATAATTAGTTATAACTTCATACTTGCTCCTTGTCAACGGCCCGATCTTGCAAATTTCCCTATCGACCACTCACTTAGCCCAAGCACACATCTGTGGAGGCCTAAGTGCCTAACTACCACATCATCTCGAAGTTACGACCAGGCTCGCAACCAGTCCAAGGGTGCCACTCCTAGAGTAAGCAGCAACCAACACTCAATTTAATCGGGTTTAAATTCTTAGTTCAACCATTAATATTACTCTAGCAAGCAGCACCCGATTACTGTGTACCTGTTGTTTGGTTTGAGCTTTTAAATCCCTTTCCAAAGTTTGATATTCAATAACTATTCATAATTGAATTCGAGAATTAATTCAATATTTACTACCTTTATTTCCTTTGTGTCATTGGTTACATTTATGTCACTTTAGTTTAACCATAACTACTCAAACATAATATATCAAGGGTCATTCGTTTCATTTAGCCAAGTTATCTAGTTAATTATGTAGAAAAGGTCAGTTTTGAGGCTTAGGTTAACTAACCTTAGTTAGCTATATGTTTGTGGGTCTTGATTCTTGACCTTTGAAGAGTTTATTTCCAAACTCCACAAATCTCATATAGTCATTAGTGTCATATTCCAATTAATAAGTTTGATTTACTTTAGTTTGAGTAAAGCGTTTTCGACTTAAGTGTTTGGATGATGTACATCATGAATAGGTATTATACTTGTTAAATTTGTGTTTAAAGGTCTTAGAAGATTACTTAATGTTAAGTGAAGGACTAAGTCAAGTTCCATGTTATTTGAGTGAGAATTGGCAAAGTTAAGAGAGGGTTGGAAAAGAGTATGGGGGGTACATGGGAAGACCTATCTCCTAATGTTCTTGTACACGACTGGATATGTTTAGTCGTGTACTTCCTGGATTTGGGATCAGAAAGGTACATGAGGTAAAACATGATGTCCTATTCTCCTCGTGCTGTTATGAGATTAAAAGGTGTTTAGGGTCAGACAGAAGCACGGGGTGGAACACGGGTACATGTATCCCCCGTGTTCTTCTGGGAAAACCCGATTCTTTAAGTTTGAAGGTAGTGAGAGGACACAACTCATTTACATGCCATGCTTTTCTAAGAAAACTCGATTTCTTTAAGTTTTGAAGACTGAGAGAAGCACGATTAGATACATGATCTCGTGTACTCGCCGTGCTTTTGGATTGGATTATGTGGTTCGCATCCATCTTATTTTTGTCAAAAAATGTTTTGGAACAACTTCTAGTGATCTTAAAGATATTTGATGGTCGTTTTTATGCTTAGTCTCATCTATTTTTTGTCCTTTTGTTTAAAACATGATTAATCTAAGTTAAGAGCCTAAAACATTTAGTTTTGATGACAACATCCATTTTTACATAAATCCTCTACAATTTTGACGGAACTTCAATCCAAACATGTTATTTTTCTCACTTTCACATTATTAACAAAATCTTATCTTCATATTACTACAAATTATGAACATTAAGTGTTGTTTCCAAGGTCTTACCTTTGATAGGATGTAGTTCCAACCTACTTGCAACTAGCAAGAGCTTTAAGACTCTAAAATCACTTCAAAGCTTGATGTCTTGACTCTCCAAACCTGTATTAACCTCCAAGTCAATATTTATGCTCACATAGCTATAAAACACTAAAAAACACCTTGAACTCAAGCTCTTACCTTATTACTAATTTTATGAAGTTTGTGATCGATTTTTTCCTTCTAGCACACTTTCATGTCTAAAATCCCTAGTGGCAAGTGTAATTTGAGCTGGTTAATGATAATCCTTATTTTAAACTAGCTTAACTAACAGTACATAGAGACTATGGTTTAAAATAACTCATCTTAAAGTTTTAGTAGGCTTCCTAAATGGAAAGGAGTAGAAAAGAAGGAAGGATATTTATATAAGAAAGAAAAAGGGCAGAATTAGGGTTTTAGATAAGAGGAAAATGATCTCCTTTTAAGGTTTTGTCATGTGGCACAATCTTATGTGTCTAAATCTTACATGTATAAAAACATCAGCTAGTTTTTAATTAATTTCTTGTGCAAATAACGATTTAAATGTCCAAAAAAGAGTAATTTATTTATAATAACTAAATTTTTACTTTTTAATTCGTGTAAGTTCCTGGTTTCTTGTAAAATCGTAATTTTGCATAATCAAGGCTTTTAACTGCATTGTTTTGATTTTCTTGTAAATATTTTCTTTTAAAGAACTATTATTGATTTTTAATTCACTTTATTTTGATATTTGAATTGTTTTTAATTTTACAAATTTAGCTTTTTTGTTTGAGACTAATTTAGAAAATTTGACAAAATTAGCCGTTTAAACTTGCGCATGACTCCAATTGAATTCCACTGACTTATTCTTATGATTGGTGATTGGATTATTTCAATCTTCCCCTCTACCAACCCCCCCTTCAACCCTACACACACACACACCCACTACACCCACACCCACACGCACACACACCACCCCACCCTACCCAACCCGAAATAAAAATTCTACCCTAAGATTTTACCTGGTGCTTGAATGAATGATTGATTCTGCATTCTAGAGCCTAAGAGTTCCTCAATTTGTAGGTGATTTAGTTCCATGTGCAAGTTCACTCATGTTAATGATCATTTCCCCTTAAGAGTTTATACCCTATACGCATTGAATCTTGAATTTCTTCTTCCCCCATTTTGTTTATCAACATGAAATATTGTTTTGGTATTGTTGCATATAAGATAGGATTTGTAATTTTCTCTGTTACATCTTATTTAATGTTAGTTATTGTTATATGTTCTTTGCACATCTAAACAATATAGTTACCATCCTCGATTTTATAGGATTGACGTTTCATAGGTCTTAGTACGTATATCCATCAGAATGATTTGGAAAATCTTGACTCTTCATTGACTTGAAATCATCCATCACAACTAACGACTTAACTACTAGATATAATTGATGACATAACTAATGACTCGACTCAACAGCCGCAGAACTGACAAGACACACGACTTGACATGACATGACTTTATGTTGGTGTGGCATAATAATGCAACTCAACACAAACATGAGCCACCATAGATTTGCCATTCCATTCTATCTATATATTCACCTATTGAGCATATGAAACACATTATTCCAATCATCTTTTAATTGTCAATTACACTCAATTATAAGTTCCTTGCTAGTCCAATTTCAGTTATTTATAATTTTTTCATCTATCTTTATCATGTAATAATCCATCATTGGTGGTATTATAACATTCCTTTACATAAACAAATTCCCCATTGACTTCAATTTAGTTATGGTATATTATTTGTTATGGTTATGCTATCATCTACATATTAGAGATGTTTGGCTAGTTCGTAAGGCTTTAAGTCATCTTTAGTGCTTGACTTTAATATTTTATTTTTCATGATGCATCGAACTTTTGCAGATTCATCAAACATCTTAGCCGATTTTGTGTACCATAATCAATCGCTAAAGATTGACCATTAAATAACTTTTATTTTAGGCTTCTCGATTAGGATAGTGTATTTTATTTAACAACTATTAGAAGTGAGGCAATAGAACCTTCTATAACTATACATTACGTCCTATAAACAAAATTAAACATGTACACTTGGTTTCTAACGTCATCTTTAATTTCAAGATCACTATAACCAATCTATTATAATCCCATTAAATGCCACATAATACATGCGACAATATCTAATCCTTTCAACTTTTAATTTTAACCAAACATTTTACTTAACACCGATTTCCATAAACATTGTCCCTATAATCACCCAAGTTGTCACCATACAAATTATATATCTTTTAACATCACGAATATATTACGTGATTCCACTTGTCATCTCCAGCATTAAATTTTCAATTAGGTAATAGAAATATGCCAAAATCCTTACTAGGTTTATATCATATTTAGACTAAAAAATGTAAGTCTCTTTTTAATATCACTTAACATCTCTCATGTCTTTCTAATTATCACCTCAATTTATTCATTTATGACCAGGATTTATACACCAATGTGATTTTATTAATTGATTCTTAGGAATATTATTGATTTAATCCTAACAAATGATCACATCTAGTATTCATCTTATCCTTATCCAAATTAATTCAGTTTTGATACCTAACTAGTCAGATAGTTCATTAATCCCATAAGAAAGTATATTTGTTCTTTAATAGCCACTTGATTGGGTACCTAAAGTTAATTATTCGACCTAAATTGTCTATCTTGTTATTCTACCATAATTAAAGAAATAACCTAAGATGGTATATAGATACTTTCTTATGTAGCTTCTAGTTTAAGTTATTAACTCCTTGCCTTCATTACTAGCCTCAATACAATGCTCTTATAGTCAATCTTCACATGATACTTATCAACCAACTTAGTGTGATAAAGTCTTGTTTTAGCCCTTCTAACCACAATCCCTATTTATACCCTGCACTCTTAGATCCATCTAGCAACCAATTAGTCATTCAAGGCTCCTCAAAACATTTCATTAGTTTTTTTTTTAGTTACATCATCACCTCACATGGACCAATCAACCACATTTTGATTAACATTCTCTAAATAAAACAAGTACCCATATATCTAAATTCTAGCCGATTCATACTTAGAAAGTCTCTTCTAATTCACTCAAATTAATTCCTATTACAGGCAATGACAATTATGACACCTTCACGAATTCATTTAAACTAATCATTACAACAAGCAAACACAATTTATCAGTCCTCATGTATCTAAAACACATCATTTAGCCATAGGTTCATTCACTAGATTTTACTCTTAATCACCTTTATAACTAAAGTAATCCATTTATTAGCTCCTGTACAGTCCCAACTCATATTAGTTAGAATTCACATATATGAATCACTCTATATCACCCTTTATATATCATCATTTATGCATCATTTATAACTCCATTTCTTACTAGTTTCAATATCAAATTTCATTAATACTTAGTGGTTATTCCTAACAGGGACCAATTTCATCTTATTCTAATCATTCTATCTCATAATCTCAAATGGTTAATCATTTAATCATCATAATTACCCACAAACTAAAATCTTGTATGAATCTATTACATAACTAACATGCCTAAGTTTGAAGTTCCAAAATAATCCTAATGACCTCTCATAAAATTATTAATTTAGCTACATTCATCCTAGAATCTCATATATCCATTGTCACGCCCCAGAGGGGTATCCTAAACGTAACAGTCCGCCACATGCTATATAAGACTCTCGAATTACTATCCGAGCTCTTCGGGAGTCTTGTATAGATGTAAAGCATCCCTTTATGACAATAGAATACTCTATTCAATGGAGTTAAGAAGTTTAATGTGGCATTCGATAGCCTTAGATAATAAATCAAAACACATACATAAAGTTACAAAGTCTAAGGGGCATTTCCCCATAAAAGAATATTAAGGTCCATTACAGTCATCCAGAGTCCTTTTGGTTTTCTATGGAAGTCTAACCAAAACCGAAATAAACTTCTAAAGGAAATGCCTAGCTCCGGTACGCGGTACCTGAGTTGTAGCTTGCCTTGGCCTAAGCCAAAGCCAAATGAACTCGTGTTGCAACAAGTAGAAACTATAGGGGCGTAAGCTAACTAGCTTAGTGAGTGAAAACTTCCATATAACAATTTCAACAAAACATTCAAGCAAGTGATTAATCAATCAAGTGAAATGCATCAAACACGTGAGTTTAACAAACATATGACCAGCCGGAAATCATATGTGGATGGACTTGCACCCTCCGTCCCGGGTTAGCAGATTAACGAATCCTGCAGTACGACGCTGTTTAGGCTCACGTTCAACCAACTCATATATTCGTTTTATGGATCACGATTAACCAACATATTCGTTTTATGGATCACGAAAAACCAACCAATGCTAATGCTCCATCCCCATCGTGATATGAATGAGTTCAAGTTTATCTTTAATGTCTAATAATCAATGAAACCAATTCTTTTAAGTAACCAAGCAATACTCGCAGACAATCATTTCTACTCTACTATACAAACAATGATTTATCACCCAGCTTCGATATTCTTTAAATTCAATTCCACATATCAACAGCGGATAAATACAATTCCCAAATAACCCCATCATGTATATTCATTTTTGTTTTTCTTAGTAACTAGTGCATCTATCACTACAATCACAAGCAATAATTGAAATCTGAAAGTAATACTCACTCGGTCATGGTACGTCGTCTCTTAGTAATAATAATCGGGGTGGTAAGGACTCGTCGTTCTTGGGATCACCTACCAAATAAGAATAACCTAATGAGAACTTCATCACTTAACGAATTCCAACTATGCATCTAAACTAAATAAAATCGTGATTCTCGCTATTTGCGGAAGTTCCAAATTAAAATGGCCATAACTTGGTCATTTTAACTCAAAATTTCGTAAATTTTATATTGATTTCTATCTACTTCGAAAGATCTATCTATTTTTAATATTATTTCTAAGTTTTGAAAACATTTAGGTCACAGAACAGAGGGATCAGATTTGGTCTGTAACCTTTTTCATTTTCGAAAAATTGTTTTGCACTTGATCAAAATGTATCTAGTTGATGATTCATGTGTATATAAAATATGAATGAGTTCCTAACATGAATGACATGTGATGAGTTCAATATGTGCATGATCTTGATGGTTTTTGATAATGAAACTTTAAGAACTCCTAATTCTTACAAGACTCCAACAATTTCTTCTTGAAAATCCAATTTTTCTAATTTTACATCTTCTTAGTGTTTTGGGATTTCATTCTTAGAATTTACTAGTTATCTATATAAAAATGAGTCTTTATCATCTATACTATCCAAGACCTTCATTTCCACATACAAATTTACATTTTTCACTTTGCAAGTATGCTTTTAAATAGGCTTTTCACAAAAATCCGAATTTTGGAAAAATTCATTTCTTGCATGATTCCTTTGAGAAAACAAGTTTTAATGCATCAAAATTTAAAGCTTTACTATATCTATTACCTAAGGACTTCATTTAACACATAAAACATTCATTTTGAGCTTGAATACTAGGTGTTTACATAGGCATCATCCAAAGTTACGAATTTTACAAGTTGAACACTAACTCAAAATTTTCTATCTTAATTCCACTACTGGTTTTACACATTACTCATATCTAAACTCATTTCAACTTATAAAAATCATTACTTAGTGACATCTATTACTTATACCCTTCATTTTTCATATAAAATATGAGTTTCAAAGTGGTTTTAAGGGTTTTTAAAATAGGTCTTAAAAATCATACGAATTTTCCCTTGAACATTTCTAACAAAGATCTTTTCTTTTCAGTTTCTTGTCTTATCTTCATAAAGATCTACCAACTATCACATTTATATATACAAGACTAAGCTTTTATGGACATTGAGTATGAAAACACAAAATATTCATATGAACATGAATGTCAAGAAAAATATGAGTGTTAAATGCTAGATCTACTACTTATAGTACATGAAAATGAGTTTAAAGACATGAACATATATTTTTCATGCAGATCTCTACTTTTATATGCATGAACATAATAATACTTCAACAAAAGCTCATTAAACACAAGATCTACTCTTGTGATGGCTTGATATTCATGTATTAGTGTTTTCTTATCCCTAGCATTTGCTCATTGGATTTAAAGTGAAAACACACAAAAATACTCTTGCCATTAGAAGACTAAGTAGAGATAAAGATTGAAATCATCATCTAAAGAAGATTTGGAGAAGAAAAGAAGAAGAAATGAACTGAGTGTGTGTGTGTGTGAGGAGGGGAGTTCACAGCAACATGAGGGAGAATAGAGAGAGTTTTTCACTTTTCAAAAATTTTGGAAGAGTAAAAATGAGAAGAGAGAGTGAAAATGAATTTATATATAAGTGAATTAAGGTTTATTTGTATTATATTAAAAAGAAGCAAAATAAAACAAATAGAGGGGAACAGGGCGGGGGGGGGGGGGAGGGGGGGGGGGGGGGGGGATGGGGATGTGCGCCGGCCACAAAAGAGAAGAGAGAGGGAGTGAGTTAAATTTGTTTTGAATTTGTAATTTTATGTAATAAAATGTAATAATTTAGTAGGGAACAATTTTTCTTGGAAAAAGAATATAATGGTAGTTGTAAGGATGTAAGAATAGGTATGGGTAGTGTGTAGTGTAGGTTGTACTTGTGAATAGTGGTAAATAGTAGACAAGACATCTACTTTACCATTAGTAAAGAAAATACGAGAAAAATGCTATAACTGTAATTTTTATAGCCCGAAAAATTATAAAATTTATATTTTGAAATCCTTATAAAATTTTGGTTCTAAGGAGTATTCCGGAATATTTTTCTGAGTTTCTAGTCCTGGGGCTCGTTTTTCCGTAATGGAGTTCGGAAAGGCCCGGAATAGAAAATTTTCCAAAATTAAAACTTTCTAAGGTTTGAAATATACTTTAAACAATAATTCACATTAACTTATTTTATAAACTTCTTTATTATGAAACCGAAGGAAAGCCGGATCTAGGGTTTCTAAGCTTCTCTCACTAAGCTTGAATTAGACCGATTAGGGTTTTGCTTTTTGGTTCCCGAAGTTTACTTGACTACTAGGAAAATCGGGGTTTACATCCACCATCTCAAACTCATTACTTTCTTATTTCCCTTGATATATTAATCACTAACTTATCATGATACTCATAATCATGTAGTGCAAAGGGGTAAGGGAACTTCCTCAAGGGGAATCACCACGTCTGATTCATCTCTTAACCATTTATGTCATTCAAAGAAGTAAAAGCAGCATTTCAACTTAGTCCAATGATCTTAGCTCATCTAGAACGAGAAATGATAGCATGCACATCAAAAGGAATAAAAGACAACATGCACCTTAATCCGAAACAAATATCAAACTAAGTCTGATTTCAGGTTCCATTTTCTATAATATAATAAAGTATGGAAAATAAATGCATAAACATTTAGCTAAATTGTTATTTAATTAGTCCATATTCATCTCAAGGTTTTCATTTTAAGCCAGCACATCAACCAACACAAACAAGCCAAAGCATCCCAATCTCGCTCTCATTAGTCATTGTCCTAAGTATTGTGCCCTAACTAGTTTAAACCTATAGCTCTAATACCATTTGTAACGGCTCTGCCCCGAGTGTGTAAGACATGATAATTACATCGCATATATCACCTCCAAGTGATATTTGCAAGGCATTCTATTATTGAGTGAGTTTCTAATTAAGTTTCAATTTGAAAAATCATTATTAATTTTTATAAAAATTTTGGCAGAGTGCCATTGTTTATCCATGATTCAAATTTATCAAAGCCTATAAAACTCAACCTATTTGGAAAATAAGTATCACAAATAATTGTTTATAAATATTATCCATAGGGCCCATCAAAAGAGCACAACTCAGATAGAAAACTTTTGGACTTAATGGTCCATATAAAATCAAATAAAAGTATTTGGTCGTTATTTGATTACAACCATCCAAGTTTATATAATATGATTACAATAAATTTTTTTTCATGAAAGACTCATAAAACCCATGTCTCGTACATCAGCATCTAATTAGGTTATCTCGCGTATCCCTCATTCCCCGTCGAACCACTAGTGGGACATGAAAGATTAATACAATAAGCTGCAAAGCCCAGTACACAATAATACAAGCACACACCCTCATGTCACATGCTCCTAATCTAATGCAGCAACCATAGCTTAGGATATTCAATTTAAAATCCACAAATAAGGTATTCCCAGCATCACAAAAATAATAACATGCTTAAGAGTATTCATGACTCCCACCACACAAAATGGAAAGGATTCCCCTCGCTAATCACACACCAAAGAGGGAGGTTTGATAAGTTCCCCATAACTTACCGAAAAAGAAAAGAAGGAAGTAGTCCTATCTGAGTCATCTCCTCATAGGCTACCACCAATGAGCATGGTCCATTGTCATGCTTTACACAGGGTCCCTTAACAATGTATAACTAGTCATAACTTTGTACCTACTCCTATTCAACCTCCTGATCTTGGAAATTTCCATATTGACTACCCGTTGAGCCCAACCACATATCAGAAGGGCCCTAAGCACCTAAACTACCTTAACAACTTGAAGTTACGATCAAGCTTGCAGCTTAGTCCGAAGGTGCCACTCCTACAGTAAGTGGTCAAGCAGCAACCAACACTCAATTAAGCCACATTTAAATTCTTATTTCGACCATTAATACTACCTTAGTAGGTAACATACAATTATTGCACACATGTCATTTGGTTTGAGCTTTCAAATCTCTTTTCGAAGCTCGATGTCCAATAATTGTTCATTATTGAAATCGTGAATTACTTCAATATTTACTACCTTTATTTCCTTTATGTCGTTTGTTACATTTAGGTCACTTTAGTTTAACCATATCTACTCAAAGATAATATTTAAAGGGCCATTTGTCTCATTTAGCCAAGTTATCTAGTTAATTATGTAGGTTAAGCTCAGTTTTGGAGCTTAAGTTAACCAACCCTTAGTCGGCTATATTTTTGTGGGTTTCAATTCTTAACTTTTGAAGAATTGATTTCTAAACTCCACAAATCTCATATAGTCATTAGTGTCCTATTCCAATTAATAAATTTGATTTACTTTAGTTTGTGTAAAGCATTTTCGAACTTAAGTGTTTGAATGATGTACATTGTGAATGGGGTATTACGCTTACTAAATTTCTGTTTTGAAGGTCTTAGAAGGTTACTTAAGCTTAAGGGAAGAACCCAGTTAAGTTTCATATGAGTTCGATGAGAATTGGCAAAGTTAAGAGGAGGCTGAAAAAGAGCACGGAGGATACACTGGTAAACCTATCTCCCCATGTTCTTGTGCACGACTGGATACATTTAGCCATGTACTTCCTAGGTTTGGGATTAGAAAGGTACATGAGGTGAAACATGATGTTGTGATCTCCCCATGCTGTTCTAGGATTAAAAGGTGTATAGGGTCGGGTAGAAGCACGAGGTGGAACACGAGTACATGTATTCCCTTACGTTCTTCTAGGAAAACGCGATTCTTTGAGTTTGAAGGTAGTGAAAAGCATAGGCAGGTACACGACTCGTGTACATCCGTGCTTTTCTAGAAATCTCAATTTCTCTAAGTTTTTAAGACCGAGAGAAGGATGGATGGATGGATGGATACACGATGCCATGTAATCTCCGTGCTCTTTTGAGATTGTGATGGTTCATGCCTATACTTTTTATTTTTGTCAAAAACATGTTTTGGAACAACTTTTAGTGATCTTAAAGGTATTTGATGATCATATTCATACTTAGTCTCATCTAATTTCGTATTTCATTTGTTAAAACATGATCAACCTAAGTTAAGAGCCTAAAACATTTAGTTTTGATAGCAAAATCCATTTTTACAATAGTTCCTCTGCAATTCTGATAACAATTCAATCCAAACATGTCCTTTTTCTCACTTTCACATTATTAACAAAATCTTATCTTCATATTACTACAAAGTCTGAACATCCAAGTCTTACCTTTGCTAGGATGTAGTTCTAACCTACTTGCAGCTAGGAGGAGGCTTTAAGACTCCAAAATCACTTCAAAGCTTGATGTCTTGACTCCCCAAACATGTATTAACCCACCCAAGCTAATATTCATGCTTACATAGCTATAAAACATTAAAAAAACGTTAAAGCCTCAGGCTCTTACCTTTTTATGTTTATAAAGGATATGATCCATCCTCTCCTTCTAGCATACCTTCACATCTTAAATCCCTAATGGCAAGTGGATAATCCAAGCTGGTTAATGTCTATCTTTCTCTAATCTCGCTAAACTAACACTAAGTGAAGGCTAGGGTTTAGAGTAACTCATCTTAAGGTTTAGGTAGACTTCCTAAAAGGAAAGGGGTAGAAAAGAAAGAGGGATATTTATATAGGAAAGAAAAAAGGGACCGAATTAAGGTTTTAGATAAGGGGAAAATGATCTCGTTTTAGGGTTTTACCATGTGGTGTGATCTTATGCGTCTAAACCTTATACGTATAGAAACCTTAGCTAGTCTTTAACAGTTTAGCGTTTTTAATTAATATCTTGCGCAAATAACGATTTAAATTTCTCAAATAAGTCTAATTTATTTAAAATAACTAAATTTTAAAATTTTCAATTCCCTTAAATTCCTAGTTTAGGGTAAAATCATAATTTTGCAGAATCAAGACTCTTAACTGGATTGTTTTGATTTTCTTGTAAATATTTTCTATTAAAGAACTATTATTGATTTCTAATTCACTTTATTTCGATATTTGATTTTTTTTTAATTTTATAAATATAGGTTTCAGTTTGGGATTAATTTGAGAATTTTGAAAAATTTAGCCATTTAAACCCATGTGTAACTCCAATTAGATTCTATTGACTTCATTTGATTTTGATTTCCTATAACTGGTGATTGGATCATTTCACAAAGTTTAAAGAAATAGGTCAATATAAGTATCTATAATGGCCACTTAACAATGTCGTTCAACACTATTAGAAAAGTACTGTTAAGTGTTGCATTGGCAATACTTGAACATAATTTACAGTAAAATAAAATAATCATCTTCTTCCTTAATCCTACTCTCTATCTACACACTCTTTCTAGGATCAAAGCTGTCCCCCTTTCCACCTTCTTGATCTCCATCTATAGCCACCATGCGACATAAATTTTCCTAGACATCAACACCAAACCTAAACTTGCAAATCAATTATAACCACACGAATCACCAAATGCAAGTCATATTAACCATCTCCACCATTGCGATTCACAACAATGTAAGGTTCTAGAACCTTTGACATGAACCATTCATCATCTTCTTAGATAAATCTAACCGCATACCTTCCTTAAACCAAAACTCCAACTCATCGATTCACCAATACTAAAGCCCAAACTCATCCGTCATACTTCACACCTATCATAACTCATTGACTCAACTTGTTACACAACACCAAACTATATCTACGAGACTCCGACCTACCAAGTTGACTTACATCATCAATCTCCATTAACTAAACCAAGACCACTGATGGTCGTGTGATACCAACACTAGAAACTGAACCACACATATAAGCAACCGTACCACCACACTCGAGACTCCAATGCTGGACTTTGAAGAATTGCGGTCGAACTAGAGATCTAAACTCGACTATGTGCTACTCTAAACCTGATCTTGACCCGCGTATGGAATATCTATGATCTTGTGCTTGGCTTCTTTTGATGAAGATGACTCAAATTTCCAGATGTATGCTTGGTGTTGATGCCTAGGAGAAGTTGTGTTGTGTGGTGGCTGCTCGGTGAAGATAGAGTAGGTAGACGAGGGGGCAGCTTTGGTTCTAGAGAGAGGAAGTGTGTTGGTAAGAGAGAGAGAGAGATATTGAGGAAGAAGATGATTGTTTTATTGGGCTAATGTCACAAATGCTATCTGAACTTTACCCGAATATTCAATTAACTTTCTAAACTTTTAATTAGTCAATTTACTATCTATTTTAGCTTTTCTTACTCGCTGTTACTACCTAACCTAACTTTATCATCTTGTTAGCTGATGTGGCACCATTAACAAATAAGAATATGACACATGGCAACTGACGTGGAATTTTATTATCTTAAGATAAAAAGCACCAATTATTACGGAAAGCTCCGGCTATCACATGGAGCAAACAGAAGCCCCAAGGCCAAAGTCAAGTCATGGATGTTCCCCTCGTTTAACATTTCATTACAGACAATTACAAAGACATTGGTCTTCAACTTTATATTATATACAGATTTATTTCTTAATAAACTTACCATGTGGGACAACTGGCTTCTTTTAACTTCCTCATCTTCATTGAATCCTATAGTCTCACTTCTCTCTCCCTCTCTCTTTGCTTTGTCAAATATTGCCACAGTAATCTCAAATCATTACATATACCATTGTTTTCCAAGTGCCAATTGATAGAGTAAGATGAAAAAGATGGATCTTTCTCTGAAGTTAGTTGCACTGATTCGTCTTGGAATAAGTACACTGCTCAAGTTTTACTTTTGTGTTCTAAGTATACGGCGTCGGCGGTGGATATTTTGACCCAAGCTTTTCCATAAATTGTACCCTATTTCGTCAAAGGAAAACAGAGGATGTCTTGGACTCCAACACTCATTGAAGCAAAGTGGGATTATATCTACTTCATTTCAAACTCAAATTATCTCTACCCACTCAGTACCAAATAAAGGTATAATCATTTGTTGAGTTCTAAAAGTCCTAGTCTTCTATATCATCTAGAATTATGAAATCTTAGTAAAATTATTCCTATCTAAATCGGTGAATGATTATTATACTGCTTCAATAATTAATTTCCTAAATGGGATTTTTCTTTCTTTCTTTCTTATTGTTATTATATGTCTCCTCCATAAAAATATATATTACTTTCAACGAGCACCTACGCAATTTTAATTGCAATGTGATTGTTATTATGTTAGTTTCCAATACCATAAACACATCCACATATGATGCTAGTTTTTTATATCATAAATGACTTAATTCAATATTAATGGAAATTACACTAATTGGGTCGGTGAAAGTTTTATTCTTATGCTGCTTCAATATTAAGTCGAGTTCTCCGACTTCGATATGGTCTGCTAATAGTTTTATGAGATTGCAAGTATAGCTATGTATTAATGGAGCTCTGTTGTGTGCTTTTATGGTGGTGAGGAAAAGGAAAGAAAAATGAAGGAGAAGGCTATATTAATGGGTGCTATGTAATATTTGATTATCAATTTGACCCACATCGGTAAACCTTTACTAAAGAACCTTCTGTATCATATCTAACCAAAGATAGACGCTTATTGATTTTATTCTTGCAAATACTTTAATTAAGTTTGAGTACATAATAACAATGATAATAATGAAAAAAATATATAAATAAATAAAATTTAATATAAATTTCCATATAAGCTACCATGTGTCATGTTTTTATTTGTTAATAATGCCACATCAACTAACATGAATGATAGAGTTAGGTTAGGTAGTAATGGTAAGTACGAAAAGTTAAATTATGTAGTAAATTGACTAATTGAAAGTTTAGGTAGTTAATTGAATATTTAGGTAAAGTTCATGTAGCATTTGTGACATTAGCCCGTTTTATTTAAGTGTAAATTATGTCCATGTGATTACCAACATGGTACTTAAGGATGCTTTTCTAACTAGGAGTGGTCCGGTCTAGTTTTTTAACCGGACCAATCCTATTTTTTGAACCTAGCTGTAATTATTGATTTTTTTAATAGTTTGATCATTAACTAGCTCATTATAAACAGTTAACAATTTTTTCAGTTTTCAGTTTTTAATCATTTAACGTAATGGTTTCAACAAATCAAATTGATAGTTTCAACAAACCTTATTTTTTAGCTTTTATTTTAGAGTTTTTCTTTAAATTATTATATATATTACAAGAGCTTAAAAAAAAAAAGAAAATCAAATTAAGAAAAATGAGAAAAACAAGCTTTTGTTGTATCTTCATTAACAAACCACATTAACTCTCATCAAACATAGAAAGAACATGGTACTTAATCAAAATTTAAGGAACAACAACTTATGTAAATTATATGTATATATATATTTAAAAAATAACTATATACATATGTAAATTATGTCTATAATATATTTTTAAATATTGAAATGGTTAACCTTTATTTTTTTATAATTACAAAACGAAATCAAAACAAAAAAAAAAAAAGAAAAATAAAAACCATAATCTTGAACTAAAAATCAACAGATTGGTTAATCATATTTTTTAATTGGTTTTTTTATTTTGTTTGGTTTCATCAGTTTTTTTCGTATACCCTTATTTCTAATAGTGTTAAACAATATTATTAACTGATCATTACAAATACCTACGTGAACCCACTTATCCAAGCATTGATAACTTAAATCACTTACCTCTAAACATTACCACTTGGCAACTAATTTATCTCTTATTTTTTTCCTACTTTACTTCAAGAGGCACTCTTCTTATAAACACATGTAATATTTATTAGAATTTGAATAATATACTTATGTCACGTTTAGTACGCTGGAAATCATATGGAATGAAATAGATTAGAATCAGAAGAATGGAATGGATTGAACAAGGGAATGACAAATCCATATACATTCACAAAATGGGATGAAATGGAATGATCATGTGATATGATTTTTTAAAAATATCTTTTATCATAAATGTAGATAATAATTATTTGTGTGATAAAAATGTAATTAAAATAATAACGATTAATAGAAATAGAATGGAATCGTGGTTCCACATTTGAGAATACGGAATATAATTCTTCCTGAAAGCCAAAATCGACAATTCTAAAGAATTCTAACGTTTAAAAACACTTGCAAACATTAAGAAATAGAATAACTGCTCGTTCACTTCGCTGTAATTATAATTCCATTACAGCTTTATTTTTACAAATAGCTATTACGCCATTTAGTTCACTGAATAGCGATTCCACAATAAATCTCTATTATACAAAACATTAAATAGTGATTCTTTATTCAAACCTATAAATATCAATTCAATGCTGGAATTGTCTTTTTTTCAAAATACTACCATTTAAATAAAAAATTAATAAAAAAAATTCTATTACAGCTCTATTCTATTTCTTCGTAATAGAAATTGCATTATAACCTTATTCACTAAGCGAAATAAACAAGCGGTAAAAATCGAAATTATGATCCAATTCGACACATTCTAACTTGCCACTAGTGTTTGACGTGTACACCAAGTCCCCGGCACCTAAACGACCCAACGTGTGACCACCAAATTCTGAAAAAGCATTCTCCACCATGCGCCGACCTTTTAAGTCCATCAAAAATTTCCAATTGAACTTATCCTTTTTCATTTACTTGGAACCAGCACACGGTACCCACCTCCCAACAATTAATCGCAGTACTATAAATTATAGAAAACAAACACAAACATTTGGCCCCACTCCAGCTCATCTACTGTTTCCAAATTATTCACCTCCTTAATGATCCTCTCTCTCTCACTCTCTCTCTCTGTCCAACTTACCGTTGCATTCCTTGTATTTCTTCACATATTCCTCTCCTCTTCCACTCAATTTCCATGGCTTCCTTTACCCTCTTTTCCCTCTCCATGCTACTTTCTCTCTTACTGCTCTCTCCCTCTTTTCTTGTTGCAAGTAAGTACTCCATCTCTAATTTGGTCTAATTATACACGTTTAGTCACAATTAGGTAGTGAAATGATACTAATTTTCTGAAATAAATAACTTATATAATAAATCTTGCTATTACTTTTTATTTAGTAGCTTGACAATAATTGCTAATTCGTTGCAATTGCTATTTATTTCCACTTATCGCAATACATATATGGGAGTAAAATAGATCCTAATCCATTTTATTAGAAGATCCGTGATGTTTATAAAAAAAATAAAAATAAAAATAAATTTCCCATAAATATCTTAAGTGGAACTGCTTTTAAAATTTCATTATACGGTTTTTGATGTTCTATCTTAGACATTATTAAAATCTCTCTAAATCAACGTATATATGGTATGTTTTTTTCCTTTTTTTTTTTAATGTGAGTAATGATATGTTATAAATAACTCTCACAAGTGAGCGAATTCAGTTAATCAACTAACTTAACTAATTGCTGCTGTTTAAATATTTGCTGCGTTTATTTTATTTGCAAGGGAGTGAGTCATTTATTGGAGTTAATTATGGCCAAGTCGCGGACAACTTGCCGCCGCCGGAATCCACCGCCAGGCTTCTCAAGTCCACCGCTATCGGCAAGGTCCGGCTGTACGGCGCCGATCCAGCCATCATAAAGGCGCTGGCTAACACCGGAATCGGGATAGTAATTGGAGCTGCCAATGGAGACATACCCGCACTCGCTGCCGATCCCAACTCAGCGACTCAGTGGGTTAACTCGAACGTGTTGCCTTTCTACCCAGCAAGCAATATCACGCTCATAACAGTTGGCAACGAGGTGAGATTGCCATTTTGCATATTTTTGTGAGGTTCTGCAACCGAGTACGAATCGGTATACTGGTCCTTAAAAAAAATATACGTTTCGATGTGTTTAATTTATATAATTAATTATTTAAAAATTTAAAAAGTATAAACGTGTTAATTTATAATATATATTTAACTATTTAAATTTTATTAATTTTTACAATTAGTTACTGAAGAAGTATTATAATTGAATTGAAAAATTTATGAAAATAATACTTTTAAATTTTAGTTAAT
Source organism: Combretum micranthum (assembly GCA_024138025.1). Taxonomy (NCBI): domain Eukaryota; kingdom Viridiplantae; phylum Streptophyta; class Magnoliopsida; order Myrtales; family Combretaceae; genus Combretum; species Combretum micranthum. Next base: position 239,544 of record JAMXBD010001363.1, on the reverse strand, counting down.
TAATTATACAAATAAGCCATAAAAAATATAAACAGTAAAACCATTAGTTGCTTTCTTATCAAAATTTATTGACCTGACAAAAGTTACCCTTATCCATTTTCATTTGATTTTCCTTCGCCCTTAATTTCGTGAAAAAATTTGGACGGAGTGAAATAATATTAAATTGTTTTTTTTAGGTAGGAAGTAATAAATAAAATTGAGTGATATGGGGTACAAGTGTCAGACAAACAGTCAAACGTTGAACTGTAGATATGAAAATAATCAATTATTAATGTAACTTCATCAGGTGGAAACTTTATTTTACGGGCTTTACGTGGCATAGTTCACCCGCGTGTCATAATTGCAAAAGTCATTTATATTATTTTATTTTGACGTTAGATTACGTAATAATATACAAATTAAGATTAACATATACATAATTTTAATAAAGATGAAGGACTGTGAATATATTTCCTTTCAAGTTATATGTGATCAATATTATTTAGTTCACTTATTTATAAAATCGACCATTTAGAATTTAAAATCTTTAAAAGCGTTTGTTTTATAAGTATATTACATAACCATCGTATCATTCATTGAGATAAAAAGAAAAATAAAAAGAATATTAGTCATATATAAATATAAACAAAAAAATTATATATAGAAAATAGGGTTATTTCGTTTCAATTTTTCATGTAATTTTTTTATTTATATATATATATATATATTTTTACGCATGATGGTTTATAATTTTAAAATGTATATTCTTCGAACAGTTAGAGATATTAAACATTCAATCTCGTGTAAGAGATGGAGAAATGTCGGCGATATAAATTCGGTGGAAACGTACCGCTTGAGGAAAGACTGAAATTTTCCAAAGAGGTATGGAAGTAAGAAATTGAAAATTCGACATAAAGTCCATGGTCACGTTGACGTTTCACCAACCATAATTACGTTGACGACGGAATCTTGTAAATAAATATGAACGAGGAAGATAATTTCTTATGTTCATGGCCACGTTGGCGTTTTACCAACTATAGAAACGTTTCTTATGTTCGTTTTCCATGTTTTATTTAAAAAATTACATATTTGAGAACTCCTATAAACCATAGCTAGGAAGAAACAGTGAACACAAAAGTGCACCTTTGCTATAAGTCACACAAGCGCCATGCTTCATTAATTTACACTGAATTCATATCTAATCAGTTTTTGTTAAATATATATGTATATATATGTACTTCCTCCCTAATCATTGTAGATTCAAGCTCAAATTTTATGATATTTACTCAATAAGTTTGTGAATCTAATAAAATCTTAGTTGAGCGTGTATATAATTCGAGCTTATATGTCCATTTCGAGCCTATTTTAAGTGGAGCTTCAGCATTATTAAGCCCCTTACTAGGACTTATATTTTTCCTCAACAGAATTTTCATGAATGGAATGCCTTCTGTTCAGGTTTTGATGTCGAATGACGAAGCTCTGATTTCACAACTCCTTCCAGCCATGCAAAACATGCAACGAGCCTTGAACGCCGCCAAATTGGGCGGAAAAGTCCGTATATCGACGGTCCACGCGATGTCGTTATTGGCGCAGTCCGATCCGCCATCTTCGGGTATTTTCCACCCCACATTTCAAGATAGAATGAAGGAATTGTTGGAGTTTCAAAGGGAAAATGGTTCGCCTCTTGCAATCAACCCTTACCCTTTCTTTGCATACCAGAGTGATCCGAGACCTGAAACGCTGGCGTTTTGCTTGTTCCAGCCTAACGCGGGTCGGGTGGATGCGAATACCGGAATCAAGTACATGAACATGTTTGATGCTCAGGTTAGTCAGTTCAATACATTTTGACATTAATATGTTACATGAACATAATTCATCATACTAATCAACATGATAAAACAAAGTGTTGTGGGATTAGACCTTGGCTCGGGCCTGAAACTGCCCTGGCTTTGACCCAGAATCAACATTAGCCCTGCTAAGGCCGATTACGGGTTGACTCTAGGAAATGTCGGTTCCGGTTCACGTAAAGTAATATATATATATATAAATATATATAGGAACCGATTATTCTTTTTTTTTCCTTTTTCCTTTTTTGGCTAATACCCTTCTAATTGATACATTACAAACGCAGCTTGTACATAATTGTTAGGGAAAACGAGAACAACCTCCCTAAACTTTGATTTTATGGTGGATCAGATTTTGAAATGGTGCAAATTACCCTGTAAACTTTAATAGGTCGATGGATAACTGTCAAAACTTGAAGATAACTTCCTAAATTTGATTTTGGTGCAAAAACACTTCTCAAACTTATTAAAATATGTTTTATCGCTTTTTAAAATTTGATTTTAATATATCTTTATTGAATCAAAGGATCAAATGTACTTTATGTTGTTAATTTGTCAAAACATACATGGATATTTGTTATCATTTAAAAGTTTAGGAGGTGTATCACATTTAATACAAAGTTTGGATGGATAATTTGTAATTTTTTCCACAATTATTTTTAGGTAGGTTTATAAACGTATAAAGTTGCTTGCAAACTAATCCAACTTGGTTTTAGCTTGCGATGGCTTAACTTATAAGCTTAAAACAAAATAAAGCTATAGACTCGCTAGTCAATTCATAAGTTGGTCTGTTTAAACTTGTAATTTGTAAGCAAGCTTATGGGCAAATTTGTATGTATATATATATGCATATATTCAACGATTATATACTATATATTATATAATTTTTATTCATTATTCATTTATCTATTTTTTTTCTATGTTTACTCATTTTATATATTTAGCTTGCTAAGTTTAACTTTATCTCATATCCTAGGCTACAGTCAAGTCAAGCTTGTGAGCTAGTCCAACTTAAAGTAAAATTTATTTATTTAAACAAGCCAAACTTATGGTTGTGATTTTTAGGTTCGGTAAAATCTTGACTAAAACATTAAAATGAGCCAAATAAGAGCATAAGCTTGAAAAACTTGGCTTGGTTAAGCTCATTTGCATTTTTATTTTTAGTAGTCAATCAATGATGGGAAACATGCTTTACATAAATGGAACACACTTCACACATTTGGATGGGGAGCTACCGCATTATTTATAAATATAAAATAAAATAGTATAAATACAAATGGAGGACATAAAACTTACCTGCATTAATAAAAATATAAAATAAATAAGTCTTCACAAATAATTAAACCTATAGAAAATACATAAAGTAGTAATACTACCCTTACATAAAGTGTTTCTAGTATTATGTAAAGGTGGGATATTATGTCAATTGATGGATGATGACCATTCAAACGATTCCACGTGCACTTGGGAGTTGAGAAAGCCGTGCTTTTACTTGATATGTTGGAATCATTGAAGTAGTCATTTTTGGAGCTAAATATGCCCCATGCCTTTTCTTCTCGCTTCTACACTTTGTGCCAATCTTCAATAGGCAAGTGCTTTAATGGGCATGGTTGATAGAGACCTTGTGGCTGTTTAGAATAAGTCATACTATATCAAATGCTTGCTCCACAGCAGCCATTACCGCCAGAGTTGCTAGAATTTGTTGAGCCACTCGAGAGGATTGAGAAAGTCTATATTGTCTCTTTCACCAATTTAAGATGTTGAAATGCAAAAATCAACATTGTCACTTAACTCAAAAGTAGTGACGAGATACCTATAAAGCTTTGTATAAGGCCCAGTCTTGACCCTACCCTTATGATTTTTTAGGATAAAGATAATGTAAGTGTCTTTACATCATCAAACATCCGGTGCAAATGGGTTACCGTAGCCCCTTTGTATAGTGACGGGATGCTGAAAACTCACTGCAACTTGACCACCAAATGTGAATGAAAACCAAGAAAATAAAAGCATCATTAGAGAGTTCAGCTACCTTCCAGACTACATAAGCATTTTAAGTGTTAAAACATTTTATCAACATATTCATAATCTCTATGCTCTTTTAATTTCGGTGAGGTCTAAAATCATAGCAAGAGGAAATTCCCTATAATAAGCTAATCACTTCCAAGTCATTTCATTGACACAAAATTGTTATATAACATCATGTCACGATTCACAAAATGTAGAAGGTATATTCAAGGCTTTCAACGCATGCTTGTATTCAATAGTGCTTTGCATAAGCTCATAAGTAGATTTCTACCTATCTTGAGCATCTCTTCTGATTTTGCATGGTCTTAATTGTTTATCTTTACAATATTTTTGAAGCCTTATTAGCACACAAATGATCCTGTATAATTAATTAATTAATTAATTATCATTTAATAAGCAACATTTTGAAATCTACGATAGTATACCACCCTAAACACATAGGCGGAGGAGGCAGAACACTTTAGTCAATAGTTTGTGCCGAAGATGAAGGCCATCAAGGCAATGGAGGTGAACTTCAAGTAAGTCACTGTGGCCACTCAAATCTATTGCAGTAGATTTAAGTTTTTGGCAGCTCTTATCTCATTTAATGCTATAGAGTAAGGATTCGGTATGATCGTGCTCATTTTGGACGACCACAAGGTCTCTTAGCCCTCTTTGACACCCAAAAAATTCGAAGCACCAGCCCTTGTTATTGATTGGCACCATGTGGAAAAATGATTAGAGGAAGCATGCGAAATGTCCACCTGAAATGATGATTAAATTTGCAATTTCAACGTGTTTATTTACATTTATCACAAGTCCAGGCTAGGTCAGGAACTGACCCAGACCTGTTGGGTGTGGGTAAAAAAAATTGGACCCGTGCTAGATCCAAATTGACACAAGATAGGTGTAGACTCGTGGACTCGGCAGTCCAAGGCAAGTCAGGACAAATTTGATTCCTACATTTAAAAAAATTAAAAATTAAAATTGTTAAAATAAAATAAAATTTTAAACTCTGAACTTTAAATAAAATGGGCCTAAGAATAAACCTTTTTTTGGCCTATATTCATTTAGTACTATCATGGATGTGTGAATATTTATACACAAATACATTCCTAGTAAGTTGAAAAATTAGAAATATGGGACTAAAATGACACTCTAAAAGAGTTAGGTATACAAAAGAGAAAAAAAAAATCACACATTGTTTAGCAATGAGATTTTGCTCTTAGAAAAACTCTATATAAAGCATGAGCCTCGTTTCTCTCTTAAATCCCCCTTAGGGGGAGAGGAGCGAAGCAGCTCGACCGATAGGGAGAGGGAATCTCGTCTTTTAGGGCTTCAGTAGCTTCAACTAAAGAATCAGTCGAAAGGGAGACTGAAGCTAAATCCGCTACAGAGCGAGTAGCCAGGTATGAGTGTTATTGATCTAGCTCTTCACGAGCTGCAGGAGCTAGACAAGCAAGAAGGCTCTTTTTGAGACTGAAAAAAAGGCTTTCTAAAAAGAATTAGACAGGATGGGCAAGCATACTTTCTTTCAGCCTCTGGCTAGCCGGCTGGCGCAAAGGCGAGTATCTGCTTGAAGGAGATGTCAACTTCTTGCTTAGAAAGTGGTCCATTATACATTATATCCAATTGAGGACCTGTCTAGGAAGAGTAAAGAGGATGACGATCTCAGCTTCCTTGGAAAAGAAGAAGCTTGTTTTGAGTTATATTTACTATATATGTTGTTTTCGATTGTGAATAAGTAATTAATAATTTTTATTCATATGGGAAATAGTCTAAATAATAAAAGTTACTTACTTTTGTAAACCTTTTCTATTATTTTGTATTCTATATTTATTTTTTATTTCTTATTTTGATAAAATACTACGTCTTTAATTTTTTTAATAAATTAGACCTAGTTGGACTTGCTGGGTCCATGAGTCTAGCTTGGACCCATAGACCATAAGGGTTCTATTAGGCATGTTAGACCCGCCTGGTCAACTGGATGAGATTTCTATGTCTAGTTCATCCCTAAACACAAACAATGTGAGAACATTTAAATGTTACGCTAGTAGTATGTAGTACATGGTTAAAAGATGTTTTATCACATTGATAATTTTCCTTTTTACTATAAAGTAAAAATGTTTAATTAGCAATTTCAAGAAGTAGGATATTTAAGTGTTTTTTTTAATGGTGAATCGAATTAGGTTTTTTTTTTTAATTATTTTAAAAAAAAATTCATTAAATGGTTAGTTACTTAAATTTAGCTGATTTTATAAGTACAATTAACTCACACGTTAAAAATCTTATTGCTAAAAATGGCTACGATATGATTTCAATTGAAATATCAAGGCAACCTTAAATAGTGGGAATTTTCTTTTATTTTATCTATTTTATTACTTATACTGATATTCCAATAATTGTTACAATCACAATTCATCTTATATGATTCTATGAGTTCACAATTTTATGAATTTTTTTTTCTTATTTAAACCAATATAAAACCATTTAAGTAGGAGCATTTGTAAAATAATGAGAGAGTGAGCAATTCAACGAGCTAACAATTTAGCTAATTTTATACGATTTTATACATTTTATTTCAGGTAGAATCGCAAATTTGATAATACAAAATGTAAGGTTTTATTAACTTTCGAATAATTGTACAATATAATTTTATGCGAATAAAATGCCTTGCAAAATATTTTTTTCAGCTATATTTTAAAAATTTTTTATGTCTACAATATTGAGACCATTATGTAATTTATGTTATTTAATTTGGATAGAATTGAAGGAAATTTAATTAACTATGCCACAGTGCTACATGTGTGAAAAAGGAAAAAAAAAACAACTATTCTACCATTTTACTAAAACTATTCATATAATTATTAACATAATTGGTTTTTTCTTTAGGAAAAATTAAATTTAGTACCTCTCACATAAGAGTAGTACCATTAAACTACAAGACATTGACTATATCCATGTGCGTGTGTTTGTTTATTGGTTCTTGTGTATTTATTAGCAAGCCTTTACTCCCTATACTCTCTACCTTATTTTATTATTTAATCAAAGCGTAACCAGTATTAAATTCATGATAGTGTTCTATTTCAGACCTTTAACAACCCAGGGAATATAAATCGGGTGGACATTTAAAACATAAATTTGGCAGGAAAAAGAACATGGAAAGTCTGCACGGTTGCTTACCATCTAACGTGGGCACGTGACTCGACATACTTGAGCTTTCCTGAAATATATATACATATATATAATATAGGATAATAATCTACAGACATCTGATCCAAGTCTTCATCCGTGCCTTACGAAGTTCGATTTCGCATGTTGTAATGATTCTGCGTTACTACACCAACCGGAAAAAAAAAAAAATATATATTTATATATATATATATATAAAACATATTAAAAGGCTCCTCTGCTTTACATAGATAAAAATAAAACTTATTAATATCAGCTTCGGCTTTATAAAAAGATGTTGTTCTTGGAATCAATACCTAGCGACCATCTTCTAGGCTCTAGAAGCAAGTGGACTGGAGAGTGGAGACTTTATGGCGAACCAAAACGTCGTATTCTTGTTGCTTGTTCCTTTTTCCTGCTTTTCTTAACCTTTACTGTAAAAATTGTCCAATACGGCCAAATGAAAAATGGAATTAATGCTCGTGTTCTTGTTTTTGATGTATTGGTGAAAACATTTAATACATGACTATTAACACTGTTGTTGACGGCTACAACTACAACAACACGCTTTAATAAGTACTGTAAATGATATAAACTTATACTTTTAAAAAGTTTTAATCCTCCTCAAATTTTCGTCCACTTCAATGATCAAACTTAGAAAAAGATTGCAGCCCATGCTTTCGAGGGGTGACGTGTCCAATTGCATTTTGTTTACAAGATAGAATTGGTATTATGTTTTTATTATTGCAGAATGGATATTTTTTAAATTTGATTCAAAAAAATTATATGAAGAATATCTATTTCATATGGCGAAGAATCAATAATAAATCTTTATTCCTTTATTTTACTAAAGAAATTGTTATTTTCTATTGGAAAGGTATTTTTTTTTTCCAAAAGTGCATCTAATTACAAAACAAATGAATTGATATTCCTTTTTAACTTTATTACATTATAGCAAACCTAATTTGAGTTCACACGATTATTTTAAGATTGGTCCATACAATCATTTATTTTTCCTTCTTATATTGTATTTTATTTCTTTTTAACTACTTTGCAATAGAAGGAAAATTAGGCGTGGTCCTTACAATAGAGCAGTTTCTATACACTAAATCACAAGTTTCTTGACCTAATAAATATCTTGAATTAATAATGTTAGATGTGTTGATAAGACGTGGGTGGTGTCAAAGAACCACCAATTTTGGGCTGGCCAGTGACTACTCAAGGAAAGCCATCATGGTTTGTACTCATGATCATGAAGAACACGAGAAGTGGACAATTAGAAAGGGACCAATTAGATCATTAAAAAGACCAAATGAAAAACAAATCATCTGGTCCAATTAATAGCATCATGAGAAAAAATGAATCAGTCCAGACCAAATGGAATTGAAAACTTGATTTTTTTGTGATTCAATTCATCGATCTTTGGTTTAGTTCGAGTTGGTTGACAGATAACAAGTGTAAGAGCTGGCTAGGATTATAACCAAATAGCTCATTGATGTGTGATTTAGTGGGTGGAGAGATGACCAAATTATGTGTGATTTGATATGCCTATCAAACATCAATGTCTACGATCATAATTAAAAGATCAATACTGAAATTAACAAATCTGTTTACTTATTCAATTAAATCAGGCTTTAATCTGTCTAATTGATTTACATTTATTGGTTATTGTTTTAACATCAATTTACTGGATCTTCCATTTAGCATCTTAAACTTAGATTGTGTGATGCCGTCAGGTTGATGCTGTGCGCTCTGCATTAAACGCGATTGGATACAAGGACATCGAGATCATGGTATCAGAGACTGGTTGGCCTTACAGCGGGGATAGTAATGAAGTTGGTCCTAGTGTAGAGAATGCCAGGGCTTACAATGGCAACCTGATTGCACACCTTAGATCAATGGCTGGGACTCCTTTGATGCCTGGAAAATCTGTGGACACATTTATCTTTGCTCTATATGATGAGGATTTGAAGCCCGGACCAAGTTCCGAAAGATCATTCGGTCTATTTAAGCCTGATCTTACCATGAGTTATGATGCAGGTCTTTCCAAAACCAGTCAGGTATCATTTATAGATCAATCACTGCAGCTTTGAGTATGCCTTTTTTTCATATTTTATACGGGGAATATCATATTAGGTACCTAAATTGTGTTCAGTTTTTGTAATTAACTACATGAGGTTTAAATATCTGCAACTAGTAGTCATTCTGGTATTTTACTCATACTTAAGCTCCTATATATATATATATATATATATATATATTTAGGGTCTTCCTGAGTTTCCACCACAATCACCCTTTATTGTCTAATGTGTGTTGTCTGCAGACACCAAGTACGCCAAAAACCCCAATATCCCCAGCACCTAAACAGCAAGGAGCAGGATGGTGTGTTCCCAAAATGGGGGTTTCGGATGCTGAGTTGCAGGCTAGTCTTGACTACGCTTGTGGCCATGGAACTGATTGCAGTGCAGTCCAACCGGGTGGCCCTTGCTTTGAGCCTGACACCGTAGCATCCCATGCTGCCTATGCCATGAATCTCTACTACCAAAACTCTGGCAAGAACCCGTGGGATTGTGATTTCTCTCAAACAGCAACACTCACGTCTAATAATCCAAGTAAGACCCTTTTGCACCAATAACGATTATCATCGGCTTCCGTGTACATATGATTAGTATGGAAATTTTATCATACTTGCCTATTATACTCGGGCTGAGAAAAATGAATTAAGCATGGTTTTAGTGGCTACATATGCTTGTTTTTGGCAACTCAGCAAGATCATTAAGAAACTCAACTTTTGGTAATTGTTTCTTAAAACTTTCGTGACAATTTGCATGAGATCCCGAGTAGAAGGATAACCTATGTTGTCATTTGAATGAATCTGACATTACACTACCTCTAGAAGTTGAATGATTCAATGTTTAAATTTTATTTCCTAGTAATATGATCATGGAATAAGATGTTAATTATAATTCTACGTAGGAGATTAAGAAATGCCATCTTAGTTTTCAATTGAATGTTCTCTTTTCCGGTTATGAGCTTATGTGTATCCTAACACGCACATGTAAATTTTTTTTTTTTTTTTTCAGGTTATGCAGGTTGCACGTATCCTGGCCCAAGCACCTAAAACCCCAAAACTTCCGTGATATTTAAAATAAAAAACATAATAAGGAAGATCGGATCATAGTAAAACTGTAGTAATTAGTTGATTACTCCAATTATTCAGCTTCAACTGTAAAGTTTGACATCTTGAGCAATTCTGTAATTATCCGTGATCTTGCCATGGTGTATGATTTGTGTAGGACGAAGGTGTTAACGGTGGTGGCTGGTTCATGAATTTTGATATTTTCTAGTGATGGCATAAATTTACGCGGAAGCCTTAAGTCTTGTGTAATATTATAGGCGATTTTTTTTTATATACTTTAAACAATGAATTATTCTTGAAAAAAAAAAAAGGAAAACAATGAATAAGTTATTATTATTATTAAGGATACGGATGGATTAAATAATTTAGCATCCTAGGCTAAAAGGAGAGTTTCAGAATCAGAGTCTAAAAATCTGAAAATTTGAGTGTGAAAACTGAAGAGGATTCGCTGCAATAGGGATAAGTTGAAAAAAAAAAAAATATTTTAATAAAGTTAGTTAAACTGGTCAAGAGTTTGAATTGCAAATCGTAAAAGGAGGGTCTTTTGAATAGACGTGTTCAAGTAAACTGCGATCAAGTCAATCACTTTAAGAAATAAGCTCATGTGTTAAATTCGTTTTTTCAGTTAAATTCGTTTTTCTAGGAGAACACTTCAAAAATAACTGTAATGAATTTATCTTCATAATTTCTAAGGGATTTTTTTTTTTTTTTTACCAATATAATTTTTAAGGGATTAAGGAATATTTATAGAATTTGTTTATCGATGTCCTCTATCAAACTACGTAGACAGTCGCAATAAGTTTCTTTCATGAGTAGATATCAAAGAGGGGTCTCTTATAGATCTAGACTCATAAAATTACTTATAGTCTTTGAGTCTTGTCAAGAATGGTGAAAGTTGGAAAAGGAAGCTACAACAAAACACTACTCTGAACTCACTATATGGACTCTTCCGTAGTTATCCCAATATAAAAAGATTGGATTTTTAAACCTTATCACTTAATCTAAAGAGTCAAATCCATATTATAGATCTTAAAGTCCACAAGTTAAATTTTGCTTTCTATCCATTCAATTCAAGCTACATTACTTCAGAACCATTGAAGCATTCTAATTTTTTCCAATCACCACACGATACGCAATCCTGCTGAAATCAACTAATCCTCTTTTGTGATCCCTCTTTATCCTATCCTAGTCAAAGTGTTATTCCAAGTCAAAATAGTCATATCTTGTCACATGGAACATGTAACTTGCCCTATAAGCACGTAACAATCACCCTATGAGTCTCTGCATTGTGTTACATAATGTATATGGCATGCTATATTTAGCCCCATGAGTTATCTTTTATGCCGCCTCATTTCTAACCCTTGCATCGTACAATTATCCACCCTGTAATCCCATATTTTACGAGCTATTTAGTGGTGCTAAAAGGATGTTATCTAGTGTTATTTTTCCCTATCTAGTCTTAAACAACCTACCAGATGAGGCCTCAAAATTAATGTACATATTTTAAAATTTTGGTAAGTTATAATGTAAAACTCTAGAAAATATCAACATTACAAAGGTATCACAAATTTTATTACACTTGCACCAATTATAAAATGTTGACATTTAGTACTTTTCTTCAATGCAATATCAGGACAGTCTTTTATATCAATTTGCAATTATGGTTGCCTTTTAATGACGATTTATTGCTTGAATTTGAACCGTAGTAATCCTTACAACGCCAAATTAATTATGAAAACCCGATGTAGATATCATTCAATTTAGGAACCGACCCCATCTGTCTGAACCAGCTAAGGATATGCTGGTTTCACCCTCAAAATTGCCTAACTGGATGGTTTTCTATTGTTTCAATCCACAAAAAATTATTAAAAAACAGAGAAAAGAAAATTGTAATTAAAAAATATTTAAACTAGTTTCATGTGAATAATAAAATTTTATATCCTATTTAGGATGTTTAATGCGTTGTTGTTAACAACACAAGTAATAAATATATTTAAAATCATGTGTTATTGAATTTATGTAGACTTTTCTTTCTATTCAATGTGAGACTTGTTTTTGTATTTGCGGGACTTATTTATAAATTTATTTTATAGGCTACAATAATTATTGTTAGTTCCAATGTTATTTCAAATTAAAAATTCGTTTGGTATTTTTTCTTACTAAAATTAAGTTATTTAATTGATTTTTTTTAATTTCACAATTCCCGATTATAGAGGAACAGGAATTGAATTGTGGGAATCGGCAATTCAAGTCTGGTTCTGGACCCAAACCAACCTATAACAGCATCTAGATGGTGGTTATGATTATAAGTGCTACATATTAATTAAAAAAAAAAAAAGCACATAATGGATATGTTTGGATAGCTTTTTTGGGCAAATATAAACACTTTTTAAAAACTTTTTTTTCTAACAAATTGTTTATTAAGAAATAGATATAGATAAAAACTGGTTGGCAGTTCCCATGAAAAAGATCAAATAGATTAAACATAGATAAAACAATAAATGCAAATTAAATACACTTACACATATCATTTTGATATAGATAAAGATACAGATGAGAATACGAACCTACTTAGATCAAGTCATTAACTTACCATACCTACCACTTTTTCAACCTACAACCTACAATTTATGATTTTTATACATAACTTATCATACCTACAACTTTTTAAATAAACCTATAACTTTGTGTAAGATCTGAAGATGAATCTTGCATTTTTCTTATAAGTGACTTGATCTAAGCCCCACCCGATGAGAATACATCATCTGGAAAGAACTTTTACAACCAACATTATTCGATGACCATAAACTACGCGCGAGTCGGATACCCAAAACTAGAAATAAAATTGCAAAATCCTACGTATCATCGAAATTAAAAATAAGACCCCGAAAGTCAATACAAGAGTAGTCAAATGACTAATTTATTAAAACCGGGCAATTTACTTCGTATTGCTTGTGTAAAGGGGAATTTACGTGATTAAGCCTTAACTGTCTTGGAATAATTTTGTTGTAATTAATAGTTAATTTAGTGTAATTGCAAGTTACGTTCCCATATAAGTTACTCATATTTTTTTCAAACGCTTTCATATTTTATCCTCAAAGACAATAAAGGGTGGACTTGATAGAGTATTTGACACTATGTCTTGCCCTATAGTTATGAGTTATAAAATTTGAACCCATCCAGTAAACTTGCTCAAGTACCTTGAGCTCCATGCCATGTGGAATCCGCAGGCAATAAGGATACAACATATTCACGTTGTAAGAGAAACACCACTTGAAGATACAATAAAATTTGTCCTTACAAATGGCTCCTGATAGGTTAAAAATTGGTTATTACGATTGAAATTCTATGAATGTTTGTATTTATTAATTGTTTTGGGACTCTATTTTGCGGATGATTTTATGTTAAATTGTGGATTTTGGAATATTGTCGTTGTTTACTATCCGAATGTTCATAAATTCAAGTTTTTTTCCTTTTTTTTAATTAAAAAAAGGACTTCCTCTTGGGAGGATGAGTTCTTTTGCAGAAAAATTTGTTTTTGGCTAAGAGGCTATCTATCCCTACACCTAGACATAGGCCTGTTTGATTCAAAACCAAAAATACAACAAAAACCGTTACCGGTAATTCCAAAATCGAAATCGGACCAATTAGCTAATTCCAGAACCGGTTAAGGAACCATCGGTTTTCTAGTTTTTAGGTGGCTCTACGGTTTAGAACCGGTGGTTCCAACCGGTTCCATTAAAAAAAAAATTGAGAAAAATTTTAAAAAATTATATTATATATATTATTATTAATATTTACACTAATAATAAATTTATTACCTAAAGAGTTAATATATTATTATCAACAACATAAATAAATATAATTTATAATCATATATAATTTAGTTTATATAAACTTCTCATAAAAGAAAAATCAATTTTCTTAATAATGTGAGACCATTTTTTGTATTGTAATTTTCATTTTATCCTCTAGAGTATTTTGTAATCACACACCACTAACAACAATTTATATTGGTTGTGTTTGTATAAATAAATACGTATTCTAAATATATTGTTTTAAATTTTGGTTAAATAATTTAATACTTATAGAATCAATAATTAATTATTTTTGAATTTAAAATTTATTTTATTAAAAACTAAAATTTATTTATTTTTTATTTTTTAAAAAAGACGGTTCTACGGTTCTAAAACTGAAATCGGGAACCGCCAGTTCTATAGAATCGGATCGGAGTCGTGAGACATAGTTTCAATTCCGATTTCTTAATTTTAAGATACAGGATTGCGATTCCAGCTCTAGTTTGGTTCTGTTCTGGAACAGCATCTATATCTACTTGCACCCTATAAGTTGGGAATATATCGCTGTAGAAACAAATATATGGTGATGATGAACTCCACAAAAGAAGTTTTCATTTAAAAAAAAAAAAGAAAATAAAAAAAACCTATTGTTTTTTCAGGTACTTTGACTAGTTCATATTATTTACTATAATAAAGTAATAGTATAACATATTCAATTACATACTACATAAAAATACTAAAAGAAAGTTACAGAAAATTATCTGAAATCCTAGCCACCCTAAGGTCAGCATGGTCAACCGTCATTGTGTAGTCATTGAAAGAGGAGACTCGCGATATCTATATTGTATAAATTCTAAATTCTTTCTAATGGGCTGTTTAAATTGATTTTCAAAATTCAAGGATAATATTACTATTTTTTTTTTTTCCAAAAGGAAAGTTTTCAAACGGCCACTTAACCCAAAAAAAACAGAAGAAGAAGAAGAAAAAAGAAAAGAAAGAAAGAAATGTTTTCGTAAGGAAAAAAAAAAGTTTTAAAATAAACTCTTTTGAGATCTAAGTCATAGTCTACTTGCAAGAGTGCTACTCATAGAACCACCTGTTCCTTAAAGTGCTATCACATCATAATTTATAGGATCGTCTATCCATTAGAACATCGTCTTAGTTTTATGGTAGCTTACTTTTTAAAGCACTATCCCATTATAGTGTATGGGATTGTCTACTCAACTGTCCTAGTTTTAGGATTGTCTACTCCTTAGAGTGTGGTCCTAATAAAAAATAGTTAGACTCGTTAAAATCATATCTCACAAAAATATAAAATATCTTGGCTCATTAGAGCCCTGTCTTTGAAAAACATAAGATAACTAATCTCATTAGAGTCATATCTTCTAAAAGTATAAGGTTGCTAGGCTCATTGGAGCCTTATCTCTCAGAAAGTATAAGATAGCTAAATTCCTTGGAAACTCCAAGTATAAGATATCTAAAATCGTTAGTGCCCTGTCTCCAAAAAAAATAAGATGGTTAGACTCATTAGAGCCTTATCTCCAAAAAGCATAAAGATAGACTCATAGGAGACCTTCATTCAAAGTGTACACGATGGCAAAACTCATTAGAGCTCTATCCTTTTGAAATGTATAAGACAACTAGACTTGTTAGTGTCCTTTCTTTCGAAAAGCATAAGATAGATAGACATGTTAGAGCCTTATCTTTCAAAGGTATAAATATAGCTAGATTCATAAGAGCTCGTCTAAAAGGTACATGATAACTAGACTATTTAAAATTTTGTCTTCAATGTATAAGATAATTAAATATGCTAGACCTATCTTCCAAAATACAAGATAGTTAGACTCCTTAGGGCTTTCTTTTATAAATTTATAAGATATCTAGACTTATAATAACCCTATCCTTCCAAGAATACAAGATAGCCAGACTCACTTATTGGTTTCTTTCTAAGTAATTATTGATGATAATAAAATTATAAAAAATTACTAATAATTTATAACATTATTTAGTAAATGATATCAAATCATGAATAGTATCAAACCTCTGGAGTGTAACATAGAATGCATCGTTTGATTATTTCAAAGAATAAATTCTCTCCAAAGCATAATACAAAATGTAGAACTGTAATTGAGCAAAGAAGCAAAATGGTTAGAGAGTTTTCCAGAGCACATGCATGACAAATCAAAGAATCAAAAGCCATACAGGACATTAGATAGTCGTGCAACTAGAAAGTTTGAAAATTCACAAAAATGATCATAGAATGTTCACAATTTGTTCAAGATTAGTTTTAAACATGATTTGAAGGCCAGCTTCAAATATTAACTATTGATATCCTCGGATATTTAGATAAATTTTTCATTAAATTTTATCAAACAATTTCAAGTCATATGAATAACTATAGATTCCAAGTCTAGATTTGAAGACTCAAGTTTATAAAGTGCTTTTGTAAATTTTTCTTATAAAGATCTAAAGATAATTTTATAAGTCAGACAAATATATAGAATTTATAGTTTTCCTTAAGGATGATGAATCATGATTTGCATGGGACTCATGATTAGTGTTTCATTTATTCTAATTCAATTGAACTTTGTTCATCAAAGCATTTAATTGACCAAAAATTTGTTGAATAACCAAAAATGATGTCTTCAATATATAAATATGAAATACTTGTATCTATGATCTTGTTTTTGGCACCATGGATCAAGAGAAGAGCACCATATGTTTAGCCTAAAATGGAGGATAGCCTAATCTACTATGGCCCTTCTCAATATCTCTACTCCTAATTCACATAAGGTAGTTTCCACCAATAGCATATTGTACAAACAAAATTGACAAATAACAAACTATCCAAAGCATTTCATTTGTCATATGATTAGGCACCTTCTTTACTTTCTTCTTTTACTCTTCCATTTTACTATTTTAAATATCTAGGGTTTCAATGTGAAAGAGTATATATTACAAATTATTGAAATAAAGTCTAAGATCATGAATGATCCATTTATACGCTACTGATTGATTGATAGTACATTTTCCAGGATTTTAGTGATCGTTTTGTTGTTATCAATTATAGGGTTTTCAGTTGTCTAACATGATAACAAAATGAAAGGGATTGTACAACTAAATTTGAGATGACTAGTCTTTAATGTGTACGATGACGCATTTTCTAGGAAGGTAACCCTTTCTCTTCTTTTATCTAGTATTAATAATGGTAAATAATGTTGGTTACATGTAATTGAAATATTAGTTATTTCATTTACGAGACGTGTTATTATGGTTGTAGACTTATCTAATATCTTCAAGATTTTATTTCTTTATACATTCTCTAACTATTATTGATTAGTTACTTTTGAAACCTAATCTATTTTTTTCTAGTAATCTTGGTCATAACATTATCTCATCAATTTGCATGCCCTAAAAGTACATAAATCTTTTGAAAATAAATTATAAGAATAATCATTTTAGTTTAAAGTAAAGAACCTTGCCTAAGTAATCATATTCAATTTTACTAAGTACTTTATCGGTTTGCCTCTTATATACAAACTATTTTTAAAATTGTTTTGGATAAAGTAATTCCTTAACAACCATTTTCCTAAAATATTGTTTGGGATTATATTTTAATAAATAATTTGCCAAAAGAGGGGCAAATTGACCTAATAGTGTACTTTTACTCATCCCACCAATAAGGATTCCCTTCTAACCAGAGTTTTTCCTTTAATGTTGGTATTTTTTTTTTTTATATATCCTCGCCCTTCAACAAAACCAATTCTCATCTTACGCATTATATCACCCATGATAATAATAAATAATAAATCAATAATTCTTTCTAGAATGATTTAGGTTTGGGTTTGGGTTTGGGTTTGAGTTTAAGGGTTTCTCATTTCATTTGGCATATTGATTTTATTCGGTCAAATGTCTAATCATTCATCAGTGTGATCTAATTGTATAAGTAATTTGTTTATTAATTGTATAATATGTTATGGTAATAATATAATTATTTGAGCAATGTTGTGGTTTACATCTCGATTTTATTTTTTTTATAATTATATATTTTAAGTTTTGAATTAATTTGTACACTTAATTAAATATTTAATCACTACCGTTTATATCTCATATTTTTTTATAGCGATTGTTATCTCTATTATCATGTATAGTTAATCACGATGCAAACCTTAATATTTTATTTTATATTATATAATGATGTCAAGTCATATAATCATATAACTAGAAAATCCACATCATCATACAAAGCAAAAAATAGTAGTAACTAAACATTTAATCATGTGTACAAATTGATAACTTAAAATTTTGGTTGTATAATTGCCAAAATATATAAAGTTTAGGTAAAAATCACAACATTGTCCCATTATTATTTTAACATCAAATATATGTTTAGGAAACAATTTTTTAATATCAAACAAAGTAGGGCCAAAGAAGAATTTTTCATTTAATCGGTAGTTTTTCTTTTCTTTGTTTTTTTAATAGTCTTGATAGTTTTTAAAGGCATTGCATTGCTATATATATCACTAAATACATATATATGTGAACTAATTCTATTTATTTTATTTAATATATATTACTACAATTTGTATTATTTGGGGGGTTCATTTTTTGAAAGTGAAAATTTCCGTTAGCCAATACTTATTGTATGGAGCATTTAGTACTTTTTCTTTCATTTTGATGGCCAATACTGCCTAGTTTAACTATAGAATTAACTTTATCAAACATGCAAATTAAACATCCGTTGTCGTCCAGCGGTTAGGATATCTGGCTTTCACCCAGGAGACCCGGGTTCGATTCCCGGCAACGGAATTATTTTGTACGTCATAAATCTAAAGATGGTCCATCGGACCACGTTGAATTCGGAGCAAAGATGTTTTAGGGTTTACTTTTTCTTTTAACCCTAAGTCCATACAAAACAATCTAATCTTAAATCGGCAATTTTTTCAATGTTTTGGATGAGGCTCCCAATGACTTGACATTACAATTTTTTTCTTTTTTTTTTTTTAAGTTTCGAGAAAGAACCTAAAATCTTATATAATTTATTTCTAGCTAGAATGATAGGTAAACTTTAGTCCATTAAGAACAATGACAATATCATCAATTCATCAATGCAACATTAACAAAACATAATACCATTACTTGATTCTTTTTAAAAAACGCCACTAGTCCCATTAAACGAGGGAAAAAATAAAGAAAAAAACAAACGAAACGAAAAGAAAGAGCGACATAAAGCTTATAAGTTATAAACACATATATCTACACAAGATTTTACATAACTCCCTTTGAGATATTGGTGTCAACGTAGCACTATACCAATGTCCACATGTTCGGCCCCGGACTAAAAATTTAAAAATCAGACAACATAAGACTTTAAAATCACAAAACACTTGTAAGTACAGCTGGAAACAACAAGCCAGGTTTTCAAAGTATCAGATTTGGTTCATTTAAAAATTAACAAATTTAAATTTTTTATTATGTTGAGTTTTAGGTACAATCCATATGAATCCATAGCATATAATAATAAAACCCTTATATATCTTTTGTAAAGATACATCATATATTTTATAAAGATATATCATATCTTATATATTTATAGAAAAAAAGGTGTTGAAAAATTAAGAAGAGATGAAATTACGGTCACGGACAAGAGACACAATTTATATATAATATATATACACACACGAAATTCGGCTTAATAGTGTTGGCAAATGGAAATCAAGAAGGGAGGAATTTCGGAAAGCGAATGGAACACGATAGTATTGAGGAACAATTTAACAAGGAATGATACAAGGCTCGAATGCAAGCCAATCAACTCGGATACAAGCTAACATTTTGAGTAATGCAATATGCAATCTTATTTTTCATATATTGTTTTGTATCTGTTGAGATACTATATAGTAGTATTCTCATACATGATAATGGCATGTGAGATTAGTTTGTTATAATTAAGTTTAAAAGGAAATATCGAACTATTTGCTCGGTGGGGCCCAAAGCAATTTATTATCTTCCTCTGTTAGATCTTAATTAGCTAGTCTCAACTTCCAGGTCCCGCTTTTAATTAGAAGCCCATCTACATTCTTTAATTAGAAGCTCGTCTGCATAAATGACATCCAGCCCATTCTTTTGATCTTCAGTACTTCCATCAGCTCTTAAAGTACATACTTATGATCATGACTTTGCTTCTAGACTTATTTTATTCTTATCACCATCAACACTTACAATAAAGCCTGGATTAACTCCTCTTCCTTCCAAAATCCTTGTCCACTAGGGATGATTCGGAAAACAAAACAACAAATCACTAAAGAACTCCCATGTTACTTCCGCTGGTGCTTTATTTTTCCAAGAGATAAGTACTTGAGTCTCTACATGTTTTCCTCTTTTTATCAGTCTTCGATTTAATATAGCTTGTGGCTCTGATTCGTCTTCTATGTGAGTTGCAGGTAGCATTAGAGGACTAGATGGTGGAGTTCAATGGAATTTCTTGAGCTGAGACAAGTGAAAGTAGGATGGATCTCTGAATCGGCTAATCAATCAAAGGGGTAAGCCAACTCCCCGATTTTGTCTAGTATTTTGAATTGCACATAGTGCTTAGGGCTTAGTTTGTGTACTTTAGACTTCTTAAGGGAGTATTGTTTGTAGGGTTGGAGCTTAAGTAAAACCCAATTTCCAACCTAAAACTGCCTGTCGGTTCTCTTTTGATCTACAATTTGCTTCATACAATGTTGAGCTCTTTTGAGGTGAAACCTAAGCAATTGTAGTGCATCCTTCCTGCTAGTAAGTAGATGATCTACCGATTTGTTCCTAGAATCCCTAGGAACATAAGGCAAATGTAGTGGTGGGGAATATCCATATAAAGTTTAGAAAGGAGTAATGTGATCACTCGTGTGGAAATTCATATTATACCACCACTCGGTTAGGGATAAGTATTGAGACCATCTCTTAGATAAGTTCCCAAACACCTATTAACTACCTTCATTTGTCCATTCGTCTGTGGATGGTAAGCTATTGACATGTTGAATCCAACTCTTTACAACTTAAAAAACTCTTGCTAAAATGAACTAATAAAAATTGGATCTAAAATACCTCAAATTTTACCAACCTAAATTAAGAACGTGATAATTAAATACTATAAAAATATGGGTAGTTTTAAATCTTATTTTAAATTTAACTTAGTAATTGAATCTAAATAGTTTGGTTAATTGATTTTCATAAACTATAGAATATAATTAGATAATTCAAATAGTAAGTGGACTTAATTTAAATTAGAAATTCTAATACCACAAATACTCTTTTCAACTTATCAAATTACTTCATGTTTCTTTCTCCAACATACCAAGCTATTCAATTCCTTTCAATTATCGACTTAAAACTAATTTCTCAAGTTGAATTATTTAAGTTCCTAATTCAATTAAATCAAACTTTAATCTAAATTTAGATTAGACTCGAGTCAATAACTCACTAATTGTACACCTAAGGTTATAAATATCAAGTGTAGTATGACGCGATTAATTTTTAGGGTCTGTTAAATAGTAAACGATAGTTTAAAGATAAATAGCTAGGGTTGAAAAATACGCGATTGAAATAGAAATTGATTAATATCTACCAAACTAGAACTCAAATAAAAATTCTGAATACGTAATCATGAAATTTATAATTTTCTGACTCTTTTGAGCGTAATACCCTAATTTGACCTGTCGGAACTAGAAACCTTAATCATGTAAGTGGAAAATTGATAATTTAACATAATTAGGAATAATAAATGAATTTAATTAAAATAGAGATCTCATACCGTAAATGCCCAATTTAACTTACTAAGCAACATCGATTACCTATTTCAACAAATTCAAATTAATTAATTCTTTCCAATTATTAGTTGAATTATTATAAAGTTTAATCATCTAAAACCCTAAATATCCAATTTAGACATTTTAGCCTAAATTAAAACTCAAGTCCTATAAATTTAAATGTAAATTTTGTTTTAAAATACCAATTTCTAAGCCCTTAAAACCCTAAATTCAAGTAAGATATTAATTTTCCTTTTATTAAACTTCTTAAAATCAATTTTCTAATGCGAATTAGTTCTCTTCTTATTCTTATTTCTAATTCTAAATGCCTAAAACCCATACCTAAGAGCCTAATTCATCATCTTAAATCCTAAGCCCATTAACACAGATCAAATCCAATTATTCAATATTAAGTCCATAAACCTAAGCCCAAAATCCCATGCATCAAAGCCCATAAAGCCCATGAGACATGCTCATTCCATACACCCTCACACACATTATAAAAACCTAAATCTAGAGAATTCTAGCACATATGAAATGACCAAATTGCCCCTTAAATATCTACAATGTGACAAAGAAAATATCAAGTGTATGAAAAGACCAAATTGACCTTAAACAACTCTAGAAGATTTCTACACCTAGGAAAAGACTTAAATGCCCTCAATTAATCAAGCAAAATAATCAAAAAGCCCTTAGGCCTAATGGAAATTACATAATATAAATTACTATAAATATGGAGTTTAAAAAACCCTAATTCATCCCTCATTTTCAGCAGCCCATATCTCTCAAATTCTTTTTCAAAATACTCTAAAAAAATCTCCCCAAAAATACACAAAAACTTCTCTATCGACCAAGCACACAAGAGGTAAGTATAACCTAAGTTTATGCTTCTAAATTTCTCTTTTATTCCCCATAAACTAACCTTTATTTCAAATTAAATCCTAGGTGAAATTAAAGACTAAGAACAAGGTTAAGTTAGGAAAAATAAGCTTGAAGAAGCTTCATCAACTTTTGAGTGGTAGAAGTAGTAGTAGAGGCAACCATTTAGTTGATTTTGCTAAATCAAGTAAGTAATTATAATTAATTTATTTTATTATGTTAATGGCACTTAGATTCATGTAAATTACTAAAATAAAATTATATTAGTATTGAAACAGATATATGTATGAGCATAAAAACTGAATATATATACATATGTGTGTGAATAGGCATGTATGTTAGAAATTTAAGTAATTGAAATCATTGTATGTTTATATAAAGGTATGTGTGATATATGTTCAATTGATATGTTTTATTGAAATGAAATTATCAAATAAATATATGAATATACTAAATATATTTTTTGTTGAAATACATAAGTATGTATGTTTATGTTGATATGTTGGAATTTTGGGAAAATTTGTGTTAGTGATGACGATTTGAGTTATGATTTATTATTCAAGTTGTAAAATATAAATCTAAGTATATAGTAGATAATAAAATATAGAATAAACATGTTTTAGATGATTTAAATATGCTGGAAAATAGACTTATATGCATATATAAGTAATCTGGCAAGTTTAAGTTAACAAATTTAAACAAAATATTAAAAGAATTTATTCTTGAATGAAATTTATCACAGTGATATTTTAACATGTCTATATATAAACTATACATTTTCGTGATTTTTGAAATATATTTACTATTTTTAAAAATTAAATTACAAAATAACAATATAAGGCAAAACAGTGTTAAGCCAGCAGTGATGACGTGAATGTTTATAGCTGAATTGGTAACTTTTTCTTCTTCTTTTTGGGTGAGACTATAATGGTTTGAAAGCTTAAGAAGTCTACTTTAATGTGCTGTAAAGAACTGGCCAGGTTAATGGTCAAAATTGATTGAACCGATCAGTCACGAGTGTTGTCCCTTGTTTTCGACTAGATTAGATAAAATTGAAATTAAAACCCTAATTAACTAATTAGTTTAGGCCAAGTAAACTTATGATCATATTAACATATGTGTTAGGTAGTCTACATAAAAATTTAAACTTAGGAACCCATGTTTAAGATAGTAAACCAAATTATTAAAGTTTGGGTGCACACTAGTTTTCTATAGGAAATGAAACATTGGAATTTAAGGTAAATTAATTTTTAATCAAAAAATATAAAATAAATGTAAATAATGTGTTTTCATATTGAAATATGAATGGTAAATAATGTGTTTTCATATTGAAATATGAGTTTTAAATGAATAATTAATTATTTTGATTTTAGGAATTTATTAAATAAAATAGGTATAAATATAGTATCATAAGATAATATAAACATAATAAAAAACTAGTTTAGATTCCTTAGCCTATTTAGACGTAAATAAGACTATAAGTGATATAAATAGAATAATTATATTCTATATGAGTTACTTTACTAAATAAATGTTTATTAAATTTAACATAGGACATGTTATTGAAAATTACTATTTTAAGGACCTAATTACTATAAAATGGGTTTAGTAAACTAAGTTGGATATAAAATAAACTTGATTGATTAATTCTATTCAACTTGGCTAAATTAAGTTAATATAGATTTATTGATTAATATTGGCTTTGTAAACTCTTTAGAGACCAACTGCTAACCTAACTGGTAAACTCTTATATGATCAAATTAACTGATAATTGACTTAGAGATAATTATAATATGATAGACCATGAATAATAAGAGGAGTATGTTGTTTCAAATGTATATTTACTAAAAAACTAAGAAGTTAATACATGTTCGATATAAGTTGATAATTGAATCAAATGCTTATATGAATTAATCTTTAAAACAGATAGTTGTTAGGAGTCTGACTCCTGCTTTATCTTTTGGCCTATCTTCTGTCTATCCAGATTTTATATCAGATACGCAGTGACTTGTGTGTTACGTGCTAGGATAGGCATTCTAAATAAACTAATACTTAAAGCTGACTTTAATAATTGCTTGTTGCTTGTGCATGGCCATTTTTGAGACCTGGCTCAAGGGCAGCAACCTTATTAGGCGATGTCAGCATGATAGTTAGGCGCTTAGCCATCATGGGTGGCTCGACGGGTAGCTGATGGGGGAAACAGTAGCGGGACAACATCTACCTGGATCGAAGAGAAGTAGTATGGTGTGATTCACGTTTATGGGACTGATTGAGCTACACTATATTATGGACTGTGATGGGTAGAGATGTGTAACGACTGTGACCCCCAAACGAGGCTATTACTTATAGAGGTAGGAAATATAGGCATTCGGGCTTCCTATATCAACCCCTTAAGTAGTTGCTACTACTTATGACCCCAAGTTCCCAGCGTGTTGTCGAAGTGTAAGTTATCCACTGTTGTTTATCGCACTTTAATTTAAAGATATAAACTATTGGTTGTTGCATTACATATAGAATAGGCATGTGTGTGCTCCTCTCGTGTGTGCTTGTGTTGCTGTCGTATTGGGCTTCGGCTCATTCCTTTCTTTTTCAGGTGATGATCTGGATGCTTGTAATTATCGGGTATGAGACGACTTTAAAGAAGCTTATTAACGAGTTGAGTGCCTAGGAATGTC
Source organism: Combretum micranthum (assembly GCA_024138025.1). Taxonomy (NCBI): domain Eukaryota; kingdom Viridiplantae; phylum Streptophyta; class Magnoliopsida; order Myrtales; family Combretaceae; genus Combretum; species Combretum micranthum. Next base: position 214,272 of record JAMXBD010001363.1, on the reverse strand, counting down.
GAACTGTTTATGCTATTGGCAAAAGTTATTGATCATCTTTTCGAACTTATGATTTGATGATGGCATATCTATGAGCCCATGGTCATATTTTGAGATACTAGATACTGTGTACCTTGAGATACCTGATGGTATGATACTTATTTATAAATGTTTATCTACTCACAGAAGTAGCATGTTTAGAAATCATTTTGAGAAATTTACTTTATTATATGTAATGCTCTACTCAAGAAAGTAGACTATTTGGAAATCATTTTAGAGAAACATATTTCTTTTCCGTTGCAACTCTAGTCGTTTTCAAAATCTAATTCAACAATTTTAGAATCAAAATTTATTTAACAATGATCATGATAAACTGTAGATTAGGTTAGCCTTAATATATAATACGTAGGTGTTATATATGGCGGCTGACATGTCTCGAACCCAATTAGGGTGTGACAGGATCTCTATCACTTGTGATGATTCTAGTAGCCCACGTAGCTTATAAATGTAATCAAAGTCAACTTGACCTATTGTGGCATTCATATAGGGATGAGACATGACCACAAAGTGGGCATATTTACTTAACCGAACAACTACCACTAAAATCACTTCCTTGCCATTTCATATAGGCAGGCCCTCAACAAAATCCAAACTTATTTCTTGCCAACATTCATTAGGCACCTTAAGAGGTTGTAAATGCCCTGAACTTGGCACATTTTCAAATTTATGTTTTTGGCGTACCTCGTAACACTTAACAAATTGTCATACCTCCTTTTCCATCTTTAGCTAGTAGAAAACTGAAGTCAGCCTCTTAAAAGTGGCTTAAGCGCCTGAATGTTCATCCAATGGTCCTCCATGGAAGTGTTGTAGCAATGTGTCATGCAATTCTTGGGATAGGCCTACCACTACTCTACCTTTCTTTCTAAGCACTCCTTGGTTCCAAGTGAACTGTCCCACTGTTTCTCCTTTTTCCAACCTATCAATCAGTGAATTGTATCCCCCATGTAACTTCCAGCTTTTTTGTATGTCCTACCAAAACAAGGGCAAAACAGTAGTATAGTTAAGTTGCATATTTCAATTGTGGAAGCTCGAGATAGTGCATCTATGACACTATTAGTAGTGCCACTTTTGTACTTAATGTGGTAATCCAATCCCATGTGTTTTGTGAGCCACTTTTGTTGAGTAGGTGTAGCCAAACGTTGTTCCAATAAATACTTTAAACTTTGGTGATTCGTTTAGATCACAAAGCATCTACCCAATGGATAGTGTCTGCATTTGTCAATGGCATGCATTAGTGCCAACAACTCCATTTCATACACTGATAAACCCTTGTGTTTTGTTGCTAATGGTTTGCTAAAATAAGCAATTGGATGCTTTTCTTGTATGAGGACAACACTAATTCCATCTCCACTCACATCAGTTTCAACCACGAATTCCTTGGAATAATCTGGCAATTGCACCACTGATGAATTTTCCAATGCGTTCTTTAGTTATTCGAATGCGAATTGTGCTTCTTCCTTCCATGCAAATCTATTCTTTTTAAGAAGTTGCATTATGGCTTAGCAATGATCTTAAAATTCTTAATAAATCTTCTATGGTAACCAACCAACCCTAAAAAACCTCTAAGCTGCTTCACATTTGGAGTTGGCCATTTAGCAATAGCGTCCAGCTTTCTTGTATCAGTAGCTACTCGTTAAGGAGTAATTATGTGTCCTAGATACTCAATTTGAGAAACTCTAGAGCGCTCCTTTTTAAGAATAACTTCTCTTTACTCAAGGTCTCAAACACACTTCTTAAATGTTTCACGTGCATGTCCAAGTTAGGATTATGCACAAGTATGTCATCAAAGAAAACCAGTACGAACTTCCTTAAAAATGGTTTGAACACCTGGTTCATGAGTGCTTGAAATGTAGATGGTGCATTAGTTAAGTCAAAGGGCATAATTAAGAACTCATAGTGGCCCTCATGAGTTCTAAAGGCCATCTTATAGACATCACTAGGGTTCATCAGAATTTGATGGTAACCAGACCTCAAATCTAATTTACTAAAGCAACTGGTTCCAAATAGTTCATCAAACAAGTCTTCAATTATGGGAATTAAAAATAGATCTTTAATTGTGTTATTATTCAACTCCCTAGAATCAACACACATTCTCCAAGAATTATCTCTCTTCTTAACTTATACCACAGGTGTAAGCCCCTAGATTTTCCGATAAGTATAGTAAACCTTAAGAACCGGAACCCTAAGGTTAATCTAGTTCTATGTTTAATTTAGTAAATCTAGATCCGACAATCCCATGTTATTAACCCTTAAACAACGAAATTGAGATAATTGTTTATAATAGTTCGTAATAATAGAAGAAAGCTAAAAATATCAGAGTCGTAAATTTTTAATGTCTTTTGGATTTGAATGGGATCAGTTTTCGAAAACTGCGCCCTGGTACACCAGACGGTGAAAATATTCTTACAATACCATTAGGTTCATAAAAATATAAGGTTTTCAAAAATATCAGTTTTAGAATTTTTCGATAACTAATAATATCAGATATAGGCCGTTTATGTGTATTTTCTTTACTATCGGTATTTTAATTATCTAGTATAATATTCATAGTTCTATTTTTACTATTCATTACTATTTCAATATCTCTACTTTTTCTTATAATTTACTCTTACATACTACCATACCTATACCTTACAATTCACCTTCCCCGTACAACTTTAATCATATCATACTTTACACATTACTTCTTTTTATTATAAAACAACAAATTTAATCAATTTTTCTCTCCTTTTCCCTATGTTGTTGTCCATCCCCTCTCTCTCATCACTCTCAATTTTTTTTCTTTTTCATTTTATTTAATTGCATCTAATTTTCACTCCAAAACTCTAAATACCCCATTCCTCCTTCATTCTCTCACACAACTCATTTTCCTATTAAAACTCTATCAAAATCACTCCACAAATTCTCTCTCTCAAATTCTCTTCCAAATTCCCTCTCCTCTCAACAAAACCGTTTCCCACGTAATACTACAACCACTCCTTTTCCTCCTCAACATACACGTAACCTTATGTAAAAGTTATTCCATTTACTCATTATATTCATATAACTTAACATGAACTTAATGTATATTTCTTAGACTCATGAGAGTTAAAGAAGCAACAATATGTTCGTGTTGTTGTTGCTCATGTTTAAATTTTCCATTATGTTATTATTATTATTATTATATATTATTTATTATTATTATTATTATTATTATTATTAATTATTATTATTGTCATTATTATTTGCTTTAATCTAACTTCTACATTATATGTATATTATGTATATATTTTCTACAGCATATGAGCTCACTAACATAGCATTTATTTATTTATTCATACTTTGCAATTTATTTATTTTCTTGTTTCATGCAAATTATTAAGACTATTTTTTCTAGTCTTAGACTTGTCTTTATCAAGTCAAAACAACTTTTTTCTTTCTTTTCTTTTTCTTTTGGGACTATTCTATTCTAAGTCTCGGGATGCCTTGATAAAGCTAAGGCTCCTAATACTCCTTTTGCCAAACCCTGAGAAGTCATATTCGGTGCATAGTGACGCATTAAGAAATGGTCTTGGATGTGTGCTAATGCAAGAAGGAAAAGTGATCGCTTATGCTTCGCGACAGTTGAGACCATAAAAGCAAAATTATCCGACACATGACTTGGAGCTAACTCTCACTCAAGATATGGAGGCATCACTTGTATAGATAGAGATGCGAAATATATATAGATCACTAGAGCCTAAAGTACCTATTCACTCATAAGGAGTTGAATATGCGACAACGGAGATGGTTAGAGCTTATAAAGAACTATGATCTTGAAATCAATTATTGTTTAGATAAGGTCAATGTCATCACAGATGCCTTAAGCCGAAAGAATCATGAGGAAGTTGCCGCTCTGCTGACTAACCAAAAGGAGTTGGTAAGAGGATTCGAAAGGTTGAGTATCGAGTTCATTGGACAAGGTGTGGAGGTGGAAATATCTAACTTGGTGATGGAGCCAACCCTTGTGGAATGGATTAAAGAAGCTCAACAATATGATAAAGTCACACAAAGGATCAAACGAGAAGTGCAAGCGAAGAAGTATACTGACTTCACCATAGACGAGGAGGATACAGTGAGGATGAAAGGATGGTCATGTGTATGGAATGATGAGGAAATGAGAAGGGCAATTATGAGTGAAGCTCATAACTAGGGATATATGGTACACCTGGGAGGGACTAATATGTATCAAGATCTTAAAAGCCACTTATGGTATAATGGAATGAAACTATATGTAGTTGATTATGTGATGAAGTGCCTGACTTGTCAACAGGTGAAGGTGGAAAACCAAAGGCTAGGAGGATTGCTAACGCCTTTGCCGATACCCGAGTGGAAGTGGGATCAAATCTCAATGGATTTCATATGCAGATTACCAAGAACATTGGCAGGATATGATGCTATATGAGTCATGGTAGATTGATTGACCAAATCGACTCACTTCATACCGATCAACATAACGTTCTCAATGGATAAGCTAGCCAAGCTATACATAAAGGAGATAGTATGTTTGCATGGAGTACCTGCCGAGATTGTATCAGATCGAGACCTTAGGTTTGTATCTAAGTTTTGGACGAGTTTACAAAAGTGTATGGGGACAAAGTTGCATTTCAGCATGGCTTATCACCCCCAAACTGATAGACAATCAGAATGGACAATCCAAACCCTAGAGGACATGTTGCATGCTTGTGTTATGGAATTTAAAGGAAGCCGAGATGCTCATTTGCCACTAATAGAGTTTGCCTACAACAACAGCTACCACTCTATCATACAAATGCTGCCATATGAAGCTTTGTACGAATGACGCTATAGATTACCTCTGTTTTGGGATGATGTGGAAAAGCTCGCTATTGGACCAGACTTAGTGCAAGATATGGTAGATAAAGTAAGAATAATCAGACAATGAATGAAAGAGGCCCAAGATAGATAGAAAAGCTGGGCAGATAAAAAGGCCAGTGGGAGATCATGTGTATTTAAAGATAAATCCGATCAAGAGTATACATCAAGTACGCTTACAAGGAAAGTTGAGATTGCAGTACATCGGACCTTTTGAAGTGCTTAAACGAGTGGGAGATTTAGCTTATCGCTTAGCCTTGCCGCCAAACCTATCAAGAGTACACAACGTGTTCCATGTGTCCGTATTGTGTAAGCATGTAGCCGATCCAGATCAAGTAGTGGAATTAGAGCCAGTGTTGCTAAAGGAGAACCTTACCTAAAAGGAACACCAGGTGCAAACTTTGGATCGAAAAGTCCAAAATCTACGGAATAAGGAGATCAAATATGTTAAAGTCCTTTGGAGAAATCACACCTATGAGGAGGCAACTTGGGAGGCTTAGGATGAGATCCAACGTAAATACCCGAATCTATTCAAAGAAATTTAGACAAATAGACAAAACCGGTTTTTTGAATGCGTGAGTGTGACAAAAGATCAAATCAAATAGACTCGGTCATTCTTGACTCGCTCTTCGTAAAACAGGTGCTTTGATCTTTTTTAAAGATGTTTCAGCAGAGTTTCTACATTACTCTTAATTTTAACAATATGTAGAATGACCTCCAAAAGAGAGTAGGAACCTTTTATTTATACATGGTGAAGATTGATACCAGCCATTGAATAGTACTCAAATAAGGGGTCAAGATCAAGTGCTACTGGTGACCATTAGATCATTTTATAATGATCCAACGGCTGATATTAAAGCCTTTATTTCTTATAGTAGTGGGTTGAGCTGGGCTGGGCTAGAAAAGGGCTTGATGGCTTTTATTATATAAAAGAAGCCCATTTTCAATATAAAAAAATAAAGGCCTATTTTAGTCTACATAAGCCATATTTTATTCAAACAAAGTTCAAATTAACCCGGAAAGATATTTTTAGAGTCTACTTTTCACGCATGAGAAAACCAAGTTAGGTTAAAAGTAGAATAAGCTGGTTCGATGATCCCTATTCCAAGCCTACCAAGTTAAATTTCCTACGACATCCTTTGTCAGACTCAGTCTTCTAATCCTTGTCACTAGCCCGAAAGTTTGGCTTGTGGCATTAAATTGAGCGAAAAGCTCAATTACCAAAATGACCTTCTACACGGTCTAATTCAAACCGACACCAAACCAACACCACACCAATGAAAAACCAACCATCCTACCAAACAAATCTTGATTTGGCATTGGCATGTTATTAAATAAAATATATTTAATTACATAATATTTACAAATATATTTAAAAACTACTTAGAATATTAGAAAGCAATAATAAAAACTTTTATTTAGGGAAAACACAATATAAGCATCTATTCTTATAGGGTAAATTATGTTAAAATGTATCAATGTTTAGGGGTAAGTTTATTTAATGTATCAATATTTCAAGTGGTTAAAAAAAAAAGAAATCAACGTTTTGCAAAGTGAATTAAATGAAGTACGGACATTTTGTAAAGTTCATTTAAGGCATCAATGTTTGGATTAATTTTCAATTAAGTTTTCTTAGTTTTCGTTAATGGTCAAATATTAATACCTTATTTGACTCATTTTGCAAAACGTTGATTTCTTTTTTTAACCACTTGAAATATTGATATCTTAAATGAATTAATCTCTAAATGTTGATTCTTTTTTTTAACCACTTGAAATATTGATATCTTAAATATATTTACCTTCAAATATTAATACCTTTATATGTAATTTACCCTATTCTTATATGACCATATATCATTTATTACGATTATTCCAACACCTTTATTAGGAGACATTAAAACTCAATTGCCATGTTTAATTAATATTTTACTAATTTATGTGAATAACTCCATTGAAATCATAGATATCATGGTATTGATTACTCTTTTCTAATTGATATAAAGTTGTGATTAGTTTATTTCACCATATGAAATAGAGGAGAATTGGATTACAATTCAATAAAAAGAAAATAGAGTTGTATTACAATACTCACTTGGTATAAAAAAAGTAATTATTGAAGTAAATATAAATATCTATAATACCCATATCTTTATTACTAATAAAAGATAGGCAGGCTCTTAACCAATCTATTTTCTACCTAAAAAATTCGAATGATACCAACTTGACACTTACCTAGAAATCCAATTAAAATTACTAGTAATATTTTAGACTTGTACTTTTGCTACGTGATTCATATAGCCTAAATTTATTTAATTACGTGTTTCCGTTACGGTTGCAATTGAGCTGAGTTCAACTTCTTGAGTTTCATACTTGGGTTATTCAAAATATTATTAAGATTGAGTCAAGCCAAAATCTGGACTGAGCCTAAAATTATAGATCCAAGATTAAACTCATTATGAATTTTAAGCTTGAATCATTATGAGTTTTCAAGTTTGAATTCAAACTCATAACCTCATTTATATTAATGAGCTAAAACAAATTCATCTTCAGCTACAGCTAAAGCTCAAGCTTGTATAGCCATGTCAACATATTAAATTTATTTCGCTCTTAATCTATCTATATTTTACAACACTCTTCATTGGAAATGTGTCACATAAGAAAGTGTATATGTGGTACTACATATGAGACCATAGCGGTACTATAATTTAGGTAAAGATATTTATGGTAAAAACTAAAAGAAAATTATTAAATTACAATATGAGTATGGAGATATGAAATAATAATTTGTTATAAAATATCATTCTCTTCAATAAAATACCATAATAAATTACGTAGAATAAAAATAGAATAAATAATTATTTTCTTCAAATGAATGAGCTCTTAAAGCATTCATTCGTCTTCCAATGAGGAGAATAATAACATTCTTGGTTTGTATGCTTTTCTTTTTCTTTTTTTGGCCCAAAGTTTGTATACTTTTCACACTTGTAATTTTCACGCAAATATAACCCATTACATCGCGGGAAAAGCTGATTATATACAGTAGTTCCTCCTCGAATACATGGTATGCATGGTTATAAATCGATTAAATATTTTGGTGGGACAAGCTGAGTAACGACTGCGATTCCTGGAGCTCGATAAATGCGTATTACTACCCTTTATCAAATTTTTATATATGAGGAGTTTTAAAATATTTAAAATATTATTTAATTAAACATATTATATTTAGTGATATCATCACTACTAAATCATCCAAATTTCTATATTATTTGTTACCATCAATTTTTCATAAGTATAAGTACCAATTTTTAAAAATCTAGAGGATTAATTGTAGAATTTTTAACACTACTAGAAAACTAGCCTTTAGAGACAGAAAATTTGCGACGGAAAATTTCTGTCTCTAAAAAATGAATTAGAGACAGATTTGCGATGGATTTATGATGACATGAATTATGAATAATCTTCTAATTTTTATATGCTTTTGCGACGGAATTTGCGACGGATTACACATTGATTTGCGACGAAAATTTTTCCGTTGCAAATTTGTCTCTATTTTAGAGGGAAATAAATTATTTTAGCGCCAATTTCTATTTTTTAAATTCTGTTGCAAATTTGTCTCTAAACTAAATTATTACATATATGTATATAAATAATTATGTTTAAAATTTATTTTAAATTATACATATCTAAATAATATATATAATGTGCATTATATAATAAGGACATATATTATATTTGTCAATTAATTTTATTATATAATAACTATAATATGTATAATCATTTGTTATTTACAACTAATTATATATATTTTATTTATAATATATTTAACATTACATTACATATTTATATATAATAAGTATAAATTAAAAATAGTAATTAAAACATAAATATTATATTTATATCTTATTATTATATTCTTTTACATAATAACTTATATAAAAACTCAAATTATACAACTTAATAAAATAGTGTATAATAATAATATAATATGTTATATGCAAGTAATATCATAAATACTAATTAAAAATAAAGTATATTTCAATAATAATATATGTAAAATAAAATAATTAATATAAAATGTAAACTTAGTATATTTAAACATATACAAATATATAAATAATATATTATATTTTAATAATTATTAATAAAAAAATATATATTCATATTATTTATAATTTTTTATTATATATTTATTATGACTATTCATGTATTTTTTTAATATAAAAAAATTTATTATATATATCTTACATAATTTATATTTACATATATATTTTATTTAAAATATAATAACATATTTGGGGAAAAAAATAATATACTATGTAAAAATATAGTATATTTAAGTAATAAAATATGTAATATATAATAATTAGTTAAATATATTTAAATTGGTATTATATATTATTTTATTAATATAATAATGAAAAATATATTTTTATATTGTTTATATTATTATAATTTATTAAGTGCAACAAAAATGAAATAAAAATAAACACATTAATTAAAAATATACAATTTATTAATTTAATATAAAATATTAAATAACTAATGTAAAAAGTATAATTATATTATATATCATTAAATATATATAAATTTATATGTATAACATTATTTATATTTACATAATATATAATTTTTTAATAATATATCATATTTGGAAAAAAAATTATAATATACTACTGAAAATATTATATATATATAATAATATTATTTAAAATAATTATTATAAAATGTAAACATTGTATATTAATATTATATATTATTTTAATAAAATATTAATGAAAAATCCTTAATAAATATGTAAAGTGAAATTATAAATAAAAATAAACTATAAAAGATATATAAAATGTTTTATAGTTATAATATTGTAAATTGTGGTATCTCTTAAATAAACAGTAGTGAAACTTTACTTATGAAGATACGAATTGGTTTATCGGTTTAGTGCTTGTGAAAACTTTAATGTTAAGTGTGCTTAGTATGTAGCATTCTATGATGGGTGACCTCCTGGGAAGGTAAATAAGAGGCAAATATGTATTTTTTTAATAATTTGTCTTAGAATCAGAGACAAATTTGCGACGGAATAATTTTATTTAATATTTACTAATTGGATATTTAAAAATAACTAATTATAAAACAGAGACAAATTTGCGACAGAAATTCCGTAGCAAATTTGAGACGGAAAATAAATCTGTCTCTAAAAGAATTAGCGACGATGATTTTTGAAACAGAAATTTATGACGGATATTCTGTCTCTGAAAGTCTTTAGAGAGATTTTTCACTTTCAGAGACAGAATTTTTTGTCTCTAAAGCCAAAATTTCTTGTAGTGTAAAGTTTGCAGGGAAGTTAGTACAGCTTGCATATAATTTTTTTTAAGAAATTTTCTAGATATATCTTAAGTAATTCTTTCTAAACTTATTTTCGTATTGAAATTTCATAAATCTGAAATACAATCGGATTATTGTATCAAAAAGACAAGCAAATATATATTATTAAGTACCTTGAAAATATGATTTTTCTATAACAATAATGAGCTTTATTTTGAGATTTCTTAGAAACGCGGAGAATTCTATCAATAAAATAAAAAATACTACATTCATTCAACAAAGTAAAGAATAAGGTGAAATTGAATTTTGGCTAAGAGGTACAGACGTATAAATATATTAGGCTTACTTTATTTATTTATTTCTTTCTTTATTAAGAAAACAAGTATGTACACTTAAAAAGAAAAAAAATAACTTAAGTCTTTTATTTGATTCGGTTATACATAATATCAAGTAAGTATAGCGTATTTGAAGCGAAGAAAGAGTAAATTACATGGATATCCCTTAAAAAGTTTTTAAATTACACAAACTCTCAACTTTTTAAAAAGTCAATAATTCTTAGAACAGTTGTGGAGCTTACGTATATTATTAAATAATTCTTTTATGTGTTTGGTATAATAAATAGGTATTAGAAAATTTAAAAAAAAATGTCACCTCATATTTATTTTTTTTAATGAAATTCATTAAAAAAAAACACTCAAAGTTGGATTTACCATTTAAGTCCAACCAATTTTTCATTAACAAAAAATATAAAAAAATATTTTGAATCATTCATAGTTCTTATGTAGTTTTAAAAACTTGTATCATATTGTTGCATATTTTTTAGAGAAATGTACGTGAAATGTAAAATTTTTAGAAATTAATTTCATTTGATTATTAAGAAAAGAATAAATTTATATGGGTGATTCAATTTCATTACACTTTGACCTCTTAAAAAAAATCACATTCCTTATTGAAAAGTGAGATTTTTTTTCCTATTCCGATAAAGAAAAGTAGGATCCTTTTTTTTTTTTTGGTTGTGTCATTAAGAAATATAAAGTAGGATGTAATACTTAGAAAACTTCTCGAATAATTTAATATTAAAATAAGTCAATTTTTTTTAACATAAAAGTATACTTATATGCACAAATATAAGCTTATAATTTTTTTTCTTAGATAGATCGGTCATTTGATTTGACATTTTTTATAGTATTAATCAATATTCCGATTAATATAATATAGATTAAATAGGGAATAAATAAGTTATCACCAAAAAGTAATTACAAATTTATAATTATATATTAATATAGAGTCATTTTTTACATTAAGAAAAAAATTTTCAATGTTAACGATATTTTTAAACTTTTTAAATACATAGTTTTTTAGTGAATAACCTAAAAACTTATACCATCGTATCATATCAGTAAATAAATAGATCACATTTTTTTTTTCAAATTTTCTATATACTTAAAAGACACATAAGAAATAATTTCATAATATATATAGGTTGCACAGCTGTTTTAGGGAATAATTATTAACCTTTTAAAAAGCAAGATCCGTATAATTTTAAAACTTTTTAAGTCTGTTAATGTAATTTAAAAAAAAAAAAAGTAAGTACGATGTGCGAATGGTGGGGATCAGGCTGAAGCACGTGTGGAGACCCAGTGGAGTGCACGACGTCCAAAGAAAGGTCGATCAAGGAAACAGCAATAGGTCAGAACTTGTCTAAAAATAGGGGTGGTATCTTTGTAAATTATTATTTTATTTTGGCTTTAATGCCATATGTTTTTGGGCCATCGGCTTTACTACTATATATAGAAATAAAGTTCACTGAAACAACAACAGTTAAAGGCTTAGGCGGTTAAACATGAGTGCATATAAGAGCGCCACGGATTTCCGATTACAACTCAATGTGTCATACATGGATTGTTTTGGTCCAGCATAAAAATCTACCTGTTATATGATAAAATTAGCTAATCAATGGTAGTAAGTGAAAATTCACTAGATCATAATGAGGGTAAATGATAAATTTAAATATGAATTTGTATAAAAATTTAATTTAATACATAAATTTTGATGTGATTAATTTAATATATAATTAAACTTTTATAATTTTTTTACTAGTTTCTTAATACTATTTACTCTTGTTGCTAATGTGGGAGACGTAGTTTATTATTGGATTTTTATGACTTATCTTAATATTTTGTAGTATTGATAGATATTCTATTTGATTTTAAGAAATGGAATACATAGTGTTAGTAAGATAATAAAAACAATCATTAAAAGTTTTATTAGATATTAAATTGACGACTTTAAAATTTATGAACGAAATTAAATTTTTGTCTAAAGTTCATTTCTGTCTAAAGCTTAAGTAAAATTTGACATTTTCCCTTATAATTATTGATATGATCACTCTAGAATCAAAGAACTCAGGTTCTTTTCAAGTAATAGTCACCAATAGTTTTTAGCCTATGATAGGGGTTATTTACTCTAATCAATTAGTGCCAAATTGTATTTAATTATACTTTCCGTATGCTTTGATTTGAGAGATCTAATACTTAATCCATAATTATGTTCATTTCAGGTGACTAAGGATAGATTCTCAACACTTAAATGAAGATAGATCAATTGAACTTAAAAAATGGCTTGTTAAGGTCTTCATAACAACCGTGATAGAGACAATGATCTATTTTGGTGATGATTCAAAGATGATCATGGGCGTGAGAAAAAGGCAAAATTAAGTACCATGGAGATCAAGGTCCCCATGTTGGCCGTAAATAGGACAGTGATCTCTGTCGAGCCTGGATTTTTCATTTTTAATTTGATTTTTTTTAATTTGATTCGTATCAAACCCTAACCCATTTGATACAGACCCTCGGCTACGAACTAAAAGAAATACTTAATTTTAAAGTATTCGCCACTTGATACAATTGGCAAAAATTTTGTAAGTTCAAACCAATGGGTTGGTTAGTTCCAACTTAGCTACATGTCCACATTTAAAACTCATTTTTAAATCAGTTTTATACTAGGAAATTCCAGGTAATGAGATTATCTTATTAAAACCAATAGTTTCCACTCAAAATCCTTTTATTAAAGTTCATTTTTTTTATGCTCTTAATTTTTTGTACCATAAAATATAATATTCATAGTTTAATAGTTATGATACAAGTGAAGACTAGTGATTACAAGATTTACAAAAGTTCAATTATTTACACAAATTAACATCTAAATTTATTGAAGTCAATAGGTTGAAAAGATCACTATCTACATTTTTCGTGAGGCATGGAAGATAACTGACCAAGTAAATATTTAAAAATTCTAAAAATAAAGATTTTTTTTTCAATTTTTATGTTGCTCTAAAAGTGCCTATTTAATTTTAATGTGTTAGTGATATTTAATTTTGAAACTCTTTCAAGTATAAGTTTCTTATTTAAAAAAAAATAGATTTTTTTTTATGATACTAAGCCTAAAAGACTATTAATTCATTTTTTTTATTTTAAGAAAAAAAAATTTTCTAAGTAACAAAATTTTTTATCTATTATTATACATAAAACTCATATTATTTTCATTTATTCTATTATTTTATTACTAACTCTACACATTTTTTATTTCTTTATTTTCATTTTCATTTTTTTTGTTCTTCTTTTATTATTATAATATAAAAAATCATTTACCTGGTTTAAGGATTGCACGGGTCAAAGCTGGGCAAGAGTCGTGGGTTGGATTCGGTTTGTCGAGTCTAGCAGATGGAGTAGTAATCGATGGTGCTTAATCTGCCATTTCTGGTGGCACTATTAGCTACTAGCAATGTCGGACAAGCTGAATGGAGGATGTCGAGAAGTCCTGTGGTAGCAGTTTAGCTCGAACATGACTGGAAGTGGTAGTGTCACCGAGATATGGCAGCAACGCTGGTGGTGTCACCGAGAACTCCCTCGAACCTATCAAACACAAGCTTTCAACACTATGAAACTTCCTGCAAGATCCAATTCACTTGAAATTACTTATAAAACTTCCAAATTGAAGTTTTAACTTAAGATCCCTAATTTTTAAGAATTTCGAATTCGAGATTTTTGAAGTGATTTGTGTTGTGATTGACGATGAATTCAACTTGTTCTTGGTCCTATTTATACTATATGAGTTTTAGCAAAATTGGAAAACCCATTAAAGCTTCTTTATCAAAATTGCAAAAATTAAGGTTTTGAATTCAAATCTGATTAATGAGGATTTCGAGCTTTTTAGGCAAATTAAAAAGAATATTCGAGCGTATTTGACATTCAGATGCTTCATGGAAGCTTTGATTCATTTCAATTTGGTCAGAATTCGCCATTAAAGATGATGAAACTCATTTTGCATTCAAGCTTTCTTTAATTTCAGGCTCGATTTTAACTACTTTGAACTATGAATCAAGACTAGAAATTGGTCTTAATTCATAGTACTCTATGTGTATTTCATGATTTCACCATTACCTTGATGAAATCATGAAGAAAACTCTATCAAAAATTACAATGAAAGAGGCCATGTAAGCTGATCTTGTGTGTGAATAAGGGAGAGGATGGTGGTAAGAGATGACTCGTTGATGTCAGCTCAGCCAACAAGTGCATGCCATAAGGCACACAGGGGAAAAAAGTAAAAGGAGGCATTTTGACTCCTTTAGCATTTGAACCCCTGACCTCTCAAATGCTTGTCCATGGCTTATCTATACAGGCTATTGGCATATGCCTCATTTTAGATTATATAGAAATATACTTTAAGGCTTAATGCTTAGGTCCAGTTAAATGTACTAAACTATTGTGGTCCATATAATTTGGTTTAAGATTTCTTTATGATTAAAAATAAGGCTATATTAAGCTCACATTGCTTTTATTTGCATTATTAACTTATATATTTTATTATTACAAATTTTATATTATTTATTATTCTTTTTTCTTTGTTGTTTTTATTTATTTACTTACTTTTTTTAAAGTAATTTGTGTGCTTAATACAATTTTAATTTTTCTTATACATTAAAGCCTTAAGTGGGCAAAAAATAGAATATCTATAATTGTCCTTCTTTGTGGTGATGTTTGATAAAACTTCACCACAAAGATAAAAAGAGAGATCCCATTTTTGCCTTTTGAAAATTTATAGCAAACCTGGAGGTAGAAACAGTGCTCTTGCGATAGGTCTACTAGGGATTATGAATTCTATGATTGTGCACTTTTATGCTAACTTGATGAACTTGAGAGGCACTCCTTTGAGATGTTTGATTGCCTCCAGTATATTGTTGCTAGCAATTACCACTTTTTTGGTTTTGCATCTTCCAAATCATTCTCATAGGAGATCCGAACCCATTTTTTTTCTGATCCTTCGATTGAAACGAAGTGACTTAGACAAGTATTTTTTGTTGATAACCTCAAACCAATCAATTGAATATTGAATAAATATAGGGATATGCAAGTTTTTTATGAAAGTCATGATCTCACTTTCTTAATGCGATTAAAATTATAAGTTTGGGTCACTTAGCGGTGCTTGATTTGTAATTTTAACTAGAATAGTAATTTCGGTGTGAGCATATTATTATTTACCTGATAATTATAGATAAATTACCTTGGTGGGATAATTTATGCTGTAATTAGAATTTTGCTACTTCAGGAGATGGGATCATTCTAGTGAGTTTGGTTAAATCCCAAGTAATCAGTGTCAATATCAACTTGAGGCATCGATCCAATTTAAATGAAAATATATGTGCATTGTTCTTGATTGTTTTTGCATTTCCTAAACCTGGATCTCTCATTTCTATTGCTAGAGCATATGGTTTGAAGTGTTCACATTTGCTTATTAGTTGATTCTTAATTAAATTATAATCTGATTGCTTAGTCTAAAATATATTTTGTGATAGCTTAGCTTAGGGGAAATATTCAAATACCTAGTACTTAGCCATTTGCTCCCTATTGATAGGAATTTGGTTGCTTAAAGTCATGAAAAAGGGAAACAAAAAGGAAAAATATCAAGGAGCAAGATCGAGGAGCAGAGCAGCCAGCGTAGAGGACCCAAGCTGGCCCTACACTATCGGCCTACAAGGCCAAAGCCGTTCGCCTATAAAGGAAAGGCTGCCGGCTTATAGCCGACCAACATTGGTCAAGCCACTAGCTTTGTTTTATTTTCACACCAGCTTTTATTTATTCTTATTTTTAAGCTTTGTTTAAAGGTATTTTTGTAATTATGTCTTTCAGGTCTCTTTAGGGTTAGTATATAAAGGTCTCTTGGTTATTTGTTAGAAAGTTTTTTATCATTTGATATTTGAGAGCTTTTTGTTGTGTGAGAAAACTTATTGTGGTTTTTAGATTATTGAGAAACAATTTTCCTCTTTAATAATTTGTTCTTATCAAATCTTGAGTTATATAGATTTGTGGAAAATACCGTTTTTGAATCTTGTGATTCATTGACACCGTGATTGTTTTATAGATCGTGGAACCTATCAATTTATAAATCAATTACAAACCAGTTTGATTTCGTTGTTCGTGGAATCTATCAAGCGACAATTTCATCCATATCCCTTTTACATTTGCAAATTCATATCAACCAGAAAACCCTAAATTGTTCAAGATTATATTTTTATTAAAGACCGTAATCGAATCCACATCAGTTTGGTATAAGAGCATAGGCTTGCAGATAATTGTTGTTAGACGCAAGTTAACCTCAGGTTGGTATAAAAAAGAAATCAAAACAAGTGAAGGGGAAAACTTGTCTGACTATGATTAATACAGGCTGTTATGCCAATGTGATTTCAGCCAGATTAGTTTCTAAATTGAGCTTACAGAAGCAACATCCAAGGCCATATGCTCTTCATTGGCTTAATCATCAGGGGGCGATTCATGTATACAAACAGGTTTGTGTTCCTATATCCATTGGTGATTATTCTAATCATTTCTCGTGTGATGTAGTTTCCATGGATGCTACACATTTGACTCTTAGGAGGCCATGGCATTATGACCATCGGGCTTTATTTGAAATACACCATATCTTTATCTAGATTAGAAATTGAGTTTAGATAGATTAAACGAATCAAATGAATTACAGGATTTAATTAGACAAGTTGGCTTAATTTAATTAGCTAATAATTAAGTTGATTTTGAGATTTGAAATTCCTAAAATCACTAAATGTGTTTTAAAAATGTTTAGAGGATTCCTAAACTCTTGATTTTTAGCCTAAACACTAATTCCTAAATCTCAGTAAAATTTGATTTCATTTGCTTGAATAAAAATATCAGTTCTTAAACCCGAACTCAAATTAAATATCTTTGTATCCAAATTGAATTCCTAAATTAAGTTCTTATTTTAATATCTTAATTTATAATCTATTGGTTCAGAAATCATCTTTTAAATACTTTTGGAACTATAGATATTGATCTAATAGTTCTAAACCTATACCCTATTTCTAAAATATATAAATTTAGTTTTATCCTTTTCTTTTTTCTTTCCTTTTCTTCAGCTGCCTTTTTGCTTTTCCCTTTCATTTTTTTTACGTTTCCTTCTTCTTCTTCTTCTTCTTCTTCTTTCCCTCTCCAAATTCAAGACTTGAATCTCAAGATCAAAGCCAACTAGAAGATGAATCAAGATTAGGAGATGAACTAGATAGAGAAAACCGAGCTAGAGGGTGAAGCTTCAACTTCTTTTCTTCTCTAAAGCTAAGTTTTCTATTTCAATCTCTCCTTGTTTTTACTTGTTATTTACATTTGTAATTGATGAGTTAATGTTGAATTGGGTTGAGAGTGTTGTTTATTTATGTATTTGTTGATATATGCTTGTTGGAGGTCGGATTGTGAAGGAGGAAGAAGATGATGAATAGTAGTTATGATGGTTTGATTGTTGTTTGAAGTTGTTGGAGGAAGATTGAAGTGTTAGGAGTTGTTATTAGAGTTTATTTAATGTTAGAATTGATATGGGAAGCTTAGTAAATGATTTGAAGAAGTTTTGATAAAAGGAAAGTGTAAAAAACCTCTTTTCGCAAACCTATTCTGTCGTCAACGCCGCCTCCTGGAGCTTCTATGCGGCCGGCTTTGAGGCGGTGTTGAAGGGAACATAATGCATTTTCTTAAAGCTGCCTCCAACGTTGCCGGTGTTGAACCTTTACGCTGCCGGCTTTGAAATTTATGCCGCCGGCTTTGAAGTGTCGGTGTTCGTTTTACTCAGTGCCCTGTTTCGCAGCCTCTTCGTATTTTGGCCATAACTTTTTCATACGACCTCCGATTGAGGTGATTCAAGTTGCTATAAAAAGATTAAAAGAGATCTACAACTTTTCATGTTTTGAGTGTTTATAAATTAGAAACGTATCGATACTTAAATTTTGATTCTTTCCGGATGTTGTGTTTTCCTAAACAAAATTAAAACTTGTTTTTGTTTGTGAAATGTGTTTTTGCCTAGGAAATGGATCTTTTTGAGTTAAAATGAGATAGATAAGTGATGTTTGATGTGTTATGTTGATAGATTGATTTAATTAATCATGATTTAGATAGATTTAAAAATACAACAAATAATTGAATTTCCAGGAGTATTAAACTAATAGTAGTTATGTTGTATATATGATTTCCATTGCTTGATTTATGATGTTGTGATGACATAGTGAAACTAAATGATCTTGGTAAGTATATAAATGATGAGTTATGTATTTATATGAATTTTATTTGAATTTCCTTCATGCTAAGTTTAAGATTTGTTTATTATTTGTTCTTATGATTAGCTATTGAAATTAAATGAACTTAGTTAACAAACTTAAGTTCAACTTGATTAAATAGACTTGAATGAGTTAAAATGAATTAGATTGAGTTAGTTTAACCATCTTTGACTTAGTTTTTGAACTAAATGATTAAGGTTAATTAATTTAGCTAAGTTTAAGTTAAGGTGAGTTCAAGTTGACATAGATCCTATATGTATAATGAATTAGTAATGAATCTAAGTTCAACTTGACTAAATGAGCTTGAATTAGCTAAAAGGAATTAGATTACTTAAGTTAATCAACTTGAACTAGTTTTAGATTAAATGACTAACCCTAAACAATTTGGCTAAGGTTAAGCTGAAATGGGTTAATAGCTAATAATTAGCTTAGATGAATGAATTAGGATGATCTTTGAATAATATGGGAATATGTTGTTTCAAATGTTTATTTGCTTTGAATATGAATGCTTTATATATGCTATGTTTTGTGATAATAAACTATAATTAAAGTGAAAAGAATTACTTTGACAGACAAAGGAGAACTGTCCGTATTTTGGCGGGACGATATTCGTAGCCATAGTGGGGTTCCACATTATTGTCTTATCAAATAGGATTTAATAAATGAGTTTGAGATGAATGGATAAATAGCTTAAGTTCTTATATGATTTTGATGAAGTGGATGATTAGTTTAGTTTAGTTTCTTATACGAACTCTTTCCTTAACAGAAGTGGATATCTGATTTATCTTCTGGATTATTTTCTGGAATTCCTTCTGAGACTCCATTTGGATTTCATATATAAGGTACCAGTAACTTGCGTGTTGGATGTTATGATAGGCATCTAAAATGAATTAAGAACTTAAACTCGACTTAATAATTGATGAGTGTTGATTATCTTTTACGCCGTTGAACTGGTTCGGAGAGCGGGACCTTGCTGAGATTGGGGGCATAGTACTTTTTCGTTATTGGATAGATTTGTCTAGGAGATATAAGTATACAAGCTACTTATATCAACCCCCTGAGCATCGTGATGCGTTACTTAGGATCCCCTAATATTACGGGCTACGTCGGAAGCTGGACCGCCTCGTCTGTATGAACAGTAGGGACCACTAAGGGAGGCGGACATGATACTAGATCCTTGATGCTCGGAGTTTGAATACTCCCGTGTTGATTTGCTTACTTTAAAAAAACATAATAACTTGTGATTTTTGCATTTGCATTTAGTTAAGCTCGTGTGTCACTCTGTGTGTGATTGTGTTGCTGTGTACTAGGCTTCGGCTCATTCTTATTGTTGTTATTTTTTTTACAGGTTTTGTTGCTGATAAAGACGATGTTGATGAAGTTGATGATGATGAGTTCTTGTTGATGTTGGTAATGATGGATGATGAGATGATGATATGATGATGTTGTTGCTATTGATGACGCTTGACTCGGTGTTGGGCATTTGTGATGATTCGAAGAGAATTTGTGGATGAGTGAAGTGAGTAGAATCATGGATGTAGTTAGTTATTTTATTTCTTTTTGTTTTGTATTAGTGAAAGCTTGATTTATGATTTAAACATGTTATATTCTTTAAAGGGCATAGTAGAACCCATGTTTTATAATTTAACTTTTGCAAAGCTTTGTTTAATCTAGTAATTCTCCACTTGAGAAGAGTGTCTTTATTTCTAAATTGTTTTATAAAATTTATTTCCCCTGCTAAATCCAGTTATCTGAAAATCTAACTAAACGATTTCATAACCTAAAATCGGATAGCAATGTTCAACATAAACACCTTCTTTTAAGACAACCTTACGTATAATTCGTAAGAGTTATACGTGGTTGGGGACTTGGTGTGCTTAATTTGAGAATTGAGCATGTCGGGTTTTTACAAATGGTATCAGAGCAATGTTTATCTTGAACATTGCCTCTTCCATAATGAATTAGGTTGCGTTTTAGAATCGGTGAGTTGAGTGCGGGAAAGCTTAGGAATCTGGTTTGTTTGTTTGCTTGTTTATTGTTTCTTGTTGTTTGATAAACCATTAGTTAGTAGTTAATAAAATTGATTTGACACACTAAATTAATCAACTTGGCTCAAATTTATTTTCTGTTGATATTTGAAAATGAACTTAAATGAACATTGCATGATTTCTATGTGTTGTTTATATATATATATACATGTTTCTTTTAAATCGATTTGTCTTATAGTATACTTGTGAATGCTATGAGGTATATGTGTGTTTGATGTAATGTATACATGTATGTTTATTATGTATTTTTGTTATAATTGTGAGAGTATGTTTAATGCTTGCTTGTAAAATGAACTTAAGTCAATTTTGACTAAATGTAAATAGAACACAAATGATTTAGACAAACACTAGGATTTGTCCCCTTAAATCCTCTAAAATTTGAGATATACATTAGGTGTTTGTATGTTATGTTTTGAAGTGTTTGTTTTAATAAAATTTGATAGACTATAATAGGAATTTCCTTTCTTCCTCTCTTAAGTCAAATTTGTTGATATGTGGACAAATGAAGAGAATCAAATAGAAAAGAAAATTTGAAATATCAAATCGACCTTTACATGTCAAATTTATATATGTGAGAGATATAAATTAAAATCAAGTGGAAAAGAAAACTCTAAATGAAAAGAATAATTCCAAATTACAAGTAGATTGGAAAGTAAATTTCAACCTCCCAAACTCTATTAATATGACAACATATTTATCAAAAATCTAATGATATAGCAAAACTGAAATTTTGAAATTGACTATCAAATCTAAATTGAATACAAGTTTCTTCCAAAATCAAAAGATTAAAATGAGATAATTGAAGGAATATACTAAGTATATCACATGTAAAAGTGTTCAAGAAATCTCCAAAAGTCAATTTCATGTCAAAATGGAAACTAAGATTTGAAATCCCAAAACACTTAATAGATAACTATTTATCATCGATTCCATATTCTCGATCCAAAATAAAATTGATTCCATATATATGTGCGACCAAAATGACATGAGATGTCTTGATTACTACGATTCAAGATGAATACTAAACATAACATCTTAACAATTAAAAGAATATGGATACTGTATGTTTCATATGCCAATTGACATATATATGCAAGTGAGAATGGAATAGCGAGTTTATAATCCTCATCGTCGAGTTGTTTTATTATGTTTTTTTGTGTTGTGTTGTTGTGTGTTGTCTCAAGGCGAGAGACACACTTGGGTCAGAGTCGCTTGTTGTTTTTGTTTGAGATTGAGTCTTCTTAAAAATCGAGTCAGTAGAGGGTTGAAATCGCTAAACTAATTCCTATTGCTATATATATTCTGAAGTTGTATGAAATATCAGTTGTGTAAGAGTTAAAGAAACATTAAATATTTCAAAATTTTGAAATAAAAATATAAATGAATGTTTTTGAAGAAAAGAATGGAACTAATATAACTTAAATATCAAAATGTTTCTTAAAAAGAAAATGGAAAGAAAATTTTCAAGTATTGTAATTAAAAAGAGAAATGATATAAAATCCCAATATCTTTCATGTAACTAAAAATGATGAGAAACATTAATTAGATATAATGACAAGTATATGTACAATACATATATCAATTTGAAATCTATAAGTGTTTACCGACTAATTAAAACTTCTTTTGAATTAAAATATAATGACAAAGCCTAAGAAAATGATCAGAGTATGCAACAGAAGTGTAATGAAAGAACAAAATTCTTAATATGATTAAAAGCTTTTGAGTAGTAAAGTTTAAAAGTGATATGATATGTCTCCTATCAACAAAAGTTAAGTGAATTTCGAGGACGAAATTCTTGTAAGGTGGGAAGAATGAAATACCCTAAATCTTCACTTAGATTAGAAATTGAGTTTAGATAGATTAAATGAATCAAATGAATTTTAGGATTTAATTAGACAAGTTGGCCTAATTTAATTAGCTAATAATTAAGTTGGTTTTGAGATTTGAAATTCCTAAAATCCCTAAATGTGTTCTAAAAATGTTTAGAGGATTCCTAAACTCTTGATTTTTAGCCTAAACACTAATTCCTAAATCTCAGTAAAATTTGAGTTCATTTGCTTGAATAAAAATATCAGTTCTTAAACCCGAACTCAAATTAAATATCTTTGTATCCAAATTAAATTCCTAAATTAAGTTTGTTATTTTAAAATCTTAATTTATAATCTATTGGTTCAGAAATCATCTTTTAAATACTTCTGAAACTATAGATATTGATATGATAGTTCTAAACCTATACCCTATTTCTAAAATATATAAATTTAGTTTTATCCTTTTCTTTTTCTTTTCATTTCTTCAGCTACCTTTTTGCTTTTCCCTTTCATTTTTTTTACGTTTCCTTCTTCTTCTTCTTCTTCTTCTTTCCCTATCCAAATTCAAGACTTGAATCTCAAGATCAAAGCCAACTAGAGGATGAATCAAGATTAGGAGATGAACTAGATAGAGAAAACCGAGCTAGAGGGTGAAGCTTCAACTTCTTTTCTTCTCTAAAGCTAAGTTTTCTATTTCAATCTCTCCTTATTTTTACTTGTTATTTACATTTGTAATTGATGAGTTAATGTTGAATTGGGTTGAGAGTGTTGTTTATTTATGTATTTGTTGATATATGCTTGTTGGAGGTCGGATTATGAAGGAGGAAGAAGATGATGAATAGTAGTTGTGATGGTTTGATTATTGTTTGAAGTTGTTGGAGGAATTGAAGTGTTAGGAGTTGTTATTAGAGTTTATTTAATGTTAGAATTGATATGGGAAGCTTAGTAAATGATTTGAAGAAGTTTTGATAAAAGGAAAGTGTAAAAAACCTCTTTTCGCAAACTTGTTCTGTCGTCAACGCCGCCTCCTGGAGCTTCTACGCGGCCGGCTTTGAGGCGATGTTGAAGGGAACAGAATGCATTTTCTTAAAGCTGCCTCCAACGCTGTCGGTGTTGAACCTTTACACTGCCCTGCCGCCGGCTTTGAAGTGTCGGTGTTCGTTTTACTCAGTGCCCTGTTTCGCAGCCTCTTCGTATTTTGGCCATAACTTTTTCATACGACCTCCGATTGAGGTGATTCAAGTTGCTATAAAAAGATTAAAAGAGATCTACAACTTTTCATGTTTTGAGTTTTACAAATTAGAAACGTATCGATGCTTAAATTTTGATTCTTTCCGGATGTTGTGTTTTCCTAAACAAAATTAAAACTTGTTTTTGTTTGTAAATGTGTTTTGTAGGAAAATGGATCTTTTTGAGTTAAAATGAGATAGATAAGTGATGTTTGATGTGTTATGTTGATAGATTGATTTAATTAAGCATGATTTAGATAGATTTAAAATTCAACAAATAATTGAATTTCCAGGAGTATTAAACTAAAAGTAGTTATGTTGTATATATGATTTCCATTGCTTGATTTATGATGTTGTGATGACTTAGTGAAACTAAATGATCTTGGTAAGTATATAAATGATGAGTTATGTATTTTATGAATTTTATTTGAATTTCCTTCATGCTAAGTTTAAGATTTGTTTATTATTTGTTCTTATGATTAGCTATTGAACTTAAATGAACTTAGTTAACAAACTTAAGTTCAACTTGATTAAATAGACTTGAATGAGTTAAAATGAATTAGATTGAGTTAGTTTAACCATCTTTGACTTAGTTTTTGAACTAAATGATTAAGGTTAATTAATTTAGCTAAGTTTAAGTTAAGGTGAGTTCAAGTTGACATAGATCCTATATGTATAATGAATTAGTAATGAATCTAAGTTCAACTTGACTAAATGAGCTTGAATTAGCTAAAAGGAATTAGATTACTTAAGTTAATCAACTTGAACTAGTTTTAGATTAAATGACTAACCTAAACAATTTGGCTAAGGTTAAGCTGAAATGGGTTAATAGCTAATAATTAGCTTAGATGAATGAATTAGGATATCTTTGAATAATATGGGAATATGTTGTTTCAAATGTTTATTTGCTTTGAATATGAATGCTTTATATATGCTATGTTTTGTGATAATAAACTATAATTAAAGTGAAAAGAATTACTTTGACAGACAAAGGAGAACTGTCCGTATTTTGGCGGGCGATATTCGCAGCCATAGTGGGGTTCCACATTAGTGTCTGATCAAATAGGATTTAATAAATGAGTTTGAGATGAATGGATAAATAGCTTAAGTTCTTATATGATTTTGATGAAGTGGATGATTAGTTTAGTTTAGTTTCTTATACGAACTCTTTCCTTAACAGAAGTGGATATCTGATTTATCTTCTGGATTATTTCTGGAATTCCTTCTGAGACTCCGTTTGGATTTCATATATAAGGTACGTAGTAACTTGCGTGTTGGATGTTATGATAGGCATCTAAAATGAATTAAGAACTTAAACTCGACTTAATAATTGATGAGTGTTGATTGTCTTTTACGCCGTTGAATCTGGTCCGGAGAGCGGGACCTTGCTCCGATTGGGGGCATGGTACTTTTTCGTTATTGGATAGATTTATCTAGGAGATATAAGTATCCGAGCTACTTATAACAACCCCTGAGCGTCGTGATGCGTTACTCAGGATCCCTAGTATTACGGGCTACGTCGGAAGGTGGGGCTGCCTAGTCTGTATGAACAGTAGGGACCACTCAGGGAGGCGGACGTGATACTAGATCCTTGATGCCCAGTTTGAATACTCCCGTGTTGATTTGTTTACTTTAAAAAAATAATAACTTGTGATTTCGCATTTGCATTTAGTTAAGCTCGTGTGTCACTCCGTGTGTGATTGTGTTGCTGTGTACTGGGCTTCGGCTCATTCTTGTTGTTGTTATTTTTTTACAGGTTTTGTTGTTGATAAAGACGATGTTGATGAAGTTGATGATGATGAGTTCTTGTTGATGTTGGTAATGATGGATGATGAGATGATGATATGATGATGTTGTTGCTATTGATGATGCTTGACTCGGTGTTGGGCATTTGTGATGATTCGAAGAGAATTTGTGGATGAGTGAAGTGAGTAGGATCGTGGATGTAGTTAGTTATTTTATTTCTTTTTGTTTTGTATTAGTGAAGCTGATTTGATTTAAACTTGTTATATTCTTTAAAGGGCATAGTAGAGCCTATGTTTTATAATTTAACTTTTGCAAAGCTTTGTTTAATCTAATAATTCTCCACTTGAGAAGAGTGGAAGTTTTGAAATGTCTTTATTTCTAAATTGTTTTATAAAATTTATTTCTCTGCTAAATCCAGTTATCTGAAAATCTAACTAATTGATTTCATAACCTAAAATCGGATAGCAATGTTCAACATAAACACCTTCTTTTAAGACAACCTTACGTATAATTCGTAAGAGTTATACGTGGTTGAGGAATTGGTGTGCTTAATTTGAGAATTGAGCATGTCGGGTCTTTACATTATTTGATGGGTACAAAAATGAATACACTATTCAGCACCAGGAAAAGACTTACAAATTGCTATCTATGAGTTTTGAGAGGGTGCAACAGGCCAAGTTGTTACACATTAAGAAAATCAAAGGTTCTAGGAGTTTATTTGGTTAGACTAGCAAGATGACCAGCCCGAATGTTCAAAAAAAGAAGAATTAACATTCGAGGATGAATCTTCTTCAATCAGGAGGTAATGATAGGAATCTGGTTGCTCAAAGTCATGAAAAAAGAAAACAAAAAAGAAAAACATCAAGGAGCAAGATCGAGTAGTAGAGCAGCCCGCATGGAGGATCTAAGCAGGCCCTATGCCGCCGGCCTATAAGGCCAAAGCTACCGGCCTACAAAGGAAAGGCTGCCGGCTTCTAGCCGGCCTACATGGTCAAGCCGCCAGCTTTGTTTGATTTTCACACAGCTTTTATTTATTTGTATTTTTAAGCTTTATTTAAGGGTATTTTTTGTAATTATTTCTTTTAGGTCTCTTTAGGGTTAATATATAAAGGTCTCTTGGTTATTTGTTGGAAAGTTTTTGATCATTTGATATTTGAGAGCACTTTGTTGTGTGAGAAAACTATTGTGGTTTTTAGGTTATTGAGAAATAATTTTCCTCTTTAATCATTTGTTCTTATCAAATCTTGAGTTATATAGATTTGTGGTGAACACTGTTTTTGAATCTCGTGATTCATTGACACCATGATTGTTTTATAGATCGTGGAACCTATCGATTTATAAATTAATTACAAACTAGTTTCATTTCGTTGTTCGTGGAATCTATCGAGCGACAATTTCATCCATATGCCTTTTATATTTGCAAATTCATATCAACCAGAAAACCCTAAATTGATCAAGATCATATTTTTATTGAAGACCATAGTCGAATCCGCATCACCTATGGTTCGACCTTGTCTTACTAGTATTTGCTGCATACGTACCTAGTTTCTACTAGCCGATTATTTTGTGCATATAAATAGAATTCTAATTTAAAAAGCATAGTAGAACAAAATATCAATTCCAATTGACAACTATAGAATAAATAAATAATTTAACTAACCTTAACGATGGGGAAAACACCTAAAACTTGCACTTAATTGCCAAATTAATCGTCTTCAACACCTATAATTTGCTAGAAAACAAATTCAAAACTCTAGATTACAAAAAAAAAAAAAAAAGGTTGAATGAGAGAATTTGATAGAGAGAGAGACTTGAGAATCAAAGAATGAGGGATAATGACAAACCAGTTATCTATTTTTAACTTTTAGTGATTTAGTATCTTATCTTTAGATATATTGACAAATTAATACTTTTTTTTTAAAGTACATGCTAGTGTCTTTGTTAAAAAATATTTGATAAATTTTATTTTGATGATAAGATAATAACAGATCAAGTATGTATACTTCCAATTCCATTGCAATTTTTGGCAAATAAATGTTGTATCTTTAGATTTTCACAATTTTTAGCCATGTGTCTGCCATTATCTTGTTACTAAAATAAACGTCATTAAATAATTTTTAACAGAGATATTGGATCACACGTTTTTTGGAGTGCAAGTACCAATTTGCCAAAATTTAAGAATGAAACATGTGAAAAATTGAAAGTACAAACACCTTACCTACCATTATCTAGGAAATGAGAGCCTCTTTTGAAATTCCCGTTGGTGAAGCATTTCTTGCCTTTGGAAAAAGAGGCAAAATTTGCCTCTTACTATACGAATTTGTATATACACAAGCAATGTAGTTGGACTTGGACTTGGACCAGCCCAACCCACTCAGTTTAACCAAAATTGGCCATAAAAGTAGGCTAATCCACTTATTTAGCCTGGAATTGCATCGACCTAAATTGATTCGATCGACCTGGGTCGTTGAACTAAGTTGAAACAAGAAACCTGAACCGGTTGACACAGAAAATAAAAAAAGTAAAAAGAAAAAGAAAAATTTAAATATGTATTCATACTATATTATAAATTTATTAAACACAATCATTATATCATGCTTATTTAATAATTAATTGATAAAAATGATTCAAATATATCTTTAATTAAATGATGTCATATATATTTATTTTTCATGATTAAATTATCTCTTATATTTTAAATTTTTCATGATCCAGGTTAAACCTAATTCGACCCTTTGATCCTTAACCGTCTAGCTTGTCTAGGTCAAATCCTAGTCCAGTTCTAACAACATTGGACACAAGAGGCAAGACTTGCCCTATAACCTTGCTCTTTTTACCAAAAACTTTGTTGGTGTATAATATTATATTAATGTTATTTTGAGGAGGAATTCTAAATAATTCAAGTAAAATTTGATCTCGCTTTATTTTTAATGAAAAAGTAATTATTTTTTATGTTACTAACTTATCAAAATAAAGAAATTAGTTTTATCTTTTCATTGTCTTAATTATTAATCAAAATAATGTTCCTTGCTAAAACGAAGATCTTTGTGCCAAGAGAAAAGACTTCATGGCAGGGGTAAACAATTAAAGTGAAGATAGTTAATTAGTAGAGCAATGTTTTCTTTAGAAAATAAACCTTATGCCCACGCCACAACCCACAAGGCTAATACATGGTAAATTTCGCCTCAAACAGCCTCATCAAAGGGTTTTTAGTCCGACCATTTTAGTATAATTTTGAAAGGAACCAGAGCTATACTACCAAAGTATGGTGCCTTAATCTGTTTACCCATGCTATAAAACCTTATCGCATGATACAAATGCCTAATAAGGTTTTAGAGCATAGTTACCTCTATACCTTAAAAGGAAGATTAGCAGGATGGTTAGAAGAAACTTAAAAGCTTTATTGAACACGATAGAAGTATGTTACAAGGATACACTTACAGACTCAAATACTAAGAAATTTCACTCACAAAACACTCAGACACTCTATAATATTTTCTCTCTAATATTTTTTTCTCCATACCTAAACCTAAACCCTGCTCGCCTTTTATAGAAAAATTTTAGCAGCGTAAAATAGTAAAAAGTGCTACAATGACCTACTACTACGGTAAAAAATAATAACCTACTGCTACAGTAAGAAAAGTGCTACATTATCCTAAAAAGTTGCTACAGTGACCTATGCTACAGTGCCTAATAGTAATCTCGTGATTTTTCTTTCGCCTTTTTGATGTCTAATTCTCATGTTTCCTTCGTATTTTTCGTGTCCATTTTCTCCTTTATCTTGTTTCCTTCTGCATTTTTTGTGTCCGTTTTTCTCCTTTTGTCTTTTTGCCTTTACGTCATACCGTGGCAAGGGTAAACAATTAAAGCGAATATAGTTAATCAGTAGAGCAATGTTTTCTTTAGAAAATAAACCTCATGCCTACGCCACAACCTACAAGGCAAAAGCATAGCAAACTCTGCCTCAAACAGCCTCATCAAAAGGTTTTTAGGCCGACCTTTTTGGTATAATTTCTAAAGAAACTAGAGCTATACTACCCAAGTATGGTGCCTTAATCATTTTACCCATGCTATAAAACCTTATCGCATGATACAAAAGCCTAATAAGGTTTTAGAACATGGTTACCTTTATATCTTAAAAGGAGGTATGTTACAAATACACTTACATGACTCAAACACTCAAAAAATTTTACTCATAAAACACTCAGATACTCTCTAATCATTTTTTTTTTCATACCTAAACCCAAACCCTACTCGCCCTTTATAGAAAAATTTTTGCAGCATAAAACAGTAAAAAGTGCTACAGTAATCTATTGCAACAGTAATACAGTAATCTACTGCTGTAGTAAAAAAAAGTGCTACAGTACTCTAAAAGTTGCTACAGTACCGCACAGTAATCCCGTGATTTTTCTTTCGCCTTTTTGATATCTAATTCTCCTGTTTCCTTCCGTATTTTTTGTGTCCATTTTCTCCTTTGTCTCGTTTCCTTTCGCATTTTTCATGTCCGTTTTTCTCCTTTTGTCTTTTTGCCTTTATGCCGTACCATGTCTATCTTTCTTAATTTCATTCATCATTTTTTTTAATCCTGGAACCTGTTTAAGTCTTCTTGTGCTTCCATTTCTTCATCCTCATCCTTCGTATAATTGGGATCATATGGATTGTCCTTTTCATCCTATTCATCTTCCCTATTTAGGCTTTTCCTAAGTGTCATCAAATTTGTCTCATATCTTGTCTAAATCGCTCCTTTTTGCTTTGTGAAGATAAATTTCGTCTTAGCGATTATAGTAAGATGAAATTTTGGATCTTCTGGTATAAACATGCTCATTCTGTCAGCAATGTATATATTCAACTGTTCTTCTAAACTGTTGGTAGATTCCAACCTAAGGATTTTTTAGATAATTGAAACCTTTCCTTGATTGGGGAAATCTAAAACCAAGTTTGTGCTGGTCTGGATTCAAATTTTAACCATTTCGGTGGTATTGCCTTTATTTTTACATAATATTTTATAAAGATATCATGTTCCCATTCTATATCTCTTAAGGCTGCTAGAACTTTATGAAATTTCCCATGGGTTGGGTCATAAATTGTGGAAATGTGCCCATAATTTCTGTAACAAGCCCATAATCAAGAAGGGTAACCAATGTGTATTCTTGGTTTCCAATCCTAAATCCTTTAAAATAGCTGAGATCTATAGCCATTTTATGTATATTGTAACGTACCTGACTTGGGAAATAATATTTATCCTGATAAGGATTATTTATTTCAATATGTGAATCTTTTCCCATACAGGAGTAACATGGAGGGTTTTGAAAAGCTTTTACCCTTACCATAGTTCCAAATCCAACTCCACCAAAACATATGTGTTCTTCTTGTATTGTCTTATGGAGCAATATAAAGGAATTTAAAAACGCTTCCTTCGCATATCCTTTTACCAACCATTTTGGAAGAGATGGAAGTTTTGAAATAAATTCATTTCTTTTGAAGAAAATGAATGCAATTGCATTTTTATATTCTTCTTGAGGTGTTTTTCCTATTTTCCTCCTTTGGAATGGAAATGCTTCCTTGTAGTCCTTATTGTGTTCCTTGATCTTTCAATACTTCTCTTTTTATTTGGGGTTTCTGTGATTTTAAGAGAAGTTATTTTATTTTCATGTTTTTCTTTTAAAGAGCTCAAATATGTATACCTTTGTGTGTTCTTAACATACCCTGTGGTACTTTTAATACTCCTAAAATTGTCAAAAATAGGATCCACATAAATTTCCGGTTTCCTTGTTATTTGCTTGATCCAATTTGTTGCAGTTTCAAGATCATGGAATCCTCTCCATGAAGATTTGGATAATCTGTTATTTAGGTTTGAACGCCATTCCAATAGCAAAACACTCCTACCAAATGTCCTTTTGCAACTCCATACATTTGATATTTTCTTTTAATT
This sequence comes from Combretum micranthum, assembly GCA_024138025.1. Classification (NCBI taxonomy): domain Eukaryota; kingdom Viridiplantae; phylum Streptophyta; class Magnoliopsida; order Myrtales; family Combretaceae; genus Combretum; species Combretum micranthum. Next base: position 182,671 of record JAMXBD010001363.1, on the reverse strand, counting down.
TGTCCCTTATGTCCTTATGTCCTTTGTGATGATTCATCATCCTGTGGCCTTTTTCATGTAGCAAGTCTCTTATGTTCCTTTGATAACTTGTGTTTTTATTTCATTAAAATATCTAGCCAGAGCACAGCAAATTACATATTTGAACTTATCTTGACTAGTTAAGGACCATACACTGTCTATGAGAGCCATATGTGTTTCTCCCTTAACATTAATTGGGTATAGTACTTGAAACTTCCTTAGTGAACTTGTTGGTAATATAGGTAGGGCTATATCACCAATCATAAACTGTGGTCCTTCCATAACCCCTAATAACCTTATTCCACTAGAACTGCTTGCTTGTGATCCTTGAGAAGACATTGGCCTCTTGTGGCCTACACCCTTTGTTCCTTTGAAATTCTATGTTTTCCTGAAAAGAAAATTATTTATTTAGTAAGTGGGATAACTCATATGTTGTAGTATTATGTTTTCCCATTTATGTGTTCAAATTCTACCTTGTAACCTTTATTTATTATTATTATATTTTTAAACTTTAACCATCTTCTTCTGCTCATTTTATTACTCCATGTGTTCTTATGAAATTTAACTATAGCTTCACAGTCTGTTCTAACTAGCATCTCTTTTTATTTACTAGAAAAAGTCTAAAATTATCTAAACAATTTACAACAGCCATTATTTCCCTGTCTATACTCGGTAAGTTCTTTTCCTTGAACTTTCCACTTGTATACCTGCAGATTTCTTCAGTTTTCCTTTCAACATATTTATGGGGTTTTCTTAAAAAAATTCCTCTCCATCTTAGATCACATCCATCACTTTCAACGATCAAGAAGTCTGTGTCTAGGGGTAATCTCAATCTTGGTAACCTTTTGACCTGTTCCTTTATTTTCCTTATTTGTTTTATGTCCTATTGGGACAAACTTTTAAAACCTGAAATCTTGTTATAAAAGGGTCCCATTAAAGAATTCAAATTCTTTATGAAAGGTCTTGTATAATTTAGTAAACCAAAAAATGCTTGTAATTACTTTTTGTTCATTTGTTCAGGAAATTTTATCAATTTTTTTACTATGTGTTTCTGTAACTTGATTTTTCATTTTTCTATTTCTACTCCTAAAAATTCAATATTCCTTTTGAAAAACTATGCCTTTTTTGTGCTTATTACTATTTCCTATCTTTGAAATTCTGAAAGCACCATTTTTAAATGTCCTATGTGTTCATGTTCACTTCTGGAGAAAACAGAACATCATCCACATAAATTGTAGTGAAATATTTTAAATTTTGAAAAGCTTTATCCATTTTCCTTTGAAAAATTGAAGGTGCATTTTTTAATCCAAATGGCATAACTTTCCATTGAAAATGTCATTGTGGACAGGTAACAGCAGTGTATGGTAGCAGTCCGTGGTTGACTCTTCATCTATCTTTACCTGCCAAAATCCTGACTTACAATCAAATTTACTGAATATGTAACAATTTTATATTTTGTTAACTAATTCAGTTTTGTTAGGAACATTGTAAGAATCATCCCTTGCGCTATCATTCAATTTCCTATAATCTATTACCATCCTTGATTTTCCTTTTGCTATTTCATTTCTTTTTCTGACTATGAATGCAGGACTTTTGTGTTTACTTTTTGACCTTTCTATGACCCCTAATTCCAACAATTCCTTTATGTGCATTTCAAAATCTTCTCTATCTAAATTATCATGATGATCTTTGCGCCAAGAGAAAAGACTTCATGACAGGGGTAAACAATTAAAGCAAAGATAGTTAATTAGTGGAGTAATGTTTTCTTTAAAAAATAAACCTCATGCCCACGCCATAACCCACAAGACCAAAACATGGCAAACTCTGCCTCAAACAGCCTCATCAAAAGGTTTTTGGGCTGACCCTTTTGGTATAATTTCTAAAGGAACCAAAACTATACTACCCAAGTATGGTGCCTTAATCTGTTTACCCATACTATAAAACCTTATCACATGATATAAATGCGTAAAAAGGTTTTAGAGCATGGTTATCAGTTTCACTTGTTTCATATTCAGCTTTAATGTTATATGATTTTTAGTTTTGTTACTACTTTAATATTATCGCTGTCCAGTTTTATTATTATATTTATTTCTTATATTCTGTTGTTTAATATTCTGTTTAAATTTAAATCTCCATCGTGTTTAGTTTTATTATTTAATATCAGCTGTTTATTTTCTTTACTATTTTTACTTAGCTTTATCTGTTTATATTTAGTTGTTTAATTACTGTCTTACATATTGTTTAATTTTAATGATTGTCCAGCTTATATTTTTATGACTTTTATGCTTATATTTATGTTATAGAAGAAACATATTTTGTTGAAGAAATTTTAAATAATATGTTTGACTATGAATGGTTTATATGAATATTGTTTATAAAGGAATACATAAAAGAACAAGAAAATGAAATTAAAAGGCCAAGGGATATTATAAGGAGAACAAAAAGTACATAGAACAGCTTGAAAGTCTTTTGGAGTTATACTTTGATGACCCAACTCCAAGGAATAGGAACTTTATAAGCACCCTACAAAGAACAAGGATATACAGTAATTTACATAGTAATTATAATTTTATTGAAGAAATAAGGCGTAGAATAAAGGTTTGCGAAGATAATATAATAAGATTCCTAGGATGATATGGTTTTAAATTTTACGTTTATTTGGTATCTTTTTATAATAGCTGTAATTTCTGATATAGTAAATATAACATGTGATATAATAGATTTGCTAATAAATTCTAGAGAACATCTAATATTTGAAGATTATGACACATATATATATGTAGAATATATTAAAAGGTATAAGGACATAATAAAAGATATAAGAATCTTGTGAAAGATATAGAAAAGGATTTAGAAAGGGTTAACAGGCAAAAGAAAGAATTAGAATAAAGGTTAGAAGGAAGTATAAAGAAACCAACTACATGTTCACAATATAGATTTATTTTAGATATAATTTACATAACAGAAAAAGAAATGGTAAGATATAACGAACTTATAAGATATTATGAATGATTGATAAGTAGCATGATGGTGTGATGCATAATTTTGTTGAATATATAGAGGATAAAAACCAAAGGATAAAAAGGCTAAAGGATCACATAAAGGCAGAACAATGGAGATTAGAATTGAAAAGGCATAGAAAAAGGAAAATATCAAACGGAGTCTAAAGAAAAGGAACTTTTAAAGCATCATAAAATGACTCTTTGGATCATAGACCAAATTGAAAAGGATATAGAAAGGATAACTCAAAAGATCAATTATTATGAAGGTTTAGTCATAAGCATGACAGGATGAGTGCAAGTTTTGACAGGATCATAGGAAGTAGTAATTATGATAGGAAGCTTTATGATTTTTTGCAATCAATAGATAATTTAGAAATTTTAAGTGTAGAAAAAATAGAGAGTTATATTAGACAGTTAAGTTTAGAAGTAGAGGTTAATCTCATAGACTTGAACAAAAAAGTTAAGGAAGTAGGAGAAGAGTTCATACACATCCACCAGTTTTTAGCAAAGGATAGGCTATATATATATTTAAAGGAAGATTTTGAAATGTACCTTACAGATTTAAAGGACAAGGAAGGCATAAATGGACTAGGAAAACGATTAAGTCATATTAGGTTGGTAGACCCTTGCATATTACCTAGTACAAAACTTCATGAGTTGGAGTCTTGATTGGTTCAATTTAGAAATCAAGGAGCATAATAGGATACAAGTAGGAAATAGTAGTTTTTCTCATCTTTGTTGTTTTAAGCATTCACCACATTTGTTGCATTCAAATCACGAGCAGTTAAATAGTATAGTAGACTTAATTATATCTTTTAGCACATCTGTTCACAAGGATTTAGACACTCTTTACAAAGCTCACAACATTTTAGGAAATTGGGTGAAAGTAAAAGATAAACACGTAAAGGAGATAATAGATAAGGTTGACTACATAAAGCAAACACAAGTTAATATAGAAAGAAAGTTAAAGAATTAGAACATATAAAGGCTATAAGACAAGTGCAGAAGGAAGAAGTAAAAAGAAACTAGGATCTAGTAATAAAGGAATTAAGGAAAGAAGCAACAAGCTTAGCTGATTTAGGAAAAGGAACAGAAAGAATGGTATAGGAAATGAAGAAGACATTCTTAGGATGACTTGTCATGGTGGCTTAGATGCAAATGAAGACTACATATTTGCCTTAGAAGACACAAAGAAGTTTGTATAACCACCTAAGGGGTTTTGTGGAAACATAGAACCGGCAAATGATGTCATAAGGGCTACAATTAGGCAAAACAACACAATTATAGCATTGTTGGTTAGGCTTCATCAAAAGATCAACAACTTAAGTCGTAGCTTAGAAGAAGTCTTGAAAAGAAATGGTATAAGAGAAAATAGTTATAATCATCAAAAGGAATTAGAAGAAATAATAGGAAGGCTAGTAAGGTTACCAGTTGAAAGGAAAGAAGGAAACAAACCAAAATCTTATTTTACGAAAGGAGAGTGGAAGTCTCTTTCAGAGTAAACATGTTTCGAGAATCACAAGAACCACAAGAAACTAGGGTAGTAGAAGAAGAAAGTGAAGAAATGAATAATAAGCAAGGTGAAAGGTATAACAGGCAAGACAATGCAAGGTTTTTAGATAGACTTAGACCATTCACAGGAGAATCCCATGTTTTACAATCCCTTAGACCTAGTACAAGTTCTGTAGAAACCACCTCTAGAGTAGGAATTTTGGATAGAATAAACATCAGAAGAAGAAGACAAAGAGATCATATGATACATTTAGAAGAAGCAGTAGACATAGATAAGGATGTTGAAATCTATTCGAACCATGCCATTACTCTATTAAATCCTAGGAGATTGTACCGAGCAGGAATCTTAAGTTGGAAAACATTGTTGTTTAGGTCAAATGGAGAAGAAAGGATCTCGGTCACAACAAGGCCAATAAACATAAGATTAGTCATAAAAGAATCTTTAAGGCGACTGAAAAAGTCAAGCAAAACTCTAATCCATCTTGGGTTAATTGTTATAGGAATTAGAGGATTAACAAGAGAAAAGGTAGGAGGAAAGATCCTAGTAATGTTAATGGACAAATCATGAAAAGGCGATATAAGAAAGGCCATATTTGCAACAAGAGATAGATGCAAACAGTGGAAGGGACTATTCTACTGTGCACCTAATTTCATGGTTCAACAAACAATCTCAGCAATATTGAAACAGGGCTTCAAAGTAAAGGATATGATGATCATATAAGCGAGAACTTGCTTTTAGATATTAGCTTTCAGTATTATGTAAAACAACAAATAATACTGAAATATCTTATAAACTCGACAAAAAAGGAATCATAAATGCAATGGCAATAAAGGTAATAAATATGATAGAACTCATGGAAATAAATTGTTCTACTTTAGAAGGAAAAGAATGGAATGTAAACAGGAACATGGCAAGTAAGACGCCAAGAGTTCCTATAGGGAGTTTGATATATTCAAACCCAGACGGTACATACTCATTAAGATTTAGACCTTATGATGACAGACCATGATCCACAGGAGATGAGGATAATGAGTCAGATCTTCCTGTATTGTCTTTTGGAGTAATATAAAGGGCTTTAAAAATGCTTCCTTCGCATATCCTTTTATCAACCATTTTGAAAGGGATGAAAGTTTTGAAATAAATTCATTTCTTTTGAAAAAAATGAATGCAGATGCATTTTCATATTCTTATTGAGGTGTTTTTCCTATTTTCACCTTTGGAATGAAAATGCTTCCCTGTAGTTCTTATTGTGTTCCTTTATGCTTTCAATATTTCTCTTTTTATTTAGGGTTTTTGTGATTTTAAGAGAAGATATTTTATTTTCTTGTTCTTCTTTTAAAGAGCTTAAATCTATAGACCTTTGCGTGTTCTTAACATACAATGTGGTACTTTAACACTCTTAAAATTGTCAAGTGCATGATCTACATAAATTTCCTATTTTCCTGTTATTTGCTTAACCTAATTTGCTGCAATTTCAAGATCATGGAATCCTTTCCATGAAGGATTTGGATAATCTGTTATTTAGGTTTGAACATCATTCCAGTAGCAAAAAAGTCCTATCAAATGTCCTTTTGTAACTCCATACATTTGATATTTTCTTTTAATTTGTCCTTTATGTCCTTGTGTCCTTTGTCATGATTCATTATCATGTGACCTTTTCATGTAGCAAGTTTTTTGTGTTCCTTTGATACCCTGTGTTTATATTTCATTAAAATATTTAACCATAGCACAGCAAATTATATATTTGAACTTGTCTTGACTAGTTAGGGATCATACACTGTCTATGAGAGCCATATGTGTCTCTCCCTTAACATTAATTGGATATGGTACTTCAAACTTCCTTGGTGAACCTGTTGGTATTATAGATAGGGCTATATCACCAATTATAACTTGTGGTCCTTCCATAACGTCTGATAACCTTGTTCCATTAAAACTGCTTGCTTGTGATCCTTGAGAAGACAATGGCCTCTTTTGTGGCCTAAACCCTTTGTTCCTTTGAAATTCTATGTTTTCCAGAAAAGAAAATTATTTATATTAGTAAGCGGGATAACTCATATGTTGCAGTATTATGTTTCCCCTTTATATGTTCAAATTCTACCTTGTAACATTTATTTATTATTACATCTTTAAACTTTAATCATCTTCTTCTGCTCATTTTATTACTCCATATGTTCTTATGAAATTTAACTATAGCTTCACAGTCTGTTCTAACTAGCATCTCTTTTTTATTTACTAGAAAAAGTCTAAAATTATCTAAACAATTTACAACAGCCATTATTTCCCTGTCTATACTCGGTAAGTTCTTTTCCTTGAACTTTCCACTTGTATATATGCAAATTTCTTCAGTTTTCCTTTCAACATATTTATGGGGTTTTCTTAAAAAAATTTCTCCCCATCCTAAACACATCCATCACTTTCAACGATCAAGAAGTCTGTGTCTAGGGGTAATCTCAACCTTGGTAACCTTTTGACCTGTTCCTTTATTTTCCTTATTTGTTTTATGTCCTATTGGGACAAACTTTTAAAACCTGAAATCTTGTTATAAAAGGGTCCCATTAAAGAATTCAAATCCTTTATGAAAGGTCTTGCATAATTTAGTAAACCAAAAAATGCTTGTAATTACTTTTTGTTCATTTGTTAAGGAAATTTTATCAATTTTTTTACTATGTGTTTCTGTAACTTGATTTTTCATTTTTCTATTTCTATTCCTAAAAATTCAATATTCCTTTGAAAAACTATGCCTTTTTTGTGTTTATTACTATTTCCTATCTTTGAAATTCTGAAAGCACCATTTTTAAATATCCTATGTGTTTATGTTCACTTCTGGAGAAAACAAGAATATCATCTACATAAATTATAGTGAAATCTTTTAAATTTTGAAAAGTTATATCCATTTTCCTTTGAAAAATTGAAGGTGCATTTTTTAATCCAAATGGCATAACTTTTCATTGAAAATGTCCTTGTGGACAGGTAACAGCAGTGTATGGTAGCAGTCCATGGTTGACTCTTCATCTATCTTTACCTGCCAAAATCTTGACTTACAATCAAATTTACTGAATACGTAACAATTTTGTATTTTGTTAACTAATTTAGTTTTGTTAGGAACATTGTAAGAATCATCCCTTGTGTTATCATTCAATTTCCTATAATCTATTACCATCCTTGATCTTTCTCATGCTATTTCACTCCTTTTTCTTACTAGGAATGCAAGACTTTTGTGTTGACTGTCTGACCTTTCTATGACCCTTAATTCCAACAATTCCTTTATGTGCATTTTAAAATCTTCGCTATCTAAATTATCACACTCTATTGCTCTATAATAAATTCTTAAGTTAGGGTTTATTATATCTAATTTACATACTTTCTTATTCCTTTCCCAAAACCTTGTTGGGTTTTCTGCAAAAATTTCTTCTTTCTATAGGCTACTAATGATTTGATCAAGATCTAGATAACCTGTTTCCAAACATGAATTTTCCAAAATCCTGTATACCTTTTTCCCATTTTACCATTTTTCCTTTATTTATTTCTATTTCCTTCCATTCAATCTCTTCTTCTAAGAATTCTTTTAATTCTTTAGAGTCTTTCGAATTTTCCTCTATCCCTTCTTTACCATGTTTCTTTCCTTGACATTCTCCTAATCTTTGACATTCGCAATCATTTTCATTACACCTTTGCAATAGTCTAATGTTTGATTCTGTATTTTTTAAATAATTTTGATATACTATGGCTGGATGTCCTAAAATATTTACAGTATATCTAGTGATCAAGACACCATGGTGATTACTTAAAAGAAAATCTAATCCTATTATACATCTAATTTTTGAACTACCAAAATTCCATAATTGTATCATTCCACTATGCATAGGTACAATCCATTCTTCTCTTGTGAAAAAACTTACTTTATGTTTCTTTATACACCTATATTCCTTTATTTTATTTTCATGAATATCTGAACTAATTCTCATATATCCATTTGTTCTACTTCATCTACATGCTATCCTTTCATCTATCATGTTTCCAGTACTACCTGTACTATTAATGAATCTAGTTCTATTGTTTGTGTCTTAAAGAATAACCTTCCTAATATATATATATATATATATATACAAGTTTTGTAATATGCCTTTCTTCTGGATTTGACATCTTCAACTCCTTAATCCTTTATCCTTTCCAAAGACGTGTTAGCTGCTCCCATGTAGCTTTTATTGTATCTTCATGGCCTCTCCTTCTTCTCTTATTATTATCCTTTGTTCATATTGTCCTTTGCCTTTCCTTTTTCTAAAATTGTTATCATTTCTTTTATTCCCTGTATTTTTCTTCTATCCTGCTATCTTATTGTCAATCCTCATTATCCTTTCTCCTATTGCATCTTTGAAAACTTCTATTGACTACAAACCTTTCATTAAACTAAAATCTTTCATTTCTTTGTTCTAGGCATATTATACAAGATTCCATCATACAGCTTCTGCACTGATATATGAGTTTTGTTATCAGATATCCACAACAAAATTTGCATGGATGATCTTCTAATCCACTTCCTTGAGTCCAATTATGCCTAGAACCTTCCATGTTTTCTCCTATGTTCATCATTATATTCCCTATGTCTTGCAACATCCTGTTTAGCGATTCAACCTTGTCATCTTGATACTTTATCCCTCTTTGTTCTTTGTAAGGATTATGATAATTTGTCCTTAAGAACATTCTTATAATATCATTTTCATCCTCACTATCAGATTCCTCTATCATCATTCCCTGTGGATCTATTATTGATACAATACTATAGATTGTTTCCTTATCACTCATGTCTTCAACTATTGGCAAAATGTCTTCGTTCATGCATTCAACTAAAATGCTAGCTATAGTGTTACTATTATGCCTTTTAGGATATGCCTTTGCCATGTGTCCTTCCTCATTACAAGTATAACACTTTAATTTATTTTTGTAAACTCTGCTTTCATTGTATTTCCTTGTGTGCCTGTCTTGTTTTGACCATGGCTTTTTTACCCTACTTTTCTTTGCAAAATATTTCTTTTTAGGTCTATACTTTGGTTTTTTCCTCCTTTTGTTTCTTTCCTTTGTTCCATATACCTGTAGTGTATAAATGGTTTGATAGAAATTATAATTTCCTCTTTTCAATTGCCTATTTATTTGTAAAGTTGTACATTTCTCTATTAACTTATCTACAAGAAACTTTATCCTAGTTCCTAAGTTATTTAACTCTTCTCCTAGAGTTAGTCAACCTTTTCTTTCCATTCTTTGTACACTTTTGCTTAATGGTCCTGGTAACTTTAAAAATAATTTGTCTACTATTGTTTCATAATAGCATCCAGCAATGGTGCAATTATAGAAAAACTCCGTATATACCTTTTAACAAAATATCAATCTTTATTTGCAATTGTTCTAAATTTCTTATAGCATCCCTTTGTTGGTCATATCCACCAATTCGTGGTGCTTCCCTAGTTAATACTACTCTTATCTTACGACAAAAATTGTACGGATTTGCCCCTAAAGCCTTGTTTGTGGCTACATATTGTGGAAAAATTTTCTTATAAGATTCCCACATTGCTCTTGCTGTTTCTCCTAAAAATGATTCTAAATATATGTACATTTGATCTGTGTCTTCTGTTAAAGGACTATCTCTCCATGCTATGACAACATTTGTGTCCAATTATCCACCAAGGGTCCCCAACTTTGCGGATCATGTGCACTTATATTGAGGATTCTTCCATTGTCTATCAAATTCCTTTTATCCAAAGTTTCAAATGGCATCCTTTTTCCTTTATACATCCTATCTCATGTTTCTCTTTCAACATAATGAGTATAAGGTACTCTGCTTAGGATTCCTTCCCATATGTCTTGTCTTCTATGTGATACTATAGAGGGAATTGTATTTGATCCTATCTTCATTGTTATCCATCATAGCATTTTTCGACACATGTGTTAAGGTCTCAATATCTCCGTATGATCTTGTTTCTGTCTCAAAATCTTGCTCTATTTGCATTACTTCATCTGCCAAATCTAGCAAAATTTCTCTTTATTTGCTTTCTTTTTCAAAATAGTAACATCTCCTTCTTTCGTTTTCTTTTCAAACCTTACTTCTTGCATTTCTCCTAAAATTCCTTTTTCTTCCAACCATATTTCATAAGGAATGGGGTCTTCTCCATGTTTTATCAAAAAACCATCTTTCCAATACTAAATTGGCCTTAATGGTTCTTCATCATTTGTATCCTCATCTTCCTTTTTAAGACTCCATTGATTAGCCTTTATTTCCTGTGCATGGGAATTGTATCTAGTATTAAGATACCTCTCCATTTCCTTTATCTTCCTAATTGTCATCAACACAACTAGAAGTTGACATCATATCTTCTTTCCAACATAAAATGTCTATTTGCTCCAACACATCATTCTTAATGTTCCTCTTTCTTCCAAGGTTTGATTAAAATTTTCTGACTCATTATCCTTATCTCCTATGGATCTTGGTCTGTCATCATAAGATATAAATTTAATGAGTATGTACCATTTGGGTTTGGATACACCAAAATCCCTGTAGGAACTCTTTGTGTCTTACTTGCCATGCTCCTGTTTACATTCCATTCTTCTCCTTCTAAAGTAAAAGAATCTATTTCCATGGGTTCTATCATCTTTATTCCCTTTGTTGCCATTACATCTATGATTCCTTTTATGTCATGCTTATAAGATATTTCACTATTATTTGTTGTTTTACAAATAAAACCAATATCTATAAGCAAGTTCTCACCTATATGATCTTCATATCCTTTACTTTGAAGCCCTATTTCAATATTGCTGAGATTGTTTATTGAAACATGAAATTAGGTGGACAGTAGAACAGTCCCTTTCCACTGTTTACATCTATCTCTATGGTTCCAAATATGGCCTTTCTTATATCGCCTTTCCATGATTTGTCCATTAACATTACTAGGACCTTTCCTCCTACATTTTCTCTTGTTAATCCTTTAACTCCTATAATAATTAGCCGAAGATGGACTAGAGTTTTTCCTTACTTTTTCAGTTGCCTTAAAGATTCTTTTGTGACTAACCTTATGTTTAATGGCCTTATTGTGACTGAGATCCTTTCTTCTCTATTTGACCTGAACAACCCTATTTTCCAACTTAAGATTCCTGCTTAGTACAATCTCCTAGGATTTAATAGAGTAATGGCATGGTTCGAATAGATTTCAACATCCTTGTCTATGTCTACTGCTTCTTCCAAGTGTATCATATGATCTCCTTGTCTTCTTCTTCCGACGTTTATTCTATCCAAAATTCCTACTCTAGAGATGGTTTCTACAAAACTTATACTAGGTCTAAAGGATTGTAAAACATGGGATTCTCCTGTGAATGGTCTAAGTCTATCTAAAAACCTTGCATTGTCTTACCTGTTATACCTTTCACCTTACCTGTTATTCATTTCTTAACTTTCTTCTTCTACTACCATAGTTTTTCTGTGGTTCTTGTGATTCTCAAAATATGTTTACTCTGAAAGAGACTTCGACTCTCCTTTCATAAAATAAGCCTTTGGTTTGTTTCCTTTTTTCCTTTCAACTGGTAACCTTTCCAGCCTTCCTATTATTTCTTCTAATTCCTTTTGATGATTATAACTATTTTCTCCTATACCTTTCTTTTCAAACTTCTTCTAAGCTATGAGTTAAGTTGTTGACCTTTTGATGAAGCCTAACTAGCAATGCTATAATTATGTTGTTTTGCTTAATTGTGGCCCTTATGACATCATTTACTGGTTCTATATTTCCATAAAACCCTTTAAGTGGTTGTACAAACTCCTTTATGTCTTCTAAGACAAATATGTAGTTTTCATCTACATCCAGTGGATGTGTATGAACTATTCTCCTACTTTCTTAACTTTTTCATTCAAGTCTGTGAGATTAACCTCTATTTCTATACTTAATTGTCTAATATAACTCTCTATTTTTTCTACACTTAAAATTTCTAAATTATCTACTGATTGTAAGAAATCATAAAGCTTCCTATCATAATTACTGCTTCTTATCATAATTACTGCTTCCTATGATCCTGTCGAAACTTGCACTCATCCTGTCATTCTTATGACCAAACCTTCATAATTATTGATGCTTTGAGTTATCCTTTCTATATCCTTTTCAGTTTGGTCGATGATTCCAAGAGTCGTTTTATGATGCTTTAAAAGTTCCTTTTTCTTCAGACTTTGTTTAATATTTTCCTTTTTCTAATGCCTTTTCAATTCTAATCTCTCTTGTTCTGCCTTTATGTGATCCTTTAACCTTTTTATCCTTTGGTTTTTATCCTTTATATATTCAACAAGATTATGCATCACACCATCATGCTACTTATCAATCATTCATAATATCTTATAAGTTCGTTATATCTTATTATTTCTTTTTCTCTTATGTAAATTATATCTAAAATAAGTCTATATTGTGAACATGTAGTTGGTTTCTTTATACTTCCTTCTAACCTTTGTTCTAATTCTTTCTTTTTCCTGTTAACCCTTTCTAAATCCTTTTCTATATCTTTCACAAGATTCTTATACCTTTTTATTATGTTCTTATACCTTTTTATTATGTCCTTATACCTTTTAATATATTCTACGTATCTATGTGTCATAATCTTCAAATATTAAATGTTCTCTAGAATTTATTAACAAATCTATTATATCACATATTATATCTGCTATATTAGAAATTACAGTTATTATAAAATGATACTAAATAAACGTAAAATTAAAACCACATCATCCTGTGAACCTTATTATATTATCTTCGCAAACATTTATTTTGCGTGTTATTTCTTCAATAAAATTATAATTATTATGTAAATTACTATATATCATTGTTCTTTATAGGGTGCTTATAAAGTTCCTGTTCCTTGGAGTTGGGTCCTCAAAGTGTAACTCCAAAAGACTTTCAAGCTGTTTTATGTACCCTTTTGTTCTCTTTATAATATCCCTTAGCCTTTTAATTTCCTTTCCTTATTCCTTTATGTATTCCTTTATAAACAACATTCATATAAACCAGTCATAGTCAAACATATTATTTAAAATTTCTTCAACAGAATATGTTTCTTCTATAATAAAATAAGCATAAGAGTCATAAAATATAAGTTGGACAATCATTAAAATTAAACATTATGTAAAATAGTAATTAAACAACTAAATATAAACAGATAAAGCTAAGTAAAAATAGTAAAGAAAATAAACAGCTGATATTAAACAATAAAACTAAACCAGACATAAAATTAAATTTAAATAGAATATTAAACAACAGAATATAAGAATTAAATATAATAATAAAGCTGGACAATGATAATAGTAGAGTAGTAACAAAACTAAAAATCATATAACATTAAAGCTAGATATGAAACAAGTGAAACTGATAAACAAAGTTTTAAGATATAAAGATAACAAGGCTCTAATACCAAAACGAGGATCTTTGTGCCAAGAGAAAAGACTTCATGGCAAGAGTGAACAATTAAAGTGAAGATAGTTAATTAATAGAGCAATATTTTCCTTAGAAAATAAACCTTATGCCCACGCCCCAACCCACAGGGCCAAAACACGGCAAACTCTGCCTTAAACTGCCTCATCAAAGGGTTTTTAGATCGACCCTTTTGGTATAATTTCTAAAGGAACCTGAGCTATACTATCCAAGTATGGTGCCATAAATTGTTCGAATATAAAGTATGTTGTCCTTAAGAGTAAGCAAGTAACCATGTTTTACAGAGTACTTATCAGCACCTTACTTGATTGGGTAGGGTTCGTGTGGGTATTAAGGGTCATAGGATAGTGTATGAATAGAATTTTTCTAGAACTTGCTCTCAAAGGGTAGGGTACAGGTATGAGGTTTTCATACCTTGTACCCACTATAAAACCTATACTCTATTATACACAGAGTACATGTTTCAAGGTACCTTATATCTATCCTGAAAAATATACTCTATTAAAAAATTATAAAATAACATGAAATAAATAACAATACTGTATTTTTTATTTTGCAACAATTTATGCATAAGATTATCAATTTGTAAGTCATATCTTATAAACTTTTATTTAGAAAAGCTTGTACTACTTTATTATGGAAGTAATTATAATCTTTTTTTTCTATAACTTCGATTGTATGTACTTGAGTTTTTACGTTATATAAAAGTGTTATTTTTCTTCTAAAACTAATTAATATGAAAGTGTCTTCAAAGTTCTTGATTTTAGAATTTGCTAATTTTTTTTATAATTTTGTTGAAATAACTTAATTAGATTCTATAGGTATTCCTTACAAATTTCAACTTTAACACATATATAACTTTTATATATTATAGAACCTGTGATATTAATTTTTTTTTTTAGATTTCTTTCGATAGATTATTTATAATGAATACATATAAATAAGATAGTTTTACATATTACACAAATTGTATATATTATATATAATAATAAACTTGAAATTTGAAAAAGAGAGAAACTCCATGCCCTTTTTGTCGCCTCAAACCTTACCTAATTTCGAGGGAAAAAACTGAAATTGAAGGAAAAATTTTACAGGTTCCATAGGGTATGCACTTTGTGAGTTTTACAGGGAATATGGTGCATGGTGAGTATAAGATTTTACATATTAGTTCTAGGTGTAAAACTTCGCACATTGTACCTTAGTAAGGTATGGGTAAGACTTCATACCCCACTTATCCTGGACACGCACAAAATTAATCTTTTTACAAATAATTATATACAATAAATAATATTTCATTTCTTTAGGTAAATTGAGCAGACCTCTCTAAAAACTTTAGAAATTACATTAACCTCCAGATTTTTTAAAAGTCAACACTAACACCCTCTATAAATAAGTAAATTGCATGGAGCTTCCTTGAAAATTTAAAAACTGCATGGACCCATAATTTTTTTTTAAAAGTAAACACTCATATCCCTAAAAACTAATGGATGTTAATATGAAAATTTTATATATTTGGTTTTAGCATATCATTGTATATAATATGTTTAATTAATAAAAATTTTTCAAAAAATTATTCGAAAAAATTAAATACTAAAGAATGAAAACTTTTTTGTTTATTTTTTGCCATTTGAACTTGACATCTAAAGTGTAATTCTAATAGATAAATCTTAAGTATAAAAATAATGTCATGAAGTGTGTTTTAATAAATAATTTTTTTTTAATATATTTGTTTCATGCTAAAGTGTAATTCTAAAAGAATAAAAACAACAATTAATATTTTTTATTTTCTAAAAGAATTAATTTTATAAAAACTATAATAAAAAATTTAAATATTTTTTTATCAAATATATTATATATATAATGATATGTTAGCATCGATTAAGAAAAATTTACATATTATTATCATCGTCATATTTTAGGGATATAGATGTTGGCTTTTAGAAAAATTAGGAATTCATGCACTTTTTAACATTTTCAAGGAGAGACTGTACAATTAACTTGTTTTCGTGGAGTATAAGTGTTTACTTTTGAAAAATATAGAGTCCATGTAATTTTTAAA
Source organism: Combretum micranthum (assembly GCA_024138025.1). Taxonomy (NCBI): domain Eukaryota; kingdom Viridiplantae; phylum Streptophyta; class Magnoliopsida; order Myrtales; family Combretaceae; genus Combretum; species Combretum micranthum. The sequence goes on along the minus strand of JAMXBD010001363.1, from coordinate 166,630 downwards.
GTTTTTAAGAAGATACGTGTAATTTACTCTAATTATATACAATAAATAACATTTTATTTATATCTTATACTATATTATTTAATAATTAATTCCATATTAAAAACATTTTTATATTTTAATGAATTTCAATCAAACATATTATTAAAATGTATATTTTTAATAAAAAAACATTTAAAGTGTCCAAGGATTTCATGTGTCATATTCTCGTCATTAGTACAGTGCAGTTTCGTCTGCTAAGTGAGTGCTAAGTTGACGTTAAGATTTTTCGCCAGTTGTCTACCCAGATTAGAAGTTAGAATAGACTGAGTGGGTCCGGCGGCTTCACTTCCCAACTCAATACACACTCCGATTCAGATATTCCGTTTTACACTCTCTCTCTCTTTCTCTCTCTAGCTGCATAAAGACGTCCATAGTTGACGATCGACCACCACCACGGTAGCAGACCTCCAAATCTTCATCTCTCTTTCTTTCTCTTTAGCTTCTCGTCTTAACTAACTTCGACGCGGATCTCTCTCTCTCTCTCTCTCTCTCTCACAGAGTTACTCAAACCCTAATTCTCTGCATCTACGCCTCTCCTTTCATGTTGATCAAATCTACCTCCACGACTCGAAAATGCTAAATCTCTAAACCATATTGATTCTAAAATGTCTGTAACTGAACTCAAAGAGCGCCACAAGACCGCAACCGAGACTGTCAACAGTCTCAGAGAGAAATTGAAGCAGAAACGGCTCCAATTACTCGATACTGACGGTAACTGTTTAAGGTTATTCCATCGATTCTGTTAGATTATTATTATTTAACCTTTTTCTTCTTCTGTTGCTATGATTTTTAGGTTTTGTTGTTGAAATTTTGTTGTGAAAATTGCCTGCAGTGGCAGGTTATGCGAGAACTCAGGGAAGAACTCCGGTGACTTTTGGTCCAACGGATCTGGTTTGTTGCCGGACGTTGCAGGGACATACTGGAAAGGTGACTCTTTCAACTTGATTGTATTTCAAGTAGATGCTTAGGTTCTTATTTTGTTCAGGTTTCATATTATATTAATTCTGCTGAGTCATTTGATTTCAATACTTTTGTTTGTTTCTATTTCAACAAACTTGTGCTCTTCGGTGATGATTTTATGGATATAGCTGGATAGGATTGTTTGTTTTTAAATTTCACCTAATGAATTTCTTGAGCAAGAGCAGCAAGAGCTTTTAGTGGATTTTTGGGTTTTGCAAGTGGAGGTCATTGCTTGTGTATTCCATGAGAAATTCTAAATGTTAATGAAGTGGTTGTAAATTTTAGAGTGAGGGCCTTGAACTGGTCAAATTGATGTACGGTTCTCATTCTGTTTAGCTTTTGGTTAATGAACACTCTGAAGGGTAGAATGCTTGGCAACAATTAATCATTTTGTGGAGACTGAAGTGATTATACAGCTTGGGGATTCGGGTGTAATACTAGTTTTCATAATTTCAGAGTGATGGACTCCCGACTTATGCATATAATGGATCCGACTTCTGGCTTGTGGTGAACTATAGCCATTGATAATCTGCCTACATGGTTTAAGAAAGTGACTCAAAAGAATTTTTGTCTAGTGGAATTAATAGTTTCAAATTTTGTGATATGAGAGTTGGGCCTTGTATCTTGATTTGGGGCTCTTTCAGGTCGTCCGATGGTCTTAGTTTGGTGTGGCATTAACTTTAACAGCAGATGAGAAAAGATAAGACAGTACAATGTGCAGCTATATATTAACATTCTCAAGGTTGCATCTCTTAATGGCTGAAAAGCTTTGATTTTGTCAGATTGTTCAAAAGCTACAACTCCATATCTTTGCACTAACCCCAGAGAAGTAGTAGGTTTTCTTCCTTTCAATTAAATGTCTTTGAGTTATTATTTATACCATGTCATTGGAATAATGGTTCTTACTTATACTAGAGCAGATGGAAAAAGATGTTTTTAATAATTTGTCTCTTTAGTTCTTTACTTTTATTCTTCTAATTGGTGTACTCACAAAATTTGGTTTCTTTTAAGAGTGGTCATTCTAGGCTGTTGCAATTTCTTGACTGTGACAACCTTGTTTTTGTAGTAATAAAGTAAAAAATTGTGTAGCAAAAAGCAACATACACACTTTTTAAAGCATTCCACAACCCTCAACCCCACCCCACCCCACCCGTTGCCCCCCACCCCCCCAACAGAGCTCCCCCCCCCCCCCCGCGCCACCCAACAACCAACCCCCCGCCCCAAAAAAAAAAAAAAAAATTGAGTTAGTGGTCCTTACAAGTTCTCATATATGTAGTCTGAGAACCTCACTTTAGATGAAATCAAACTCAGGTTTGTTAAGAGGAGTGGTAGTTCTATAGCATGTGATAGGCTCCTTAGCTTTTCTACAAACGAAGTTGATGGCAGTTAGGGGAACAATAGTACTTGCATATTAAAAAAAAAAAGAGAGAAGAAAAACATTGCCCCTACTCCATCAGAATTTCTATCTTTTTTTTTTTTTAAGAGCTATGAATATAAAAATATTGCAGGTGTACTCACTTGATTGGACTCCCGAGAGGAATCGCATAGTAAGTGCATCACAAGATGGGCGCCTGATTGTGTGGAATGCTCTGACCAGTCAAAAGACTCATGCCATAAAGCTTCCATGTGCGTGGGTGATGACATGTGCTTTTGCTACCAATGGTCAGTCTGTTGCTTGTGGTGGTCTTGATAGTGTCTGCTCTATTTTCAACCTTAATTCTCCAACTGATAGGGATGGGAACTTGCCTGTATCGAGAAGTCTCAATGGGCACAAAGGCTATGTATCCTCTTGCCAGTATGTTCCAGATGAAGACACGCGTCTGATTACTGGTTCTGGTGACCAGACATGTGTTTTATGGGATATTACTACAGGCCTTAGAACTTCTGTTTTTGGAGGAGAATTTCAATCGGGACACATTGCTGATGTGCTAAGGTACTCGAAGGTCGTATCATTGATATCCTTTTATTCATCTAAGTTACAGAGACATCATACAGAATTGATTTTCTAGGAATTAATGGCATGTGTATGATTGTCCCATATATGTTAAGATCAACACTGCATTGATTTTTGTCACATAGTAGTCAATTTTAACACTAATTATTCTTTCTTTATTTTTGGTAACAATGGGATTGATAAGATCCTTTAATCCCACTGTGTATCTATTACACTTTGTCTTAATTATATGTTACCTCTTACTTACCGTGCCAAAAAATATGCATATTTGTTACCAATGTTTGATGGTACTGTGACTTAATCAGTACCAACAAAAAGATGAAACTGTCACGAATATACACAAGATTGCTATGTTCTGTAGCCCCTTGCTAATGATAGGCAATTTGAATATTTTCAGTGTCTCAATCAATGGAGCAAACTCGAAAATGTTTGTCTCTGGTTCCTGTGATGGTACTGCCCGCTATGGGATACTCGTGTTGCAAGTCGTGCAGTGCGTACATTTCATGGACATGAGGGAGACGTCAATGCTGTAAGGTTTTTTCCAGATGGAAATAGATTTGGAACAGGCTCAGATGATGGTTCATGCAGGCTGTTTGATATTCGGACTGGACACCAACTCCAAGTGTATAATCAGCAACATGCTGATAATGATACTCCACATGTGACTTCCATAGCATTCTCCATATCAGGAAGACTCTTATTTGCTGGCTATACTAATGGCGCTTGCTATGTATGGGACACATTGTTGGCTAAGGTACAAGCTATTCTTTGTTGCATAATTTAATAGTTTTCCTTTCATGAAGAGTCAGATGAATTTTTGTGTATCTCTGTGGATTCAAAAGTTTTCTCAAAATCCCTTTTTCTTGGTAGTGTTAAAAATTGCTATCTAGTTTCAAATTTCTGCTTCCTTCAAAACATTTCTTGAAATGCAAGTTGAGAAATAAATTGTTACAGCACTTTGCATTGAGAAAAGGATCATTAACTGCAAAGTTTTCCTTGTTAAAATAATTAACTCGGTGGAAATGGTACTCAATATTCCATCTATTTCAAGAAAGCCTAGGAAAACTGACCATTGATAGTTTTCTGTACCATGGATCAATCGATAAAGTCTAAACACTTAAGGACTTGTTTCCTTTGAGATGCAGATGTTAAATGAATCATTAAGTTTTTGATTGGACATTGAAAAGTGATAATATCTTCCATCACTGTACAGATCATCGACATGTGCAAGTGGCTGTGATCCTTTTTTCTTTTTCGCATCAAGGATTATGGTTGAACTGCATATTCTGTTTTATCCTAGCTTATTTCATCGCACGATTCTGATTCAGTGATGGGATTAGAGTTAGATGCTTTCTTGACTAATTCTGAGTAATAAGTTGTCATTGTTCTTTTCAACGTTTCATGCTTAATTACCTCGTCTGAACAATTCCTGATATGTTTTTAGTTATCTGTGTGAAAAGCTTTTAAGGAGTTGTGATCTTGTTTGATGAAAACTTATGTGCATCTCTGAATATGATTTGACAACAAGAGTTTACTTGCTAGGATGCTTAACAACACTTGTCTATTGCTTCTCTGGGAGGGTTTACATTGATCAGATTCAAAACAATTAAGTGGGTTGATGTAACTTAATCCCCCTACCCACCTAATTAAATAAATAAAATAAATCAGATTACGTGAATGATCATCGTTGGTCATAGTATAATCCTAATTTCTAGGCTATAAATACTCCATTACAGCTTTAATTTGCAAATATTGTGACGGGCTTTGATTGGTTAAATGTTTTCTATTTGATTTTACTTGTTCTTCATTTGATGTAGGTGGTCTTGAATTTGGGATCACTCCACAACTCGCATGAATCCCGGATTAGTTGTTTAGGTTTGTCTGCTGATGGAAGTGCCCTGTGCACTGGAAGTTGGGATTCAAATCTTAAGGTTAGGCCATATAGCTTGGCAATGCTTTGTCATTTTAGACCTGTGCTTCCTGGCTTCTACCCTCTTTGTCCCCTGCTTGGTCCCGATTTTCCTATTTTTCTATGCATTTGCATGATTATCTCCAATTCCTCTATACCTCATCTCATATTTGAGTTGCATGTTGATTGTGGGCACTTTTTCAAAAAGGATCCCACTTGCAGGTGGAATACATAAAATTATGAAAATGTTATAACCTACTCCTTTAGATGTCTTAACTAGTTTTTTATACTGTATTTGCTGCCTTTTTTTACCACCTTTGGTTTGAAATTCGGTTTCTATACAAAACTAATTAGGTTGTGCTATCGAGAAATTGTCAGATTGTGCTAGTTTGAATTGGAGTGAAAGGTTAATTTTGCTTCATGTATAATGTCTTTCTATATTAAAGGGTGAATGTTACATTTAGTACCTAAACTCTCTTTTCATTATTAACTGCTAGAATTTTTAAATGTCAATGTAGTCCTTGAACTTCTTCTCTTTTTTGCAACTTGTCTTATTTTTATAATTAATTATATGAACTTTGCTTAATTTTTGCAATTAACTATCTAATCAGGGTATTATAAATGATCTCAAAAATTTATATGTAGTAAATTGACACTTTATGAACTTTAGGCAATTGATTACAAAAATGTGAAGAAGTTCATGTACCAAATGTAAGATATATCCTATATTGAAATCGATAGTTCATCATACAAATAGTCCTGCACGCATTTTAGATAACAAGTCTATTATTTATTGGTGTCATTTAGCCATGGTTTACCCTTTGTGCGTTTATTCCAACATCCTTCTGTCTGCTTTTGTGCTCCTACGATTGTTTATCAAGCAACTTGTGGCACCATCTTCAAAGACCAGCTTTGCATGGTCGTTCTGTTAACCTTGCTGGTATTTGTTTGCTCCTTAAGATGCCAGTATCTATAGCGGGTCTAAAATGCTCAATGCTTTAACCCATATAAGTTTGTATGTGTGCTCTTTTCGTTGGATTTGCTCCATTTTCTGATTTATGGTGTATGTTTACCATTGACCCTGAAAATATCGTATACTGTTCTGTCAGATTTGGGCTTTTGGAGGTCATAGAAAGGTTATTTGAGTAACACGTGAGCTGCAGAGGTGCATGATTGACCTTCAAGCTTACTTCAGTTCAGGAATGATGAATTTTGTGATCAATTCCACTTCTGTTTGAGTTGGGATCTTGTGCTAAATGTGTTTACATTTGAATTGAAAACCAAAATGGAGCACAGAATCGGTTGATGTAATTGTATCTACTTTTGGTGTGTGTAGTCGGTTGCATCGTGGGAGTTATCGTAATTGCATTGTATGTCAATGCTTCCCGTAAACGAAATATCTGCCAGTCTTCTGTACAACCACGATTCTGTATAACAGTATAATTGGAAATCCTTGTGTGGTGCTCCTTTACATGTATGTACGTATGATATTCAGTCACTCGATAAATCCACTCACTGAAAGGTCCAAAAACATTGGCTGAGCCCACCTTTACGCTAAGTTTACAGTAGTCTCCTAGCAAATCTTAATCAGGAAATGGTACTAGATCCTTCTACGACCTACTTTGTTAACTCTGGAAATTTTGACACAAGGTGCACTTTAGGACCCGCATGCTAGACCATTTCTAACCGGCTCTGATGGTGGAAGTTGTTAAATAGACTGAGCAGCCTAACAGGAATGAGCATAATCAATGAGCTCTGAGAGTAATTCAAATTTATACTGGAAGGAACTAATGTCATTCCATTGATGGTTAAAATAATCAACGATATACTCATTTACTGCACAGCTCACGTATTTAAAATATTAAAGGGCACACCTTGGAAGGATGCTTTACACGCTTCGCATAAAAGACAAACCATATATAATTCTTGAAATCCATCACAAGATATTAAACTAGACGTATGCCTTCCTGGGGACTGAATGCTATACCAAAATTCCCCCAATATGCCTTCCTGGGGACTGAATGCTATCCCAAAATTCCCCCAAGCAAACCTACAATGGTTCAAATATCACCATGCCACCTTATGGAAATCCGCAGAAAACATGGCCTCTAGAAAAACTTCATGAACAAAAACATAATAAGCATTGTACAGTAATCCTTTTTTTCTTCTCCCGACTATTACCCCAGACTATATAGCCAATATACCAAGACCAAAAATTTAACAAAATTCTATATATAGGGGGTGTTTTCTGTCCTATTTTTGCAACCATTGACCCCAAGTTCACATTTTAAACAACAAATGCATTTCCAGCATGCCCTGAGTCTACAGTTCTAACCACTTGCCACAATCTCGTGGATTGCATCACTTATACTTTCATCATCAGATCTAACAGCAAGTTTCATAGCAACCTCCTTAGAAGCGTCAATGCCAAAAGACAACCGCACAAGAACCTTCACATTACCAATAAATACACCAGACAACAAGCATGTATGTGACCTTGAATTGCTGGGGATGACCTCAGTGCCCTGACAATTCAAGTATATATAATTAATATTCGAGAAAGCAACAAATGCACACAGAATGATGAGTAGAAAAAAGATATTTTGTCCATATGCTCCTATTTCTGAAGTTCCCTTTTAAGTAAGAAAAAATGGTGCATTGCTGCAAAGATTTTTTGAATCAACCTGATTATCACGGTTAGAGCTCCATGAATGGGGCACAATAATATTCCTTTTTACTCTACATTAAAAAGTTGTTGGCCATAAACTAAGTTTTGGCTACCAAGTTTATATTACTGTCTTCAATAGCTGCCTAGCCTGTAAATGATCAAGTATCATGAGGGAAAGGTGTACCTCGCATGGCTGCATGCCAAGAAGGTTGATAACAGCATTGACTGCTTCAACCAAGCTCTCCCTAGGGCCAAGACCATATTCATCTACCCGCTCAGAATCTGGGTCCATGCTTTCCCATGCATTCCTAAAATTGGAAACCCCAACCTTTTGCATGTAATCTGCTGCAACAACCTCAAGGTCTTCCAGCTGATATTCATCCTCCACACCATCATCCTCTACCTCATTTGTAACCGGGTCGACCTAGTGAGTATATAAAATACAAGTTGCAATAAGGCCGCCACATTAATCCATAAAACAAGACATTCCAGATGACTAGTTTTTCTGCATTGAAACTTAGCATATGCATACTGTGTCAAGTTCCATCCCCATAAACCATTTATGCAAAGTAAAAAGGTATGATAACTAATCCTGAAATTTAATACCTTAAACAGTCCCAACCATAGTTTTCAAAATTGCGAGTTAAATATACGCTTTTACGAGTTAACGAATTTATATGTTTTTTCTTAATTAAAATGGATGCAAAATTGATTAGGTGTAGACTTTAGGTTGAATTATGAAATTAGGTATACAATTCTACATGTTTATGATTTTACCGGTTTTGCATGATTTTATACAATTTTACCGATTCTATGTATTCTAGTGAATAGTAAAATCGTGATTATGATAAGCATTTACCAAAGCAGGAAATTCAGCTCAACACAATAAAAAGAGAAATTTCATCTCTTATTTTACTGATCATGCGCAGAGAGATTTGGTTTGAAGCATCTATAAAAAAGTTAAACAAAATTCCATACCTCTTTAACGAAAAACCTCAACACATTAGAGAATTTTCCAACGGCTGGAACTCCCTCTGGCTTCTCAAATGCCACAAAGGTCTGCCCAGGAGAGTCATAAGGCAGAGAATTCAAAGGCTTAGATGCAGCTTCAACAAACTCCTCTGCTTCTGAGGCATCTACAATAACCATAACCTGCAATAGGCACCAGAAAATTAAAAGAAAGCTGCAAGCAGCATTTGATGGATGTGCACGTCAAAAGGATGACATTACATTTTCCAATAATTGCTCCGGAATTGTATTCGTGCAGTTGTACTGGAACACAACATGCTTGTCAAAAATGTGCTTGACAACATTAACTGCATATTCTGTTTCAGCTTCTGTCAATTCAACAGGTGCAGAAGACTGGCAAGAAAATAATTCATCAGTATTCTTTAGCATATATATGGTAAGATTAAACAATATTTTCTAATTAATAGTCGGGCAACAAAAATCATATTTAAAAAGCACCTTGAAAAGCTTTCCATAGTTTGCGAACTCAGGAATTGAGGAAAGCAGCTTATCATAGGCATCAATGGTGGAAGCAGGGCCACTAGGAGGAGCACCAAGGCCTGTAGGCTTCTTACCAGGTGCTTTCTTCTCAGCAAGTGGCTGAGATTTAACCTCCCTCGGTACTGAATTAATGTCAAAAGGTTCTTCAGAAGGCTCCTGCAACAAATTTTTAAGGATTTTCTTTGGTAAGTTAACTTTCAATGAGTAGGCATTGAAGGTTACAATGCCATCAAAGGGAGCAATTACGCACATAATTTTTCAAACTCGTCTCTAAGTTGATAAGTGGGACATCCAATGACCCAAAGAGATAATCTTTGACAGCTTGCCCAGCTTCAGCAACTGAATCATCACCCTCAAGCATATGCAAATAAAGTGTTGCTCTATCACGAACCTGAACAAACATCCACATTTTCAGTTGAAAAGAAAAATCAAAAGGGAAGCAAATTCTTTCAAGTAACTGAAAATTTTACACAGAGAAAAGATGTTCACTTCTGACAATGGCAGTCCTTAATGAAAGAATTAAATAAAAGAAATCACCCCTAGTTATTACCTCATCATCACTGTCAAAAAGACATCGCCTCAACAGAACAAATATACGTGGCTGCGAAAGAGCATTGAATTGCAAGTCTTGTGAGCCCAAAGTGAACTAAATTATAGAAAGGAGGAATGGAAACAAGTAAGCTAATACAACCTTCAATGATTCGACCATGGCACCAAACTTCGCTAGAGTGCTTACAGCACTAGCCCGGACAGTTGCATTCTCAAGGTGTACACGATTATAGATGTACCTTATGTATTTGCTAGGATCTGAAGTTTTTGGCCCCTCAACTCCCAGAAAATGCAGTATCTAGAAGAGGAAAAAAAAAAAAAATATATATATATATATATTGATAAATATTTCGACAACTAATACAATCATTTTTTATGGCCATCATAAAACATAAAGGCTAGAACATTCATCACCGAGAACATTGATGTAGGTGCTACCTGAGTAGAAAGGTAAGTGAATTCACAGTCCTCAATGAATTCGCACAGATGAAGTAAACCACTTTCTTTTGCTTCCGGTATATCGCTTATGAGGATCACAATTGAATCAACAATTGCCTTTTTATACTCAAACCCACCTTCTTCCCTAAGGATGTTACTGAGGAAGTTCATCCTGTATATATAAAGTGGAAAAGGTCAATGTGTTTGTTTGTGGCATGATGAGCCCATAATAAATCTTTCATAAAGGATGTAAGGTGAAGTATCACTCACAGAGATCTGTACTTCAGTGGGAACTTCAAACACAGTGATCTTATGGCTTCTACCACAACAATTTTAAATTCGTCAGCAATATCTGACATGAAATTTGTTATCTGTTTCATCAGACGGTCTACGCTAGATTCATTTCCTGTCTTCAAAAGTGTGGTTATTGCAAGGGTTGCAATGCTTCTATTTTGGTCAGAAATTAAACTCTCCATGTCTATATTGCAGTTAGTGACAGCCATTGGATGTGTCATTGCCACCTGCAAGGAATGACAACCTTTGTTATATACATTTAAACGATTCAATGTCATCACAAGACAACAACATGTCTAAGAAAAATTATCTCCATAGAGTCAATTTCCATGAAATTTTTCCTCCAACAAGCTGTGCACATGATTCAATGTGCAAGACGCACACACACATATATATCTGATGAAAAACCGAGACACAAGCAGACAATGGGAAATTACCTTGTTCAAAGTACGAACAGCTGCAAATCTAAGAACTGGTTTAGAAGAACTTAGAAAGAGCTGAAGAACAGTGATTGCAGGAGTCAATTCTCTGTTTGTCACACCCTGAAGCTCAGTGATAGCTCTTGCAGCCTCCAAAATAACCATTTCTGCCTTGTGTCGCAGACAGCTCTCAAGATAGTCATAAAATGGCCTTTCTCCAGTTTGGTTGTTACCAGCTGACTCATGGATAACCTGCCCCAATCTTACTTTATAATAACCATAAATAACAGTAACTCAATTAAGTCCAAAGAACGTACCTGGCTAGCATAGCGTATTAAAAGACATTGGGCCAAAGGTGAGCGAACAGTTCCCCTGGTCAAGCTGGTCACTAGCTTGTTCACAGCAAGCCTGTCATTTTGCCTAATCTGCAGGTTTAATATGAGGTAACTTTTCAGCATATTACATATTAAACCTCTACTTTTCGGTTTGTGTAACTCATTGTCCCTACTACAAGTCATTATGAAGAGTATAACACTTCCATGATCAACTAGATTAACTAGTGAAATACCTGATGTAGCAAAGCCAGTGCGTGGAACTGTACCAGAGCTTCCCTTGATTGAATGGCTTCCTGGACTTCATTACTCCATCTTTTCACAATCTCTGGGTTTGTCTAAAATCAAGCATAACATTGAGACCATTCTCCAAATGCACAAGCCCAAATTCATCAACCATCACAAAGATTCAATTATTACCTGGAGCAAATGAATTCCACTAACTAAGGCAGCGCTAGCAACCACTGGATTCTTATCAACAATGGCTTGCTTTAAGTATCGCTCAATCTGGGCAAGGAGGGTTCCATCTGTGATCCGGCACAGCACACGGATTGCATTAGCCCTATACATATCCGTCTTGCTATTCATGTCCTTCATAAGGGAGCTTGTGACAATAATAACCTATAATATAACATGTAGAAGTTAGCAATAGCATATAAACAGGAAAACAATGTAGTTAATAAGGTGATAGCAAAGATGCCACCTCATCAGCAGAAGGAGAGAGTTCCTTAATCATTAGATAAACCATTCTCCTTAATCCCAGATCTCTAGACTGGAAAAGCTTTGTCACGGCGAAAAAGACCTCTGTGGCTTCAATCTGCAGAAAGCAAACACCATGAAAAATATGGAAGCACAATACAATCAACAAGACTATGGGGTAAGAGTAAAAATAATTTTTTTTTTTGGGTAAATAATTAATATTATCAAGAGTAATAATAATTTGTGCAACTTGAACGTTAAGAAGTTGACCTTTGTGAATGTTTCTCCTTGATTAGTAAATATAGAAGCTTTGTTATAACCTGAAATCGAGACACAAAAACTACAATATTATCTCCAAAATATAGTATAAATGATTAACAATGTATTAGGACCATAAAAAGTAGACCTGAGAGCAACGCCGTGGATCAAGCTGTGGGTCGTTGAAAACCCTAGCCTCCTGAAGAACTGCTCCCTTCTCAATTCCGAAAAATGGAGAGTACTCAACTGCATCAATTTTAACACACAAACTAAGCACCTGTATAACTCACTCCAAACTTAATTTCTTAAAACTTAAAATAGAAACTAGACAAGAATAACTATCAGAAAGCAAATGCCAACTTTAAATTCCAAAACATCCTGAGTATGTTCCTGATCCCATCAATTAAAATACACTGCTTGAGCAGAGACAATTAACTTTGATGGAAACCAAATTTGTTCAAACTCAAAACAAACTCTACATCTTAGCCACACAGCAAATGCCAGCTCCAAAATTCCAAGTGCCCAACTGCATTAATTCCCATACACTAGGCAACTACGTTACTCACATCAGAACTTGACTTCTTGAAACCTAAACGAAACCTAGGAAACAAAAACACGCAGCAAATGCGGATACCAAAACTTTGAAGCATCCGAATCGCATAATTGAAAGCATGAATTACAATGCGCGAACTAAGCAATTACATCATTCATATACAAACCTAGACCGTCATAGCTCTACAAAAGCCTAGAAAACAAATCACACAGCAAATGCTAACTCCAAAAGTCCATCAAATCCAAATCACGTCCAATCTAAATCCAATTATAGAAGCGCTCCGGATAAAAAATATTCAGCGAATCAATAAATCCGAATAGACTAAAAAAATTAGATCGGATCGAAAAAGAATTGAACAGCGCAAGTCAAATTCAGCTATAACTATGTTCAATAAAAGCATTTTGCATGAAATTACGCTCCAAAACCCTAGATCTCAGAGCTAATCACAGACGCGAATCATCCAAAGGGAGCAACGTATGGAGGGGAAGAGAGAGATCGGAAACTTACACTCGTCATCGCGGTCATCGTCCTTCTTGACAAGAGGTTGGGCCATCGCTTTGCGGAAATGAGAACTATGGAGTCAGTTAGAGAAAGAGAGAGGAGAGATCCGACCGAAGTATATAATACAGTGCGTTTTATTTGTGTGTTTTGTTTTGCTGGAGAGAGCAGACTCAGCAGAGAAGGATGGCAAGAAGAAACGATGGGTTTTTGTTTTTCCATGTCGAAAGGTCATTTTGGTAAAAAAGTAAAAGCAAATTTTTATTTTCTTTTTCAAAATTTACATATTGCAATTAAATTTCAAATACCAAATTATCAATTTCATAGGGAAAGATTTAAGTTTTGTTTCAACGGTTTCAAACTTTAAAAATATTTTTTTAAATTATTTTTGAATTGCTTTCAAATATCAAATTTAAAATATTTTTTAAAAATAATTTTTAAAATACAATAGAGTCAAAAGGTTAAACATTTTTTTTTTGGCCATTAAAAGATTAAAGATATGATACGTGAAATAATAAAAACAAATATTAGCTATGTTGAAATGGTATATTTATACTTGGATGATCTGTTTTTTATCGGTAATATCATAATTGTTTCATATTAATATCTGGTCTATTTGATCGGTATATGAGTAAAAATGTTTACTTTTTATCGGTATCTATTTTTGATAAACAATATGTTTGAAAATAACAATAGGATGAAATCAAAACAATAGAAAGATGATGACTGACATCATCATGATCGATTTAGAATTGATAATAGACTAGGCTATAGTAGTTCTGCACTAGTTTATGACTACTGGTTCTAATTGGTCATATGGTAATTTATCTAAAATGATAGACCCATGAAACCTGAACCGTCATACCTAGTGGGTTTGCCATGGTCCTAATTGGAAAAGAAAATGGAAAAAAGAAGTTGCTAATATAAGTCACATTATATGACTATTCTGTGCTACCTAATGTAGCATAAATGCATGTTAGAAAGTGGATGTTGGAAAAAAGAATGGGGAGGGGAGGAGAGAGAAGAAGGAGTAGTGATAAACATGTAATTTAGCACACTTTCATGATGTTTTAGCATTCCTATTGAGAACATTTGATATGAATTGCATGACTTTTGGATCATTGGAGTGAAAATGTGCAAAAGGAATCCACAGTAGACTTTTGGACTACTAAATTGAGCTTCCTTGCTTTTGATTGGCCACGTTTGGATTGAAGAAAGAGCATTTGAATTGAATTGTTTAATGTAGGACTAAAATTTAGAAACGCATGGAATATATTGCTAGTAAGTGCCTCTATTAGTAGAGTACTAGTCATCTTTTAAACAACTCTTGGGTTTGGATTGGATTTGGACATTGTTGTTGACATCTCATTTTTACCCTCTTAAAAAATATGAAATGAAAAATAAAAAATTAAATAAAAAGTAGAAAGATATAAGAAAAATTGAAAAATGTGGAAATACAAAAATTAATTGAGAATATAAAAATTAGAATGGTCAGAAAATTAAAATATTTACAAAAAAAAAAAAAAGGAAACCCCCTCTTTTAGGTAGATAGGTTTGGACAAAAATTATAATCTAATAATAATAATAAAATAAAAAACATATATAATATAATATAATATAATATATAATTTATGTATTAGATGTTTATAACTTAGCTTTTATATAGGTTTAGTGTTAGTTTTATAAGACATTAGGCTTTTTGTAGGAATAATAATTGTTTTATAATGAGTTGGGCCATTTTGGTTATTTGAAAAAGTATAAGACATATCTTCACTTTGGCACATTTTTATTAATGATATAATGGGCTTTGGTTTTTCCTTTTTTATTCAAGTGTATTTCAATTGGGCAAATGAACCAATAGTGTGGCTTAGCTTAATTGGTCGAGGGACTGTGTGTGAGATAATGATCACTAGTTTGATCTTTGCTAGGTGCAGGGATTGTCTTTTTTACTACATGGTCCCCCAGCATGTAAGTGAGCATGCGTGCCTCCACTACTTCTTTGTGTAAGTGGCAACCATGAATGGAGCTTCAAGCTCCTTTCTCTTAAATGATTTTATTTTTACCACTTGTCTCTTTAATTTCCATCCATCAAGTTTATTCTAGAAACGCATTGTTTCTAGAATCAAATCATTTAGCATTTAAAATCCAAATTAAAAAAAAAATTCATATCAAAATCCTTGACCTTTCATTCTCCTTCCCCCTTCTTACACTTTACTTTGTCTTTTAGTTCTTAGACTTTGATCTCTTTCCTCTTCTAAGGTTCTCTCTCTCTTACCAAAACCCACTTGCACACCCAACTACAACCATTCAACTAAGCCTCAACCACTACCTACTTCCAAACACACAGACCATACTTGTCATGGTTTAAGAGTTGAAGACTTGATGAGAATGTTCGACTTGGGCATGTAGTGTTGCGAGTGACATCAGTAAAGGGGTTTATTCATCATATGGGTTAACTTTGAAGGTGAATCTAAAATTTCATGAACAAACAGGTGGGGAGCATGTTGCATTCCTAATGAGGTCATGGTAGGAAGAAACCAATTAGAGCTTTCTAAATATATGGAGGACTGTGGTAAAACCAAGAATGCACTCCTTATGAGAATATGAGGCTCGGAACAGACATGGAAAATCAAGAAAGATAAGGCTAGCTTGCCATCCAAAATAACAGTAAAATGATGATATAAGAGATGGTTGAGCGCTGTATGGAAACTCTTTGAGAGGTGAAACTCTTGTCTCGTGACAATTAGTACTAGAGCTAATATTTCCAGCTCCATTAGATTGCTTAAATAACACCTAATGTACATGATGAGTGTATAATTCTTGTTATCGATGCGGCTTACGTAGATGAAGCTCAAGTGGAGTGGCTACTAGAGGGAGGACATCGTTGCTAAGCGAGAAGTTGTGTTACAAGTTATGGAGACAAGAATTTTCCTAAATCTTATTATCAACTCAACTCATGTAGATAAAGCTCAAGTGAAGTGGCCACCAAAGGAAGGACATTGTTACTAGAGCATAGTTGGGGTTAAAGCAAGAATATATACTTAAACTTTACTGTTAAGCAACTCAACAAGCGAGGATCTCCAAGGATGGGGGAATAGGTGAGGGCGAGAGGAAGCTAACTGAAAGAAGTGTAACAATTTTCAAGCGCTTTTGAGAAGAAAATATGAGTTTAAAGAGTTATGCTAAACACAAGTCTAAACATGGTCATGTTAGAAGTTAGTTTCTCAATGGAAGCAGAACACAAGTTGGAACATGCTCATGTTTGAGGTTGTATTCTTTAACATAAGACTAGAGGTCATGCTCTCAACAAAAGTGGAACATAAGTTGGAACATGCCTGTGTGTGAGGTCATGTTCTTTAACATGGGCTTGAGCATGCCCATGTTGGAGGTCATGTTTTGAACAAAAGTGGAAGATAAGTTGGAACATGCACATGTTTGAGGTCATGCTCTTTAACATGGGTCTAAAGATGACCATGTTAAAGGTTGTAGTCTAAACAAAAGTGTAACACAAATTTGAACATGGCTATGTTACAAGTCATGTTAGCCCAAACAATAGGAATTTATGTATTCTTTTAGATGTAAGTCTCCTAAATCATTTAAACTTTGATTTGTTCCCAAAGCACACACAGTTACATTGTTTCTTACTCTAAAACATCAACTAACATAAATATTTCCAAGAGAAATCAAGGATCGCATCATTTTCTTGAAATTCCTCAAAATTTCTTCTTCACCTTTAAGATTTCTTAAAACTCCACACTATATGTAGTCTATAATATTACATCTATACATTATATCATATCATGGGAACCATTTCACCACAACAAAGATAGATTTCTCATTATAAAGGCCATATCACTACATCAATGATAAATTCTTTGATGTAGGGATCGTTTCATCAAACCAGGGCTTAGTTCCTCACTATAGGGGGTGTTTCACCACACCAGGGCTGAGTTGCTTATTTGAGATGCCTTTCACCACACCAAGGCTTAGTTCCTTGCATTGTAGGGTTGTTTCATCACAATAGGACTCAATTTCTTGTTATAAGGGTTATTTAACCACACTAGGATTGAATTTCTTATTGTGGGGGTCATTTCACTATAATAGGGGTTGAATTTCTTGTTGTAGGGGCTATTTCATAACACTAGAGCTAAATTCCTCATTGTAAAGGTTGTTTCACCACTCTAGGATTCATTTTCCCATTGTAAGGGTCATTTCACCACATTAGGTTTGCAATCCTCGTTGTAGGAACCATTTCACTATTGCAGGGCTAAATTCCTCATTATAGGAGTTGTTTCGCCAAGGAAGTAGAACTCAATTCCTTGTTGTAAGGGATGCTTAACTACACTAAGGTTGAATTCTTCATTATATATAGCAATATCTCTCAAATAAAATGTGGTAGAACTTTAATTATTAAAGCATCTTTTGATGTAATGGCTTGGATTTCATCAAGACTCTAAAGTTAAATGTGTTCAATAAAGCACTCTTAAGATGGGTGACCTCTTAGGAAGCAGCTAATATGAAAGATAAAATCATGCAACATTTTGTTAAAGTGCATGATACCTCGGTAGCCGAAGTTTTAGGTCATTATAGATAGTATTAGAGCAATTCAACAACTGGAAGTGAGGGAGCTAAATGCTATATAGGGTAAAGTACGTTAGAGTGGGGGGACCTTTTGAGCTTATATGGGAGCACCTCTATAGTCCTCCTTGCTTAGTAGGAAGTAGCTGACAACAATGAAAAAATCATGTGGCATTTCACTAAAGTAGATAATATCTCAATAGGCAGAGTTGGATTCATCATTTTAGGGTTATTTAACCACATCAAGATTGAATTTCTCATTATAAGGGCATTTCACCCCTTTAAGCCTCAGTTCCTCGTTATAAAGGTTGCTTCATTACTCTAAGGTTGAATTCCTCATTGTAAGGGTCATTTCCTCATAACAAGGTTTCACTAAGGCAAGGACAAATTCCTTATTATATAGGCTATTTCACCATATTAAGCCTTAGTTCCTTGTTATAAGGGTCGTTTAATCACGTTAAGGTTGAATTTCTTATTATAGGGGCTGTTTACCACAATGTGGATGAACTTTTGTTTTTTGGATCATTTCACCATACCAAGGCCAAATTCCTCATTGTAAGAACCATTTTCCTACATCAGGGTTAGATTCTTCGTAATAAGGACCCTTTCATCATACTAAGACTCAGTTCCTCATTGTAAGTATCACACCTTGAAGGGAATCTAAGTTATCATAGTCCACCACATACCATATTGAAGTCACAAGTTGGGTTCGTTAATTCATTAAGACCTCCATTAAAGCACGTAAGGCATCAACACAACATGGTCACCCAAAGGGTTATGATAACTTTAACATGATCTTTTAATATTAGGACTAAATAAACAAACATTACATATATGCGGTAAAAGCAAATAACAAGACTGTAATATATCATTTTTCTATTATAGGGCCTTAGTCCAAATACATAAACCAACAAACATAACATCCTATATCTATTTGCTATAGAAACAAAATATAAATCCGACTTCAACACTTTGTCCCCATCTTCTAATATACTACTACAGCTAAGACTATTAATATTTTTACCGCATACCATAGGATATGTATTAGTAGTGTAGCCATGGAGATACCCTAGATTGTGGAAATTTGTAATGGGATGAGCTAATCTAGCTCGATGAATTACCTCTCACAACCACACGTCAAGCAGATAACAAGCAAGTTATGTTAATTTCAAGCATATGTAATGTGGTTACCGATCATATGCAATGCAAACATCGTATCCAAACTACTGGAATTTACATAAAGTATGGATTTACACCATACAACACTAAGCTTTTGGGTAGGTGTAACAAGCTTAAAAGGTAGGAAGATAAAAGATAGATATATTTTGTTTAATAACAATGGTGGCTTTATATATATATAGACAAAAAGACTTATTTGAAAAAAATGCTCTTTCAAATTTTTGTTATGATCTGTGGATAACCTTATTAATGTGGACATGCCCACTCAATTACCCCCAAGTGTTAGTCTCTTCTATTCCAACATAATGGATGACGCTGCTTGTCTTACCATTCGATTTCCATTAAGCTAGAAAAGACTTTAAAAAAAAATTCTTCTCCTTTTCTTCATTATTTTTTTGGGTTAGTGTCACAAATAGTATTTGAACTTTAACATAATATACAATTAGATATCTAATTTTCAAATTGATTAATTTAGTAACTGAACTTTGAAATTGATCAATTTAGTATCTAAAAAAACTTTTCGTGCACATTAATAGTACATCCACGATATTGACTAGTGTATAAAAAAAGTTCTTTCAAGTATTAAATTAATCAATTTCAAAATTTGGGTATTAAATTGATCAATTTTAAAGTTTAGGTACCCACAGGTACCATTTACGATATTCCATTATTTTTTTAAGTCCCAAAGGTGTTGACACATAGTAATGGTGACCTGATAGTTATGAGTTTTTAATGCAAGAGTGCTTTGCATGATAGGTTATTATATTTAATCGAATATTCTTTAATTAAATAATTGGTGTCTAATTGCATATTCTTTGGTCAAATAATTGATCATGCTATAATCAATTTAAAAGTTTAAATACCTAATTGTATATTTTGTCAAAGTTCAAGTATCATTCACGTTATTTACCTTATTTTTTCCTTAATGGCACTAACATACATTAGTAGTGACCCAACAAGTATGAGTTTTTAATGCAAACATGCTATGCATGATAGGTTATCATATTTAGTCAAATAATTGGTAATCACACAATTATATACAGTCATTCCACATAAATATACTATACGCAATAAAACAAATATACAAAATCTTATTAGTTTGTTAAATTCATTTATCACAGCAAAAGCAAACACCAAGCACATGTAGAACACTAATACCCGACACAAAAACCTTTAAATAAATAATAGTAATCATGATGCTCTAAGTACAGTGGAAGATCATTAAGATATTCCCTTTTCATTTTTTAAAGATCATAATGGTCTTTAGGAAGTTCTATCTCACTATTTGGTTCACAAATTATGTAAGATAATGTAAAGAAATAATTATTACTAAGACTTTAGTCAATACTCTCATCCTATCTTAAATCTCTTGGTTTACAGTGTTCTAATATATTGTATTCATTTATTTATTTTTCTTTATCAATTCAAAACATATAAATACTCATTGGAAATCTATTGGAGCACCTTTTATATTGTGTAACTAATTCCATAAGTTAGCACCACCATTGAGGGAAATGGCTTATAGTTGCATTGAAAACCAAATTTTGACTAATTATAGTAATTCAAGCATATCTTAATGAATTTAACTCTGTTTGTAGTGTATAAATAGTTATTTTGAACTTTATTTAACATACTACAAGATGGTTCAATGTAGACCTCGGCATCAGACCAACCCAGTTTGGAATTGTTGGTTCATGGACTGGAGTTATCCTAACCTATAACCAGCCTAGTCGTACACAGGCCAGGCTATGTTAGGTTAACTCGGTAGGTCATAGGTTGGGTTATGGCCCGTTGTCCCAAGTAATTTTTTGTTAAACTAGAAGGGAATGCAATGTCAGTATCAATGTCTTAGTCTATGTTGATATTAGAACTACGAGCACTGTCATGCATGTATGGGTCTATTTAGATTATCTGGTTTTTATTTATATTGTATCTATGTGGGATAGGATTTGATCAAGATAATCACGTGTGTGCTGCATGATTATCGCCCTACACGTGACCTAAGGAAACAATACTTGCAAGGATGATCAAGAGAGTTGTATAGGGAGGAGGAGTAAGCAGTCTCAATAGACTCTAACACTGTGCGATAGGCGAGGGAGCTAGAAAGTATGAACCTCACTAGATACCACGAATGTCGTGTGTCCTTGAGTAAATCAAGCAATTGATTCACTAAAACAGAAATCTGGTAGCACTACGATGTTTGTCCAAGATTTTCGATCATCCAAATGAGATAGGACCTAAGGGTATTTATAGAAAACTTAGCTGTCGAAGTCGTCCATTAGATGAGATAGACAACCAACAGCTAGGTGAGTCTCTCTCATAATGAATATGGATGTGGGCTCCCTTGTGGACCTAGGCCCATTGAGGCTTTCATTTATAATATGTGTGAGCCAATTTGAGAAAGATTAGAATTGAATAGATTAATTCTAATGGGCTCTAGTCCAAGTCTACCATACCAATTCTTCTATAATCATCCAAATTGAGATGATTCTGGCTCCTTAAACTCTGTCACATTATCCCAAAAAATTAAATCTAAATGAAAACTAGGCTCATATATTAATTTTGTATTTGTAACCTTTATGTGTTATATCTATATTATATCTATTTTTTTTTATAAATATTTGTTTGAAAACAATAAAAATAAACAAACATACCTAGAAACGTCTGCACAGTAAGTCACGTTGGAATGTCTTTTCAGACTTCATTCCGTGTCAAATTCATAGAGTTGCCAACGACGTACAAAGTCTTCTATAAATCAAAATACATGGAGAGAATTTCAATATAAATTTATCTTTTTCAAGAATGATTATAAAATTTATAAAATATTAATTTTTGGACCTAGTCGTGTTCAGTAGTCTTTAGATCACGAGTAGCAGCAATATGGTTTTCTTTGTTTTGAAATGAATCATGTGATTTTTTTTTTAATAACCTAAATGTTGTAAACGGTAATAATAATAATAATAATAATGCACATAATGAAAAAAAAAAGTAAAAAAAAAACCTAAAATTATATTATTATTACTATTATTATTGAATGCATCATTTCATCGATGTGTGATGATAATTTATTGAAAGTGAAATGCATGTCTAAGAAGTGAGAGGCCCATTGTCCTGAATTTGAAAAACCACACCACACAAAATTGGACGGATTTTATTTATTTTATTTTTAACCCAATTGACCCAATTGGTTAGCAGATACTATTGAGTCACTAGAGGAGGGGGCATGACCCGTTTAGCTGGACCAGCCAGTAGTCAAATCAGATCAGTCAATGCCGGGTTGGTCTGGGTAACGAGAATAGTCTAACCCGTACCAGGTCTAGTTCAATGCGCCTACTGACATTTTCGGCCAACATTGTATGTGACCCTATAAATATATCAAGGAGGGGGTTAACCTTAATAATGTTTTTTTTTTTTTTTTGTGGAAACAAAATATTAATTAAGCGTGAAAACCATGATTACATGAGATCCTTTATACATACATAACAAAGTGACTCATATTAAGTCAATCCAAACATAAATAACAAAACACAAAAACTAGGCTTTAGTTACTTAAACTACCTTGGTAAAGTAACATTCCTTGCATTTCCATATCCAGCTAAATCACCCAGCCATAGGGACTGTACAGCCGTTGGGGGAGACTCAAAAAGCACTTCATCTTCATTCATTAACACAACAAAATTTGCCATTAAATCAACAAGTGTATTCATTTCTAGGACTTGATGTACTAGCTTGCAATGCTAGGGCTACAATATCCTTTCCTTGCATATATGAATAACATTATGATATTTCAATTTATAATTTGCCTTGCATTGTAATAATTGAATACTGAGCGTAGAATCCATGTTGATTTTAACATTCAAGAGGCCATATAGAATACAAAATTTAAGTCCATATGCTAATGCCCATAATTTAGTAGAAATTATAAAATAACCAATTTTCTTTGCAAAACCAATGATCTATTCTCCAGCAGCAGCTGCCATGGATGTTAACGGGTTAACAGAAGCATCTGTGTTTAATTTTGCCTAACCTTGCATGGGAGGAAGCCATTGCAAGTTGATTTTTTCAATATACTTTATTTGTTTTGATATTTTGAGATGAGCCCAGAATTTATGAGATTTTTTTGATTATAGTTAGAATATTTTGAAGAACTTGTCTGATGATGTATTAATTTGTTTCTTAAATTCCATAGTACCTTTACATTATTGCAATATGAAACACCTTGATGGGTTAACTTGAGAATACTTCTGACTTGTAAATGGACAATTTATAGAAATCCAATCAAAGAAACCCATGTAATTTAGATTTGAAAGTTTTAGACTTCAATAATATCAACAATGCAATGATAATCTCTTAAAGCATGTGAATGTCTTCATTTATATCACCACATCATGAACATGATGCATTTGAAGCAATACCTTGTTTATGTAAATTAACACTTGCTGGCAAAGAGTTTGTTAAAACCCTCCATAAAAACCTAAATAATGTTGGTTATCCTCTATATGTTATGGTACCACTTATTTCCAATTTACACTCAATCAGGTTATTATAAATTTTACTTAAATTTTACTATTACTAGTAGTAGTAGTAGTAGTAGTAGTAGCAGCATACTACATATTGTAGGTAAATCCATACTACAAGAATAATTTGTTGTAATGTAAAAGAGACATCTTAATCTCTGTTGTTTAAATTTTATTTTATTTTTAATACATATTTTTAGCATTTACGAAAGCATATTATATTTATTAACTAATCATTTAGTTATGTTGACTAAATAACTAACAATCTATAATTTTGCTAGGCCAATTTCTTTCCATAGTGGAACCATGATATAGTCTCTTTCATGCCGCATAATTATTTAATTACCCAATTGATTTCACTTTATTCAGTCCTTGCAAAACTGACATGTAACAATCTATATTTATATTAAGATTCCAGTGGTTTATGTAAACTCTTGAATTTTCAAGCACCAATTCGTGAAGTTGACTTGGTTAGAGGTTTAGTTGGTGGTTGTAAATCTAGAAATGGTGGACTAAAAATTTAAATTTATTAATCGAATAACCTTGTGAGTCGTGTTAGGAACCATACTGCATGTTTTGGGGAAAAAATGAATATCATGCCTTAGGGGCTTCAGAATCAGATTAGTAATACCTTTAGTTTCACTAGGTAGTAACTATGAATTAAATTATCTATTAACATAAGTAATACATATAATTTTTAACTAACTTTTGAATAAACTAATTTAATCTATTTCTTCCTCGCTTACCAATTTTACAAGCCTTTTACTCCAAATCAAAAAATCAAACTCACATAGTTTAACTTGATTACATTTCCCTACTCTATTTCAACAAGTTATTAGAACTTTGCACGAATTAGCAAGTTGGAATTTTGGACAAAAATACTCTAGAACCAATAATCAATACCTATAGAGCTATTATAGGTATTCTATGGCTGTTCAGAAATATAACAAATGCATGAATGAGTTGGTGCGAGTGTGTGTGCGTACGCGTGGGAGTGTGTGTGCATGCCTTGCTGGAGCCAGCATCAGAGCCTCAAGAGCGCTCAATAGAGCTGCAAGGGAACACCTAAGAGCATCCAAAATCATGACTTGTGCATCATGCGAACCAACAGCTAACGTCTTCTTTTCCTTGTGATGTTGTAGCTTCCTCTCGATTGTTCACCTTGTAGCGATGGAGAATTCATGATCCAATAAGTGCCCCTCGGAGGAGATTGGCAGGCCAACGACATAGCATTTAGGCTTAGCTAAGGAAAATAGAATCAATCCTTGCTGTCAAGCTTTCATCAAGCATACTTGTGGAGTGCAAGTTTTCATGACCATTGTTGGTCATTGAAGATCGGAATTAACAGGGAATCTCAGCACTTGGACTAAACAACTGACAAGCCTTGGATTAGCCGCTCAACATTCCTAGACCAATTGCTCGAGTTGTCACGGTGCATGTAGCTAGAGAAGAGGAGTTGTGACAGCTGTTTTCACACTCTCATGGCAGAGCAAATCGAAAAGGACAATGCCAGGCTTGGATACACTCCCCTACACTCAAACGTTGGTGTCAATGCAGGGATAAAAATCATCTCCCACGCCTGTCAAATCACCTCAATTTCTGTGATTAAGATTCTATGGCTGACAGCATGTTGATATCTGACATTTTTGCCAACATTTCCTTTGAGTTAGTGACTAGATCTTAGAAGCTGTCATAGTGGAACGAATCCTTGATAGCTGATGGGTAAGAGTTATTCAATACTCTGATTTCTACGTTTCATTCCTGCTAAAACACTTGGTGGTGCGTCCAAGATTCTCTAGCCGTTGCTCCTTGGTATTTACAAATTACTAGGAATCTTGTGCAAATTAGGAACATGTCATGAATTGCGTGGACACCTATCAAGCTAGGGAATTTCACTCATTTATTTAGGTTCAGTTCTTACCTTAGCTAAATTCTACAAAAATGGACCTCTTGACAGCTGCTTTATAGGATCAATGACAGCGAAATAGCCCCTAATCTCTGTCATTATCATAGTCTCTAACAAAGAAGAATCTCCATTCCCTGTTTTATTCCTTGTGTCTACAAAACATCAATATCATGTTTGCCGGTCGTTAACCTTGGATTCTGTTCTTCCAGCAAAGGCAAGCGTATGCGTGTGGCAGTCCAAAATTGGTGTCGAAGGGGAGTACATCACATAACATGCGAAGCAACACCTCAGCGTGATCTAACCCTTTACTGTCTCCCTCACCTTGAAGCAATGAGACCGGAAATGTTCACCTATGAACTATAAATATAAATCTACCAACTCTCTCAAAAAACGTGTATGCATTTTCCCTCTTTCCCTAACCAATTAGACCATCAAGATTCTCAAACGCCTCATCGTAGTTTTCCTTGTGTGATCACATAATCTTGACATCTAATTCCTTTTTTTTAATAAGACGTATGCTAACAAGGAATCCACCTTCCTCACTGCAAACTATTAATCCATTATCATGCCACTCATCAGTCAAACTTTGTCACCAAGAAGACCTTTTGCTACTCACTCATTACTTCAATTAAGAAGCTAAGGAAACAAGATAAAAGACTGATCTCTAACCTCACACTCCATAGGTGAGAAACTTAACAAATTACTCATGATTCGCTTCATGAACCTCTAACTAGTTGGCGTTTCTGTTAACACTTCCAGGTCCTATTTGCTCCGCACCTTGTCTTCCCTTTGGATCTTCATTTTGCTAGCCTTGTAACCTAAAAGTAACAAAGCCACGCTTGATACACATTCTCGAGTAAGTGATTCTAAATTTTAGTTTATAGTAATCTATATCAAAGATACTAGTCTCCATGTGAAAGCTTACTTAACGTTTGTTGGTAACCCCATACAATGTGAAAACTTATGAACATAGTCATGAGAATACTAAGTTTATGGTTAAATCAAATGCTCGTCATCTTCTTTGAAAAAAACTAAGTATACCAACAAATAGTACTCAGAAAGTTAAGTAGAATCGGCTATTCATTTGTTTAAAAAGGATGAGAAACAAAAAAGCTATAGGCAATTTAAGTTGAAGAACTTAGAGTTTCTGTAATAGAGTCATTTGAATAGATTACTAAGCTATTTCTGTGGGATTTTTATGCTGAATTTAGGTGAGACTAATTTTGATAACGAACTGCTTGAAGACTATTACGACGGTTGAGCGCAATGGTAGAGTGAGTATATATCTTATGATCTCTATATCTATTGGTGCTCATAATATAGGATACTATAATTGTATGAATAATTAGAATCGCATGTGAGATTGGGGAATGTATGTGCTTTCATCATGTTGTGATTGCATGCTAAACCTTTATAATATATCGTAATGAATTCTGGATATGTTAATTAGTTCATTAGATATCGTGAGTGTCTGTGGATCTAGTTCGTCGTAAAATTTAATTGGACATAACAATGGTTAACTAAGATTAACAAGACACTTCGCACTTGGCATACTACATGTCGAAGGCCGTCATTGCCACGTAATGAACTGGATGAGTTGCTAGCATGGATTGCGATTGCAAACCATGGGCCCTGTTCTTGATGTGTTGAAGAACTAGAATGTATTTAGGGGTACAGCTTATTGTCTGGGACTGTGCCAGTATCATTACCTAAGGTTACTCACTTTGGGACTATATGTATACTTAAACTCTATTTTATATGTATGATTAAACGAGTTTTTTGATAGTTCAGGTCTTGAAACCAAGTTTCCCAGGAGTTGACAGTAATGGAGCTCCCCCCTGACCCTTGATATGGAAGGTGTAAATCCATTCTATATGTAGTTATCAGTCGACTATATATATATATATATATATATGCATTCATATGTTCATGTGTTTGCTACATTATATGCTTGGGCCATTAAATAACTTGGTTGCCTTGCTTGTTGGTATAGAGTGAGGATTATATTTCACTAAGCTATGATTCGCTCACACCTTTACAGTTTGGTGTCATAAGCTTATCTATGGTACAGGCCGGGCAAGGGATTTCC
The DNA here is from genome assembly GCA_024138025.1 of Combretum micranthum. Classification (NCBI taxonomy): domain Eukaryota; kingdom Viridiplantae; phylum Streptophyta; class Magnoliopsida; order Myrtales; family Combretaceae; genus Combretum; species Combretum micranthum. Next base: position 139,282 of record JAMXBD010001363.1, on the reverse strand, counting down.
TCAGGTTAGTATTGGGAGACTGATAAACATGTAAGGTAGGCTATGGACCTGAGAGCTTCTATTGTAAACCTTAGTTGTGAGAATATAAAATTGTTCTTGTAACTTTATGGTTGTAATATGGTATTGGATTGGCTTTGTGTTATTTTGCCATTATATATTTGTTCAATTGGGTATTGTATGCTACCTTGGGAATGGATATGCTTATGCACAAAAGTGAAGCTTTTGAGTAATAATGGGGTCATTCCTATGCTTCTTTATTGTGTATGATGGACTGTCTCACCTAAGGTACCCTTGGGGCGTGACAGTTTCAAAATATGTGAATTGCACCATTGGATGCAGGATAATATGACTGCACTGAGAATCAAATCTTAATTAAACCAACATTAAAATTATTAATAGTATTCACTTCTTATTATAATTATATTGCATCTTATATATCTATAAAAATTTTATGAATGATTTTATTTTTATATTTTCAACTTTATAAATTTGAAAAAAAATTCCAAAAGTAATTTAGGGTATTTCGTATATTTGGTAAAATATTGTATATATATTACTTGAAAATTAATTATCAATTAAAAAATAAAGTTAAACATTAACAAATAGTCATGAGTTGGTAAATACACTAAAACACAACTTATAATTTTCATATGTATATGAGTTAATATGGCATTTGCTACCTTAAATTTTTACAAATGTACGTGCAATTAAGTATATGATTAAATTGGAAAGGTGCATGCATGAAGGTTAACGTAAATATGTAAAGTCTTTTGAGAAGATGATTAACACCATGTTTGTGTTGAGATAAAGAAAGGAGAGGGGAAATATTCAAAGGGAAAAACGAAGCACTTTTCCATTATTAGGAATAGGAGAAAAAGAGGGGAGGAGATGGATTTAGGGAAAGAAATTTTCCTTGGGCCTATCAAAAATAATTTTTTCCGGTTTAGAGAAAAGCTGAAGAAAATAACTATTTTACCCTTAAAACAAATGTACATTTTGAAGATATAAAGACTTTTATGGTATTATAACAAAAGAAAATTTTATGGTTTCCTTAAATTTTTTGATGGGATTAATCTTATAAATCATTTAATGGCTTAGATCATATATTCATAATTGAATCCTTAGATACTTACTATATTACCTATTATACTTATTTTAATGGTTAGATAATCATCGATGCAACCGTAGAACTTCTGATAAAAAAGCCTTATTATATGACTAAATGTTCTTTTTACCTTCTTTTCAACAAAAAGATTTTAAATTTTTTCTTCAATTTTCTTCTCTCTCTAATTTTTCCCTCCAGCTTCCTCCTTTCTAGTTTTTTACTCTTTCCAGACACAGCATAAAGCTTTTTATGCTGGGCACACCATGTTTCTCGTTCTTGCTCAAGATTATAAAGGTTGGACGAAACCAAAAGAATTTTTTAACTATTGTCGATGGTATTCCAAGCCTTTTAGTTTTAGTTATTATTTGGTATTTGCACAAGTAAAGGCAAAGAAAATCGCTGGCGGCTCACAGGTCACAATTATTTAAATTCAGGATCAAACGTCTTTTCTTTGGAATAACCCTATGTCATCACAAATAAAGTTCAACTTACTTCACCTGTTTTGTTGGAACATGAAATTTGTTTCATTGCAAGTAGTTGGTTAGATTTTTGTTTCTAATTTTTTTTTTAAATCTATTTAAATAAGGAAGGCTGGAAGGTAATATGTGATACAATATCCATCTCTATTTTCTATAATATATTCATTATAAGATGTAAACCTATATTCTAACTCCCTAAGGTATGCATTATATAGGTTTTCTATATCCTAATCCAACTTAGTAAATAATCTTTATAATATTGAACATAATAAAATTTAATATTTTTTAACTTTTAACACATATTTAATGGTTGAACCCGCAAGTCTATTGACAAAGTAGAAAACCTAAAGCATAATACAAGGATTATATATATACATATATATATATATATATATATTTCAAGAAGTGAATCTAGTTCTTACAAATAGGATTGCATTTTATGATGATATTCTATAATATATTATCTTGAGTTATATTATTAGGTTCAAGAGATATTTGCATTTATGATAAATATATAATTAAAAAAATATGTGATTAAATTGGTCAAAATTATTTGATTGATACAAATTAGCACCTCACATTTCGATCTACCTACTAATTACTCTTTACTTACAAATACTATAGATACACTTGTTAAAATAACAAATTAAAAATTATTTTATATTTTTTAATATACTTTTGATAAAATGTTGAGATTTGAGAAGTGTAACAGTGGCAAAATCAACAGAAGAATATACTAAATAAATAAACTACTTGATTCCCCATTAATATCATTCTCTAATTAACATAACTACAATCTTGGAAAGATTGATAGATCTGTATGCAATGCATACAAATATAATTGTTACATCAGCTAGTGATTAATTCTTACTCTCTTGAAAATTTTATTTTTCAAGGAGACCTAACAGTTGGGGTAGGGAACACCACAAGTGGAAGCAACCCTCCTAGCATTAGGGCTGTTAATAAACTGACTTAGGCTAGGGTTTCTGATGTAACTGCAGAGACATGGCTTCTGTGCCCTAAGCTTGCTGCAGCACTCCCCTGACGGTGCTGATCCTATTGTGAACGCCGATAGCATGGACTCAGCTCTGTTGGGTTGCAATCCGCCGCCTCATCAGCTGGAAGCTGTACAAGTACCACCACCGCGGCTAGGAGGAACAATGTGTAATGGATCTTCATGTTGAATTGGGGGCCGGGGGGAAGAAGGAGAAATAGATGGATGATAGGGTCTTAGTATTAGTATGCATTTGAAAGGCATGACCGGGGCACATTTATGTATAAGGACAAAGATGAAATGCAAAACTATCAAAATTAAAAATTATAAATTCGCTTGCATTGAATTGTCGGCAGAAGAAAAAAAAAAAAAAAAAGATAATATATGGATTGTGGTTAATAATAGCTTATATTAAATATAGCATATCAATATAGAAAACTGACATTTTGGCACAGAAATTTATGGATGAAAAATTGATAAAAAAAGTTGTATTTTTACAAATAGAATTAATCATAATGATTTTTGAAACAGAAATTTATATTTAAAAATAAAATTTTTATCTTCAAAGCTAAAATTTTTCGTAGTGAATATATCAATTGAGGAAATAGATGGGATATTATTATATGGAATTAATGGTTAAAATTATAAAAAATAACATAATATTATAAAATATTTAAAGAACGAGATAATTTTAATTATTTATTATATACATTAAAAGAAATTAAGGAAAAAAAAATATAATCCATCAAATTATTTGTTGAGACATCTTTAACAAGGTTTTTGACACGTATAAGTCCCAGGGGACGTCTATGCCGAATATGGCTGATTCCTTGTTTAATTATCGGCTCTCTGTAGAGTTGATGCTAGGTTTTAGTTTTTCTTTTGCCTATGTGCATGTCATTGTTTTTTCTTTTTCCTTTTAAAATTTCTTTTCCTTTTTAGTTCCTTTGTTATCCTTCCAATGTCGTTTTTAGCAAAAGTTAAAATAATATAATAATAAAACACACGCACGCACACAGAAAGATATATATAAGTATGAATATGCTTATCTTTCAAATCAAATACTTAATTGATCTTTATTTATTTTTTAATTCATTCATTTTCACATAAGTACCAATTAAGAGTTGCTTTTATTTGCAATCTAAACCTTTTAACTTAAAAAGAATTGAATTATCGCATCACAATTTTCATGCTTCAATTATTACTTTTATCATAATTATAGAAATGGATAAAATGTAATAAAACATTTCATAAGGTGCCAAGCTTCAAATAGGTACAAATTTGGTATAGAACAAATTACAGATAAAGCATAGAGGGTGAAAAATCTAAACGATCTCTAATATATCATCGCAAATAAGGTTAAAAATTTAAGAATTCCTTTTTAAAATACTTAAGAACGAAGTAAAAATGTTATTCTTTTTGTCAATTGGGGTAGTTAATAACTCTATGAAGCATTTTAGGATAAAGATGATCTTTTTAAAAATGCAATTTTTCTCATAAAATGCTTATCTAATATTAGAATTTTTTTTCTCACTCTCTCTCTTTCTTTCTTTTTTTTTTTTTCCCTCTCTGAACCAAAACTGACATTTTTTAAATATAATCCAAAACGGAAATAATTTAATATACTTCATATGATTAGTTAGATAGTTATCATGTTTTAATACATGTAATCTGAAGGTGACAATATTAATATGTCTCACAAATTAAAAAGAAAACAATTATCAATGGTCTTTTAGTTTAGTGGTATCCCATCTTGATCCTTGTCATTGAGGTATCGAGTTCAAATCCCGTGTTGTAATAATTTTAGTAGTTGCGTTATTGTAACCATTAAAAAAAAAAAGAAAACAATTGAAAAGGGAACAATTATGATACTTTGATGTCCGAAATAAAAATATTTATATTTTTAGCAAGTAGGGAATTATTGTTTATTGTTTTACTAAGTTATTATTTTTTTATTAAGGAAACTATATGTAATAATATTTTTAATTTTGAAAAACCAAATTACTATGGGCTTTAAATCGTAGCATGTTAATTAACTTAAATATTATGAAATTCAAACTTACCTTGGTTAAATTATTTAAATAACAAGAACTCAAGTTTCAACTCAACAGTTTACGAATTGCTTCACTCGTTCAACTCTGTAATTCTTATGTTACGTTGATGGAGCTCAACATGACTAAGAATGCAACCGAGACGGGTATACTAAAACCTGAACTTGATACCCAATAGGATTCTCAAAACACGTCTCAAACCCTATAGTGTTTTTGTCCATGAACTCAAAACCCACTAGACAAACCCTATAGGATACCCGAACCCGATATAAAATTAGAATCATTACATAATAAAATATTTAAAAACATCATCATAAATGTTTTTTTTCATCTTTTTCTATTTTCGATCCGTTCCCACTTAATAGGCCAAGAAAAAAACTCTTATCATTACTTATGCAATCTTCTTTATAAAATCCCAATCATTTTCATGAGAAGAAAATCATTGAATGAAACAGTACGGCAATATGAGTGAGAGGCTTGAATTTGACAAGAGTGAGCCAAGATCAAGATTGAAAGAGAAGACCATAAAGTATTAGTCTACTGCCTTACGGTTTTTACTTTTTCTAAATGATTTAATAAAAAATGAAAAAATAGTTTTACAATTAATAGAGCATAGCTGGTTAATTTCAGAAACTAAGGCTAAACATATATATTTATATATTTAAACGGGTTCGGACTTCCCAACGGTTTTATGCTTGTCCTAAAACCCATCCCAAAACCTATAGGGTTAAATTATTGATCCCAAACCTATCCTAAACCCTATAGGATATTTATCGGATTAGATGGATCGGGTACCCTATAAAAACCCGCTTACATCCCTAAACATGACCAATATTAAAAACCAAGTTGCAGGCGTGGTTGTGACCTTGTAAAATAAGAGAGTTTGGAAATAAATCGAATCAAATCATATGCAATAAGAAATCGCTGTGTGGGACAGAAAAATTAATGTCTTTTTATTATTGTTTGTTCAGACTTCAGAATATTCATTTATTGGCCTGCAATACAGGCTTCTGCTCCAAGGGAGTGATGAGAATTTATTAGGCAAGTTTCCAGTTATAAAAGTCATCAGAAACATGTGAGGAAGTTCCAATAAAATCATCATCTAACTCTTAAAAAAAATTGAAAGAAAAAAAATTGATAATACAAACATATCGCATAATGAGGACTTTTACTGATATAAGTGATATGAATAATAATACGTGTTGATTTAAGACACATCATGTGAAATATGAATTAGCATCAATAGGATTATTGAAACAGGTAAAAACCTTACAATGTTTCATTATATCCACGACTGTCCTGATATAAGATTTGCAAACTCCTAAACTACCCGCCTTAACCTTATTAGCTCTCTCTCTCTCTAAAAAATAACCAATACATTGCCACATAAATTATGATATTTGCAACTGTGTTCGTAATCTACATGTTTTTCCAAGTCCACCAATTTTACATTGTGTAGTAAGTAGTAATATGGTATACAAGGGCGGATGTAGGATTATACAAGGAGGGGCGGGAAAACAGGGGGACCTTAATTAAGTTAATCTTAATATTATTTATTAATATTCACTCGTTATTATTATTTTATTTAAAATTTTGAATAAACTTAAAATAAAAACCCTTCATTAGAATACAGCCATTTTTAGGTATATGTTTATTAGAAAAATAAAAAAAGAAAAGCACCACCGTAGACTGGCCTGACGTAAAGTTTAGACCACACTTTACTCTTTAGTTTTTACTTTAGGGCACTTTTTAGTTTCTCCATCTTATTCCCACCCAAACCCTACTCCCATCCCCCCCCCCTTGTCTTCCTTAGTTCCTTGTTTTCAATTTTTTTTGTTTTGTGCATTCTCTCCTGACTCTCAATCTCATCACCCTCCATCTCCACCAGACCCCACTCCCATCATAATGGTCTCACGATTTGCTCTAATCTCTCAATTGTGAATTCAAATTTATGATTTCAAGTTAAGGTTTCATTGGTTTGATGTGTTTATTTCTTGTGATATAGGGAAATTCAAGTAAATTAATTACCATAGGAGTTTTAGCAAGTCGAAATCTTAAAGTCCTAGTGGTTGGTTGCTGTCGACAACAACCAGAAGGCCATCGACGCAAGCCTCCACCGCTGCTAAACCTCTCTCTCCTTCGAACACCACCCTTTGGTGGATTTGACTACCAACCGCTGCATAGGATGTGTCATCGGCCTCCTCTATGGCCAACTAACACAGCTCCTCCACCTGGGTCGCCATCAGATGATGACACCTGACTTCCCTGCCACCAGTACCCAAATCTAATTGGTTGGAATTTTTTTCCCTTCAGGTACCTCAGTTCGAGTTAGGCATGTTTTCTTTTCCTAATAATATAATAATAATAATAGTTTTGCGATATATCTAATCTAATAATAGTAGGGTTGATTGTTCTCGGTGGTTGCTCCTGTTCGATGAGGGTTGGTTCGGTTCCGGATTTGTTTGGACTGGTTGTTGGTAGTATTGTCACCTTGTCAGTAGCTGTTTTGGAGTGGGTTAGGGATGTGATCGGTGGCGGTCTCGATGGTTAAAGGGTTAAGGTAGTCATTAGTGTTTCGAGCAGTGGCTGGTATTATGGTTAGAGAGAGGGAGAGATTCACGACTCACGATTGAGAGAAGGATTATGGTTTTGTTCTGGGTTTGTTTATGCTCTATTTTTCTTCTTTTAATTGAACTTAAACATGCTCTAGGTAATATCAAATCAGGTAGTGCCATTTGTTTTGATGGTGCAACCTAGGGTTTCCTTTCCTTATGTAGAAAATCTTGAAATGAATCATCTGGGTAATCATAGCTACGAGCTCAAGGTAACTTTCGAATATCAATCTAGCTAGTGCCATTTGTTAGGTAATCATAATGCATCAGGTTGCTTTCACAATGAAAGGGACATGCTTGCTTGTGATGGACAACATTAAATATGCCTTGAGATTGAAATATTGCATGTTACTGTTAGATGGATACTTTGCTTGCTAGTGATGGACAACTCTGTTTCAGTCACGACTTTTGTAAAGGCTTGATGTTGAAAACTAATATACCATAAATGCACTTCAATATAAATTATGCACTACAACTAGAAGAAGACTACATACAAGTAGCGAAAATGGGACTATATGCTGAAAAAAAAAATCAATTATTTTCTTCAATGTAAATTTTCAATGTTTGTGTTCTTAGCCTATTTTAGTTTTACGTGGTTTAACCATATGGAATGTACGTATGATTGATTGTTTTATTTTCAATGTAAATTATGTACTACAACTTTTAAATTGCGGTAATTAGGAGATTTGTCACGTTTCTAAATTGCCACTTTTGTCCAACGAACATATATAAAGCTTATTCAAGCTGTGATGGTTAAGGTTAAACATCATAATAAAAATATTTACCCACGTGTAAACATCGCCGATCATAAATTTCCCTCCTTTTATATTAGGTGGGATACGGATTAATCATATATAGCCATACATAAGTGTGACCAATACATGATAGTAGGCCATGTTTAAATGTGGCCCAATAAAGTGTATTTAGCTGTCAAATTTATATTAGTGACGTTTAAATTTTTAATGTTACCTATGAAATCTACGATGGACCTTTGGTGACGTCTATAGGCTACATGTAAAAAAACGTGAGCAAAAATTTTTCTAACCATGTTTATTAAACGTAGCCAAAGGCTCATTTTGTTATAGTGCACCATTCCCTTGGATTCAACCTAATTCTTTTTACACTACTTCGGTAAGTATACTTGCCATTACTATTGGTAGTTGCTAACGGAATTGTACCAGACCAATAAGTTTCATAAATTTTGAAAAGTTATATTTTATAAAACTCCAACACTTAAAAACTGACAACAAGCATGTTGCCAAATGCTTAGGATCCTAAAGGGAAGTTCACTCTAAATTATGAAGGACAATACGTAGTCCAAAAAGCCATGATATGGGGTTAATATTAGCTGAAATGGATGTGTCAACTCTGAGAGATCTTGTAAATGCAGATGTTGTAAAGCTTTATTATCCTTGAATGAAATATATTGATGTTCTGGAAGTTTGTCTACTTGTTGTTATTTTTATCTGTTGTGAATGAAAACGATATCAAAAAAGGACTAATGGTGATGGACCATCTTGCCTCCTTCTTCCTTCCAGTAAGTCGATTAACCCTTCACATTTGAAAATCCTCACAAAATCTCACTCTCACAAAACCTCACACACACACACTTTTTGCATGACTTTATTTTACTTAAGCTTCTTATCTCAAAAAGGGACTTTTATTGTGGCATGGACTAACCCCTCTCGTTGTCAGTTATGAAAAGGATCACTCTCTCCGATGGGGGTCACCTACAAGGTCACTAAATTTATGCAGCAGACATTTGATACAGAATTTTCAGAACAATTTAAGCAGTATGATTTGCAATAAATCCCAACAAAAGCTCTTAATTAAAAGAATGGAAAAAAATTATTCAAGTATAGTTGAAAAGATTAGAAGGTGCCAAACCTGTGACACCTTTGAAACAAGAAAATGTGAAGATCATTGTGGTACATTGAATTGCCAGTTGAAAAGATCATTGTGAAGATCATCCACTCCATGTAAGTGAATTAAAATGATTATTAAACTTGTTATGCTTGAAATGCTTGAAGTTGAAAGTCAGTGAACTTCTTGTCATGAACTCCAACATTAAGGGAATGATATTCAGCTTAATGCTAAAAGGATGCAATTCAAGATTAGTGTTAAGAATCTCGGGTTACATTGTTGGTACCCAATTAGCTTGGAATTTGACCTTCAAGTGATTATTGCAAAATTAACAAGAGCAACTGGAATGGGCACAATTCCCTCTATCCGAGTAGGTACGTTAAACTCTATCACATTACATCAATTTAGTCTCCCCAGTGAATGTTGCCTTATATCTCCAATGAGATAACATGATTCAGTAAAGTGCAATGAAAGTATATCCCCAATGAGTGAACTTCTCAAAGCTTATCAATACAATTTTCCCCAATGGAATCAGAACAAATAACAAATTTCTTTTAACAAAATTGCCTTTGTATAGAATTTGGCAACTCCTTTTTCTCAAATTGTTTGAAAATCTTTTTCTCTTTGGGGTGTAAATTTTCCCTTTCGGGGTGTAAATCTTTCCCTTTAGGGTGCAAATCTTTCCTTCGTGGTGCAAAATCTTCCCCTTCGAGTTCTAAATCTTTCCCTTTGGGGTGTAAGTCTTTTTCCTTCGAAGTGTAAATCTTTCTCTTTGGGGTGCAAATCTTTTCCTTTGGGATGCATATTCTTTCCTTTCAAGGTGTAAAATAATCTTTTTCCTTCGAGGTATAAAATCTTTTCCTTCAAGGTGCATATTCTTTCCCTTCAAGGTGCAAAGTTTTCCTTTTGGGGTGCAAAATCTTTCCCTTTAGGGTACATATTCTTTTCCCTTTAGGGTACAAATTTTTTCCCTTTGGAGTGCTAAATAATCTTTTCCCTTCGGAGTGCAAAACCTTTTTCCCTTCAGAGTGCATATTCTTTATCTCTGCTTGATAAGGCACAAAAGAATAATCTTTTCAGGATGTAAAGTTTTCAAAAACCCCCACTTATCAAGATGGAGTTTTGTAGTCTGATTCGCCAAGTGTAGGTTTTTGGCAAAATAGTGTCTATTTATCTTTATCGTAGAGTTTTGTCAAACTCCACCATAAAGAGGGGCAGCTGTCGACACCCCATTTTTGCCCTCCTTAAAAGGTAAAAAAAAGTAAAAGTACAAAAAAAAATAAACATAAAAAAAATGAAAAATTCTAAAAAAAAAAACTAGGAAATACAATAAAAATTGAAAATTATAATATATATATATATATATTAGTTAAGTTAGAAAAATAACAAAAAGGAACAAAAACTAAAGTTAAAAAAAGAATATAAAAATTAAAAAATAAAAAAAACTCGAAAACCCCATCCTTTTAGTAAATAAGTTTTTTTTAAATTAAAATGAAAAAATGTTAGAAAAAGAGAAAAGATTTAGGAAAATTGTTTTGGACTTACTATTGATTTTATGATGCTTTGGGTTTAATTTATAATTCGTTAGACCTTGGACCTAGACATCGGCATGGTTCGGGTCGGTTCCAGACCCGAACCGGAACCGCCAGAGCCGGGGCGGTTCACGGTTCCACGGAACCATCGATTCTGACGGTTTTAGTTGCGGTTCCACACGAACCGTAAACTAAGTTTTTCTTTCTTCTTTTTTTTTTATTAGTCCAAACGCATGTTATTGAAAATATGTTGAAAAAGAAATATACGACGAAGACGACAACAACAATAATACTAATACCATTTATTTATTTATTTATTTTGTCTATTATAGAATTAATTACACTATACTTTGAGTTATTTTATAGATGATGGGTATAACCACCGTTGAAATCCATTGATAGTAATAATGATATATTTACTTATTAATTTACATTTTTCCACAAGGCTACTAGCTTACTCATTGTCACATAAGAAGTCCCATCTGGACCTAAAGCAGCTTTAGCTTCTTCCTTCATTGCAAGAGTCCTTTTTCTCCCTGAGTCACTTGCCTCCGAGTCCATCAACTCTCTAACTCGTTTCTCCACTTCACTCGTACACACAAACCCATTTTCCATCTCATCCATCGACAGACCAATCTTTATTTCCTCCACCATCATCACCTTATTGTACCTTTGCTTCGTGTAAAGCGGCCAACCAACCATCAGCACCTCGGTGCAGACCGCTTCTAGCACCAAATTCCACCCACAGTGGGTTACGAACCCGCCCATTGCCTCATGACTCAGTACCTCAGTCTGTGCGAACCGCCCCTCCCATGCGCCTCAATCCCCTTCCTCAATTGATTCCTGTTCTGTGTTTTTTTTTTTTTTTAATTTCTATATATGACCGGTCGGAACCGGTTGAACCGCCGGTTCCATATGAACGAACCGCTAAGACCTGTCGGTTCCGACGGGTCCTTCGGCGGTTCATAACCGTCCCCGACGGGACGATTCTCGAGTAAGGAACCGTCGGGACGGTTCGCGGTTCGAAACCGCCCTGTGCCGATGTCTACTTGAACCCGTATTAATTTTGCCCTATTTTTATTGAAATTATATTTAGCTTGCTTAAGATGATTCAAGTTTATTTTTAGTGGGCATATTACTCATAAAGCCAAATGGCTTAGTTGGTTAAGGCATTTCGATCCTCACGAACTGCAATGGGGGATTTCGCACGCGCTAGTTTGAGCACTTATGCGCGTGTGCCACACATGCATTATCTTCCTTCTCCTAATCGTCCGCCATTGTTGAGCCCAGAGAGCTTGAACGAGCTCGTTATGAGCTCTTTTTGTCGGCTAAGGAGATCAAAGTAGATTCTAAAACTTAAATTGGTTCTTAATGTGTTTTAAATCAAACGTTTCAATTCGATTAAAATTTCATAACCCCCGCCACTTTAAATTTGTAACTCCCCTTCTCCGACCTTTCAAACTCCATAACGTCGGCCATTAATGGCCACGCTTGGCCTTCCGCCTTCCTTATATGCTCCTATAAGATACAACAAGATCTCGACTCCAAAAACAAAGACCTAGGTCGGAATTCAGTAAATAAATTCAGACAAAAACTCTTGACTTCTCTTTGCAACCAAACTCGACCATGACCTCCACCACGTTCTTCCGCCTTAACCATACTCTGAATCCACCACTCAGAACACCATGCATGACCTGAAACACCTCCATCGACAAACCCAACAATTCACTTCCCCATCGCGGAAACCACCGCTATCACAACTCAAACCACCATCAGAACCCCAATCCTAGCCTTCACCATTGCATGTTCCTTCCAAACCTAAACCATCAACCCAGATCAACCTCCTAACGCAACCTCTAACTAAATCCGAACTCAGCACTACCAAAAATCCAAATATCCCATTAATCAAATCCTCACTAAGACTCCAAATCATGACCGCCGCTAGCCACCAGACCACCATTTAGAATCCGGCCTGCGATTCCATACCCCAAATTAGACCCACACCAAGCAGAAGAGAGAGAGAGAGAGATACATTAACTTTTGTTGAGTTTTACACGTAAGGAGACATATCAATTCCAATATGATTTGTTCCACATAGAAAGATCCAAATCTAGATTTGTCCGTGTTTAATTTCAAGGATTTAAGGTTTGATTCTGTTCGTCTGCAGTGCCTAATCCATCTTATTGTTTTGTCTTACTATTCCTTCTAATTTAATTTTGTTACTAATTATTTGTTTATTTACGAATATATAAGTATATGTACACGTAATCAGAAAAACAAAAAAAAAAAAAAAAAAGAAAACAAAACAAAAAAAAAAAGAGAAAAGGAAAGAAAAAAGAGAATATATATATATATAATATATTTGTGTGTGTAGTGATATGCATGTCATAACTCATATTAGTATATGATAATACGATAAATAAAAAATGAACTAGTAAATAAATTTTTGGATCTAATTTTGGATGATTAGTAAATAAAATCTTTAGATAGATTATGAAAATCAACAAAAAATATGAGTATAATTTTGAGGATTATTATCTTTTAAATCTTTTTTGATGATATATCATGAATTTGATACATGCTTGCAATACGAATTACCAATATGATTTAGCAAATTATCTTTGTAAATACGTATTTTATTTTATAAAAAAAAAACTAAAAATGAGAAAATTTTACAAATATCAACAAAAGGATTTTTCTTATATATACATTTAATATTGATCTTTTGCTTGGCTTATATATAATATATCACCTAGTTACTTTCTAAAATACAAAAAATGGGGTTTTCCAAAATTAGATTTTTTTTTTTTTAGGAATTTTCAAAAACAAAGAAAACAAAATTAAACTCTTTAGGGATTTTCAAGAAAATAAATAAAAATCGGCTAAATAACTTAAACTTGACGGCTTTTCACAATTAAAAAGAACAAATAAATTAAAATTTTTACAAAAGTCAAAACAAACTATGGGGAACTGATTCCGGTTAGTGGATATATAGGCACCTTCAAAGCGGTCATAACAACAAAAAACTCTAGGTATTTTTTTCAAAAAAAATTGTAAATATATAAATATCTCTTTTTAAAAAAATAAGAAAAAAAAAAAGAAAATTGCGAAAAATTAAAAATTAATTTGGTTCATGTATTGGAGATTTCTAAAGCCCATGAAAAGCCTAGTTAATCGTTTAGGTTTTAAAATAGCAACCCTCAGATCCATCAATTTCTGGTTTTTCACAGATGAGTGGTAGAATCGGAAACCAAACCACCTATTTGGTTTGTGGTTCACTTTTTTTGGGCTTTAGCCGATGGCAACTCTAAATAAACAATTTTTCGAAAACTAGGCTTTTTATAAAAGCCCTACTTGTTCCTTGTCAAGTGTTCCATGTTAAATGGGTGGGTTTTGTAAACCCCCAAACTTTTACAATCGATTAGGTTTAAACCCTAATTAGAATATCAACCGAAAATCCAAAGTCAACAAAACCCTAGTCAGACGCAACCGTTCAAGTTCGGTAATCTCGTATTCATAACCCTAAGTGATTAAGTGAGAGATTAGTATGTAGAATAGTTCGTAATCACATGAGAAAGCTTAAAAATATCAAATTAGTTAAATCGCGATTCATTTTGAGCCCGATTAGATACAGTTTTCGAAAAGCATGTTCCAGGATTTGGAATAGTAAAAATATTCCGGATATACCATTACACTCATAAAGATATAAGGTTTTCAAAATATCAGTTTTATAATTTTTCGGTAACTAAAAATATCAGATATTGCAATTACACGCGTATTTTCTTACTATTGGTACTTTATTTATCATATCTACTTTACACTACACTATTCATTACTATTCTATATTATTTATCTGTCTCTACTTTTTCTTACAATATACTCTTACAACCATACACCTATTTTCTTATAATTTTCATTTCCAATACAACTTCATCTCCCATATCTTACTTTTCATTAACAAAATACAAAAAAAAAAAAAAAAATTTCTTTCTCTCTTTCACTCACAATTTGCGCCAGCCCTCCCTCTTACATACACAATTTGTTTTATTTTTTCATTTATTTAATTAACACAAATTACCTTCCATTTTTTCTTATAAATACCACATCTTCCTCCCATTTCCTTCACACCTTTCATACACTACAATTGCTCTCTCAAATCTCTCCAAAAGTTCTCTCAAAGTCCTCTCTAGTTTAGCTTACATAGGTAATACTTCTTTAAGTTCTCCTTATATTCATTTGCTTAGTATGAACATATTGTGTGTTTTCTAAACCCATGGAGGTTAGGAAAGCAATAATATGTTCATACTTTGTTTTTGTTCATGAATCCATTCCTCCTTTATGTTGTTCTTATGTTTATCTAACTAAATATATCTATATAATTATATATATCTTTTAGAGCATATAAGCTCATTTGTTATTGCAATTTATTTACTTAGCTTGCAATTTATTTACTTTCAAGTTGTCTTAAGACTAGTCTTTCTAGTCTTAGATTTGTCCTCATCAAGTCAAAATAATTTTTTTTTCTTTTGGGACTAGCCTATTCTTAGTCCCGGGAAGCCTTGAAGAAACCAAGACTCATAATACTTGACAATTAATTATGCTATTTCTTATGTGCTTTATTACCTTATCTTATGATTTTTTTCATGATCATATTCATGCATGCTAATAAGTTGTTGTCCAAATAAGAAAAAGAATCTTTTGATGAAAGAATAAAATTTGATCAAAGTTTTTCCAAAGACTTAGAAAAATATTTTCAAATAAATCTCTTTTGAAAGTTTATGTAAAACTCATCATGAAATCTCAAACTATTAATAAATGAAGTTTCTTTAAAGTCTAAAGATATCTTCTTTTCAAATAACAAAATAAGTCTTGATGTATAGATAATAACTTGGTATTATTTTTATCAACTTTCTAAACCAAAAGCTAAATAAGTTTTCAAGAAAATCAATTTACAAGGAAAATGAATTTTCAAAGAATAAATTCATCAAGTATTACTAAAGAAAATTTTTGAAAACTCTATTTTTCAATTCCTAGAAATAAATTTTTGTAGATAACCTCAAAAGACCAAACTTTATTTTCAACTCACTTTTGATAAACTAAAGAATCAAAATATAGTATATTAGTTTTGATCATTCAAAAATTTATAAGTTACTTTACCCACATAAAGTAAAGTCTAACAAATCCAAATTTCCAAAACACTAGGAAAGGTTGTTTTAAGAAAATAAATTAAATAAGACAACATCTATGGCTTCATGCATAAATTATGAGTTTATTTATATACATAAGGAATTCTTTTAAAAAAATATACATATTTGAGTTTTACCTAAACAAAGCCTTAGTAAATGAATGATTAGAAAATATTGTTTTTCAAGAAAGGAATTTCTGTATTAAATCTGTACCCTTCTAAGCCGAGACCCAAATGACCTTTTATAGTAAAAGTATCCTTAGAAATGAATAGATCTTTTCGAGTAGGTAGAAAACGGAATATAATATGCAAAATTCCGAGCTAAAATGAGCAAGTTATGGCCATTTTAAGTTGGAATTTCCTTCAAATCCGATTTTACCGCAAATTGAAGGTAGATTTAGAATCTTCAAAATAGAAATTCTATGAAAGACTCATTTTGGGTATTTCATCTTTTTTAGGTGAAGAAGGAACCGATATCCTATTCCTGGAAGATTATTTCTACTAGGAGCGATCATCATGGAGTGAGTTAATCCCTTACTAATTACATTTCCTTGATTGTGCTTGTAAGTTGTAGCATTAGAGAGTAAGGAAGAAGATAAATGAATAAAATGTTGTGTGATTTGAATTCATGAGTGATTGATATGGTTGTTGAATAAAAGCTAAGTATATCGAAAGAGAAATTGATGAATAACTTATGTTTTCATGTAATGGTATGATGAATATTGTTTTGATCACCTTTAACTTGAACTTGACAATAATCAAGTAAACCAATAGTAAAAACGATTCATGCATAACATATTGTGAGTCACACTTATTTTTCACTATTATTTTTCATGTGGAGAAACGAGGAGTCGTAGTGGTGGCTAGTAGGAGTCGGAAAGTCTATGTAGGCTAGTAGGAGCCGGAAAGTCTACAGGGAAAGTAGGAGCCAGTAAATCTGTAACTATTGATTGTTTAAGGGCCGCTAACCACCCAACCCCGACATGGATGGCGTAAAATCCATGCTACACATGGTTTCTGGTTAATCGTGTGTATTTTGTTTGCTCATGTGATTGATGCATTCCCATATGATTGTCTAAAATACTTGTATGTTTTATGGATATGTTTTGAAGATGGAAGTTATCTCAATAAGCTAGTTTTGCTTATACCCTTATAGCTTTTTATTACAGTTTGTTTACTTGTGGTTGGCACCAAGAAGCCCTTTTGTCAGGTATGAGCTAAAGTTAGCAGGATTTTTTGGAAGAAGTTTATATAATTATTTTTGGATATAGACTTCTAAGAGAAATCTCTATAGTAGACTTATGTTATATTCATGTATGTTTTGAAGATAACTTAGTTTGATGCAAGTCTTTAGAACGGGAGAATTGTAAACCCTGGAAATTTTCACATTAGTACACTATCTTAAAATAGAATGTATGAACTAGTTAGTAAACTTAGAATCCAATAAAAACTTAAGAATAGATCAATGACTTGAATTTGGCTAGGTTAAGATCTAAAAGCCGAATAAAGAACTTATTTGACACTAATTGATACCAAAAACGAGATTTCGTATCTTGAACTGATAATTCAAGATATGATTGAAGGAAACCCAAATTTTCAAGCCCCGAAACTTGTCTTACAAATAGAATAGATAGAAAAATATAAATATAGAGATCAAATGACTACTATTGAACTCAACAATGATTTGAAACTAGAACAATGAGTAGTAATGAGCCTATACATGGATTTAAACCATAAATTCAAGATTCCTAGATAGTATTAAACACTACTAATAAGTATTCATAGTAGGTATCAAAAACCGAAGATATATAGATAATTTAGCTTATATATCAAAAGCGATATCGAGTAGTTAACCAACGACGCTTATAGATAGGAAACGATAACCTAAAGATAAACCGTTAGGATTTTAAATACACAATAAAAACATAAACAGAGTATAACTAAAGATCTAGACTTCAAATAAATAGTTAAATCACACCATTGTTCTAATTAGGGTTTTCTTAAGCTATTAAAGCCTAAAACAAAAATTGACTTAATAAGCTTAGGAAACCCTAATCGCGGGAGATAAAATTCTAAAAATAATTAATCGCGTAAATTTGAAACTTAAAGTTGTATCGTTTGATAAACTAAACATTTTGTAGAACCCTATAAAAATATTTTTGTACAAAAACTCTCAAATATTAGCTAATTTGAACTTGTTTAACTTATTAAACTATCCTAAAACTAAGATAATTAACTAACTAAATATTATTATATATTATTTTCTCAAATTTTTGATGCAAATGGGAGAGAATTGCGGCTACGGATCCTCCAAAATTTGCACAGCCGATTTCTTCTTCTCTTTGTCTACAAAGTGACCAAATTTGTCAACAAAATCAACACACCAACTAATCAAACTTAGCCAACTCACCTCCTTCATTAATGACAACAAAATAAATGGAGGAAACAGTAATCAAATGAGGAACAATTGGGGAAAATATCAGAAGACAACGTCTTCTTCTTTCCTCTCTCTCCTCCTCTATATATATATATATATATATATTAATAGCTCTTGATGAACAAGCTAACAACCTACACTTACTCTCGAAATTTTCAGATCAAACAAACACCTATTGAGCAATCAAATCGACATAAAAATAGAAATCATATCGTCCTAAACATTCCAGTTCAAATCAAAGAAAAATATAACACAAAAAACATTCAAACTGGGAATAAGGTGAGTTGTTGTAATTCGACTTGTTATTTGTTAAAAACAAGGATTGAAACTAACTTCTGATGATCATAGGATCATTACCAACCTAAGAACAAGCTTTGAATTCCATCAAACATGCCTAAGTAAGGTAAAATTCGAAAACCCTAGTTGTACCTTTTCAAATTCGAAAATTTAAGATTACATACATGTAGATGCATTATGAGTTGATGTATGTATAGATACATCCGATAGAAACACTTAGGAATGGTTTAAGAATGTTTATGACGTAAAAAATTAAAGAAATATGAACTGTTTTATCGGAAAAGATGATGAACAATATCAATACTGTCCTTAAGCCGGCAGTGTAGACGTTCAACGCCGATGACTTACGAGGGTAGGCCGGTAGTGTAGAGACGACTTACACTGGAATAGAAGCTACGTAAAACTTATTCTTACGTAATATAAATGAATGCCGACTATCTGGGGTTATACGCCAGCAGCGTATGGTCCGACGTACATGGAAAAGCTAGCGACTTACAAGCCAGCGCAAACGATACGGAATAAAATGTAAAATTTAAGAATGTCGGCATCTAGGTTTCAACGCTGGCGGCGTTGGAGCCAGCGTACATCCATGTTTTTCCTATGAGAAGTTTATATTACATGAACAGAAAATATATTTATATAATAAATACTAATAAACATATTATATATATGTCAAAACAAAATTTATTAAGTAGATAAATAAATACAAACACTTAGAATAACAATACGGTTAATATTTGATAACTTCTAAAACCCTAGAATTATAGGGAAATATTAAGTGTTAATAACAACTATAATTACCAAATATTTGTTCTATATAGATAAATAGGTAAGAATGGAAATTGAAATAAGCTGAATTTACGAATAATGTGACTTCTAAAAATGACAAAATAATTATGTGAAACTGATTAAGAGAAACACGACGACACTAAGGAATGGTAAACAAATATGAGTTACTATAATAAGTCAAATGAAGAATAACATAAAAATAGTGTTAATAACTACAAAAAAAAACTTGATAAATATCAATTTAAGACACTAGACACATATAGGAGTTTAGTTATATAATCTCTATTATATTGATGAATATTTTATTCTTCTTAATAGGTGACTTTGATACCATAGAAGACCTTTCTGCAGATTACTACGATTAAGTCACTATGAGCAAATGAGTAATTCAGTCATATTATATTGTTTGTGCTTGTAATTAGCTCAGTATGTAAAAATATGAATATTTTGATGGAAATGTGTTGTGATATGATTTTATGATTGCTAATCTACCATTAGAAAAGTGATAATACAATGGTTTGATGATGTGAAGTGGTATGATGATGATTGTATGTAATGTATGATCACCACAAAATTGAATAAGAACTATTGACTTATTAAAATAACCTGGTCATGCATTACACATATTGCATTATTGCATATACAAACGAGTGACAGCCTGCTACGTATTAATATTTCGGTTCTCTGTTAATGCTTGGTTTTTCCAAAGTGTTAGTTCTTCCAAGGTTTTCTTTGTTCCGTTGGTTCTACGGGAACTAAGTGGCAATGAAGAACACTGCTCGTAATATCGCTTTGAAATGATTAATACTTATGGAGTTTCTAAGGATGGATACAAGAAATGGTCAATTAAAACTGTTATTAAATTTAAAGTGATAACTCTAAGATGAGAAATCGTTGATTTTCCTGTAAACTTAGTATCTCCTGGGCAGGTGGGTCATAAAGTAAATGTTCTTCAACCCTAAAAAGAGAGCATAAATCTTTTTCCTGTTTAGATTCTAGATCATCCAAGCTTGTATCTGAGCATATGTTTGAGTGATTGCATTACATACAATTTGTTAATTACTTGTTTGATGTGTAATATATCTGGTTATTCACTGAGTCGTGGTTTCGCACGTACTCCAACAGTCTTTTCAGGTTTACGCTCTGAATACAATTTGTTAATTACTTGTTTGATGTGTAATATGTCTGGTTATTCACTGAGTCGTGGTTTCGCACGTACTCCAACAGTCTTTTCAGGTTTACGCTCCGACCTTGGTTAGTTACTTCCAGAAACATGGCTTCGGTAAGGGCTTAAGAGCTAGAAGCCTATGGTTCTTTTTGGGATAAATGGTTTATAATTTTCCTAGAATGGATTAGCTAGTGTTATCTTATCTGTTATGTATATAGAGAATTATAAGAAGACTACATGGTTTGTAATAATCTATGATACTTTATGATTAAGATAGCAGTTATTTACTAATTTATTTCTTACATGTATTTATCATTTTTTCGAAGCAACTAAAAGATCCTGTTATTTTGGAAAATATGTCACTCTCCGAAGGTAATCTAGTGATAGTATTCAGGTGTGACTTGTCTACTTCTACTAGGGTATCCTCGGGGCGTGACAGGAATGCCCTTAAGAAGCTGTAAGAAACTTTTATCTTAATGATTATTACCAGTTTATCTTTATAAGTTCTTGCATGCTTTTATTATCTGCTTAAACGAAATACCCCTTTGAGTCTTCTGCTATCTTGGTAGCACGCCTTGCACGTGATACTAAAGCTCTCATGTAAATAAGGTTGTCATTCATTAGCTTTAATATTATGTGCGACAGACTGCTACATTTAATATATCCTCCGGGGCGGGAGAGGTTTGATATGGATTAGGACCTTTAGGAGAAGGGGAGCAAAATTCGGGCTTCACAGTACTCGAAACAAACTTTCCAATGCCTATTCATGTGTAAAAATCCAAGTTAAAATGAATATCATAGACTTAATTGAAGATTATGCAATAAAAGCTAATATTTAGGACTATTTGAACCACTTATAATAAATAAAACCCATTAATACGAATTTTATATTATCACTAGAAAATGAAAAGTTTTATAAGCTTCAAATTTGACATTCATAGGTTAAGTTAAGAAATGTACTCATATATACATATGTATTCCACAACATGGATATATAATTAGGGTTTTTATAACAAACATGATATAATTCAAATGTACATTAGATAATATGACGATATAGTTTAGAATTAAAAGATTAAGCCCAAGAACCACTCACATAAATATAAATATGGATCTTGACATTATAGAACATTAAGTTACAAAGTCTAAATTAATATAAGTCATAGAAATCTTGATCAATATGATAAAGTTAATTAAAGATATAGATACCTACATTAAGATCAAGAGAAGCAAAATGAAAATAAATTATAACATAGATTTCAGGTAAGTGTTGATCAAAGGAATTAAAATGAACTTAATCACTAAAACTTGATAATAGATACATAAACCAAAGTAGTAAACTTAAAGTAACAATTAAAAACACAGAGTTGGAATAATAGGCATCATAAAGACATCTTCTAGACTCTTAGTATGACATAGGTAAAAATATACAAAATAAATAATTAAAAACTACATTCAATAAGCTTTCCAAAACCTATTCATATGCTAAAAACATAGTTACAATGAGTACAATAGGCCTAGATTAAGATTACACTATTAAAAATCAATAATTGAAATTAATTAAAACACTTTCCCTAAGAATAGTGAGTTTATCCGAATTTTATAGCTTAACCAGAGAAACCTAATCTTTATGAACTCTAAAACCCATATTTGTACGATAATGAGTAATTGTTATTTTATTTCATGGAAGATATCGAGTCCGAGTTCTCAAACCTTAAGTATTTCCAAAAGCTATATCAAGTAAACAATAATGCTTAGGTGAGGAAGTGCTAATGATCTACTATTTGCTTGTGCTTACTACTACTTGTTGTTATGTTAGTTGCATTTCTTATCTATTGAATGACTGATTGTTGTGAGCGTCATCATTTGCATGATTGCTAAAATAAATGGATAACTTTAATGATTTGGTTAAATTAAATGGTTATGCCCGTTGCATGTGGTTGAACCCTTGTAGGAAATGTCCCTAATTTGTAATTGAAAGTATTTTCAAAATGTATTTCTAAAGAAACATGACTTGGAGGATCTCAAGTCGCTCCTTTCGTCTTTTGAAATTGTTGAGTTTTACTAAAAGAATTTATGAAATAAACTTAGGACATTTTCGAGTGATATAATGATAGTAGATGTTGCTTGAGTAGGGATTCACTTGTCATGAGGTGATGGTAGATGTTGCTTCAGTCGGGGTGTACCGATCATAATCACCATCATAGAGCAGCAATAAATGTTACCTGAGTTGAGATCTACTTGCTAGAATCACCAATATGGGTGATAGATATGTTGAGATAATTTTAAATATCAAATAGCGTAAAACATGTGTTGGGGAATATTTACTTTTTACCAATGATGGGTAAGCATTGAGTTAGTCTGGATGTACATTACCACTAGGCAGCCTCATTTGGGTAAGTAGGGTGTCCCATGTGGGTAAGTATAGGAGATAATTGATGTGTAGACAGGATAAATCTACATTGTCTATGGCTTCGGACTACAATAGATGTGTTACTTGCATTCATCACATATATATTCATATTACGTGTAGATAGATTGGCATGAATGTTTATTTGATGCTTGATAACTAGCGTGATTGGTAGTAGTGAGAAACGAATTCACTGAGCTGTGGTTTTGCTTACCCCCACCTAAAAAAAAAAATTTTTTTTTGTGTAGGGATAATGTTTATTAGGATCGGGCTAGTAATGTGTGAAGAGTGATCCTCCATCGAACCTTCTTGCAGATAGAAAGATGGGCTACTATGAACTTAGAATATAGTTATAAACTGTACATACAACTCAAACTTTGTTTTGTAAATTGAAACCTAATTTTATCATTTGGTATAGGATACTGATTCTCTGCAATCTTGGTGAGATATAAAAAAAAAAAATGGATTCCATAATTAAGTTTCAATAATAGTATTATATTATATATATAATTAATATATGAGAAATTAATAAATATGTAGAGTCTTGAAACTTTTACTTGCAAGACGATTCTCATATTGTGCGTACACATATAGTATGATAACTTTAGAATAATCATATTAGGCCCCTATTAGGGTCCTGCCACTTCTCCTTTGAAAGATCCAACTTTTATTTAACATGATTAAAATTCCTAACTTTTCATCTTTTTTTTTTAAAAATGTTTTTGTTATATGTTTTTCATCTTCTAATATCTATTCACATTGTTCAATTTTTCCTTCTATTATTATTCCCTTATTTTTTTATTTAGGATTTGTCTTCTCTTCTATCTTATCCATTTTTTCTTCTAATCTCAAAATTCTTATTTCTATCAAGTCGGTATTTCTATTCCATTTATAATTAGTCTTACTACCAAATTTTTAGGTAAATGTTTCTCCTTTTTTTTTCCTAAACATTTTTTACATGATTGTGTTAGATATAATCTACATCCGAATCTTAAAGAAATATGAGGGTATCCATTATAGTAACCACAAGGGTAGCCATTGGATCTAATTCATGAATCCATTCATGGTTATAACTTATTTTTGCCTCAACAAATTCATTTTTTATTTTTTCTTCACCTATTTCTAGTTCTCCTAAGCTTTCTAAATATCTATTGTCTGAATTAAATATTGGTTTTCCTTAAAAAATTGGTCTTCTTTCTTGTCCTAAAATTCTGAAATGAAAGGATCACTTTCTTCTTCTCTATCAAAATCTTGCATCCTATTATCCTCTATACTCATAATACTATAAATTGTCTTTGTTTCACTCATTTGTTCATCTATTGATAAAATATCTTCTTTGATACAATTTATCAGTGTTACTCTTTTATTATGTATATTGTGTCTTTTATCACAATCTCTTGCTAAATGTCATTTTTCTCCACTTGCAAAACAGCTTAGTTTATTTTTATAATTTCTGTTTTTATTATATTTTCTCACATGTCTTTCTTTATTTAAATAAGACATCCTAGTATTACTTCTTTTTACATAATAATTTGTCTTTGATTTTTTATTTTGAGTTATAGGTCCATAATATATTTTTTTTGGGATTTTTTCTGTAATTTCTTCTTTTTAGCTTGTCTTCCTTTGTTCGCATACTTGAGGTGTATACACATTTTGACAATAACTATATTCAACTTTTAATTGTCTGGTTATTTGTATATTTGTCCATTTTTCAACCATGGTTCTAATTACAAATTGCATTCTCATGCATAAATTATTCATCTATTCTATAAGGTTTGGTTGTATCTTTTCTTTAAAATTTATGTACATTTCTTGTCCTAAAGGTTCTGGTAATTTGAGAAATAATTTATTAGCTATTTTTTTTGTAATAACATCATGTTGAATAATAACAAAAGAATAAAAAACATTAAGTAACTTTTTATATACTTTCAGTCTCTTATCTATAATTATTCTAAATATCCCATTGTGTCCATTTGATCTCTTAAATTAAAATCAATATTAGGCTGTGTGCATCTTATCAACGTTGTCATTTTATTTGTAAAATTAAATGGGTTATGCCCTAATTCTAAATGTAAAGCAAAATCCCATGGAAAATTCCTTTTGTATCATTCCCATAATGCTTGAGTGCTTTCTCTAAAATTTTTTTAAATAATTATACATAGTTCTAGCTTCTCTCGGGATATTACTATTTTCTCATTTTCTTGTACTATTTGTTGCCATAACTGTCACGCCCCAAAAGGTACCATAAACGTAACAGTCTACCACATTCAATATTAAAGCTTAAGCATGACAACCTTAGTCATTCCAGAAGCTTTGATATTAAGTGTAAGGCGTGCTCTCACAATTTTAGAGGACCATACATGGAATTATGAAGCTTAAGAAGATATAATAACAATTTAAGAAAAGAGGATTCATAATATTCACTTGTTTAAAACAACAGTCTTACAAATCTTAGGGGCATTCCCCAGTCACAAATAACTATAATCTATTACAAGAATATTTCTATGAAGTCTATATCTTATCAAATACTAAACTTTATCTAGAAATTCCTTAACCAAAAGGAAAGTACCTAGCTGCAGGGTCCACATGGCCTCAACCACAAATAGGTAAACTACAAAAGATATCTATAGGGGATATAAGCTAATAGGCTTAGTGAGAATTATTTCCATAAATAACTTCTTGTGTAATGGAATTCAAACAAGTTATTTAGGCAGACAAATGAAATGCAACATACACGTGGGCAAATAAGGCATATAGTTTTCCGGGAACTATATATTGAATGGATTTACGCCCTCCATTCGGGGTTTGGTGATATGTACCCTCAAAACAAGTAGTTTTAGTTTAAAAAGATATGCTTTCGATTAATACCACCAAGCATATTTAGTCTACTTGAATTGAGCCATGCTTCGGACTTTTCGCTAAGCATTTAATTTCATGTGGCCAAGCAATCGCTTTCGGTCAATCCGCCAAGTGTTGCTTTTAACCTGAGCTACCATCTTTCTCACCTAAGGACAATAACCCAATGCAATGTGACTCTTCGTGGTATGCATGGATCAATTTATTTATGATATCATAGTATCATTATTTTCAAATTAAGGTGATCATAGAATTTCATACAAATCAAGTGCTACTGAAACAAACATTTAATCAATCCTGGCCTCGATATTCTTAGGATCCTTTCAACAAATTTTCTCGCATACATATCTATTTGTCTTTTCCTAATTCTAATGCGACTAGACTACAAGCACAATAAGTAAAGCATTTTAAGGAAATAAACTCACGATGCCATGTCAACACTTCTCTAAACAGATGCGTCGTTCACACAATCTACTTAGTTGAAATAGTCCTCGGGGTATGGGTATCCTTCCTCGGGATACCTAGTCAAGGAAAATATCTAAAATGAGTATTTCTTGATGACTTTCTTGAATTTTGAAAACAATGTCATGAGAACGTCAAAGTTTGTATAAAGGAAGACTCCAATTTAAAATGACAATAACTTGGTCATTTTAACTCAGATTTGCGCTTATAATATACCGATTTCTACCTAATCGAAAATATTTATCCATTCCTAAAACTGTTTTTATCAAACTAGATCATTTAGGCCCCAAAACAGTGGTGATCAAATTCCACGTATTTTTCTATCCCAAAAACAATTTGTTTAAACTTTAAATCATTCAAAATTTGTTTGATAAATACTTAGTTATCTACATAGTTGAAAAATTCCTTTTTCATAGATACTTAGCTATATTTTATCCATATTCAATGTTTGTTATCCAACCATGTTTCTTGGTAAAACAATTTTAATTAAGAGTTTAGAAAACTATAGTTTACAAGAAATCCTTTTGTAAATCCTTTAAAAGTCATCTTCTTTCTAAAAAAACAAAGTAATATAAAAAGCTTTTCAAAACAAAAGTAGCTTTTAAAATTGTAGTGAGTTCTTCTTAAAACTTGGAAAAGAATATATTTACTTTTGTTAAATCATAGATTTTATGTTTCATGTAAAACTATTCTTAGGTGATAAAATCTCCTTTTTATCGAGTATAATTGGAGCTTTGAAAATTTGAATAATAATCTTAATAGGCATGATTATGAGAAATAATAACAAGCAAAAATAACATAAATAGTAAATAAGGTCAAGTATTGGGAGTCTTAGCTTTTTCAAGGTTCCCGGGACTAAGAAGTAGACTAGTCCCAAAAGAAAAATAAAATAAAAGAAAGAAAAATTATTTTGACTTGATGAGGACAAGTCTAAGACTAGAGACTAGTCTTAAAACAACAAGAAATAAATAAATTACAATGAAATAAATAAATTACTTTGCATGGAAATAAATAAATTGCAAGTGAGCTTATATGCTCTAAGGAATATATATATATATATATATATACATAATAATACTTAGATATAATAACAATAATAATATGAACAAAGTAAAATAACAACATAAACATAAATAGATATTCATGAACAAGAACAATACATGAATATAGTGTAGCTTCCATAACATTAAATTTTTGAAAACTCATACTATGATCATGTAAAGTTACATGACATGAGAAAAAGAATATGTAAAGAAAAATTTACTTAAAGAAGATTTTTGAAGTATTATGTGGTTATGGGTTTTGTGTATATAGAAGGTGGTTTGAGATAATTTTGAGATTTTGAGATAGTTTTGAGAGAGTATTTGGAGAGAGTGTTGAGAGGAAAACTTAAGAGAGATTTGTAGAAATTTGTAGGTAGTAATTGTGTGAAAGAAGTGAAAGAGGAGGAGGGTATTTATAGGAAATGAGGAGTGAATTTTTGTATGATTTAAATAATAGAAAAATAAAACAAAATTAGGGAGGGAGGCAAAGGGGAGGCACCGGCCATGAGAAATGAGAGGAGGAGAGAGTGTTTTATTTTGTATTTTTGTTAATTAAATAAAGTAATAAGTAAAGTATGTGAAATAAAGTTATGTGAAAGGTAAACAGTAAAGGTTATAGGTTATGGTGTTGTAAGAGTAGGTGTTAGAAAAAGTAGAGAGAAAATAATAGTATAGAATAGTAATGAATAATGTAATGTAAAGTAAATATGACTAATAAAGTACCGGTAGTAAGAAAATACGTGTATAAATGCGATATCTTATATTTTTACTTACCAAAAAATTATAAAACTGATATTTTTGAAAACCTTACATTTTTACAAGTCTAACAGTATATTTGGAATATTTTTATTATTCCGAGCCCCGGGACACGTTTTTCAAGAATGTATCCGTTTGGGTTCGAAACAATTCGCAGTTTTACTAATATGATTTTTTAAGCTTCCTTATGTAATTACGAACTATTCTACATACTAATCTCTACTTACTTTCTTAGGATTGCTTATTCGGGATTGCCGGATTTAAACTATTATGTCTAACTAGGGTTTTGTTGACTTTAGGGTTTCTGGTTGATTTTCTAATTAGGGTTTAAGCTATACCGATTCCAAAAATTTGGGGGTTTACAATAACTGTGTATCATGTGTAGGTAAATTTAGTATCCTTCCATGATCTATCAAATTATTGATCTGTGTTTCTAAAGGTAATCATTTTCCTAATGGAGTTTTGTCCCAACTCGATTCTCTATAGGTAGTGGAAGGAAGTCTATGAGGCTACCCTATTCTTTGATTATCTATTCTAGTATCAAATCTCCTCTTCCATGTGGACTACTTGATGGCTTTCCATTAAGTCTATTGCTTCTCTAGTGTATGCTGTATCTTTATATGCTAAAGAATTTCCTTTTATCATTCTTCCTACTTCTTTTGTTATTTCTTTTATATATTTTGGTTCTTGTGAGTCTATAAATATTAGATCTATATATTCTATATTTTTTGTATCTTTTTCTTTTGGGTCTGTATTTTTTAAGTTTATGTTTTCTTTGATTTTTTCTGGACTTTTTTCTTTAGATTGCTTGGGAATAAATTTATTTATCAATTTTTCTTGGATCTTTTCATAATCTTTCGTTATTTCTTTTCTTGGGTGTCTTAACATTTTTATCTAATAGAAGTCTTTCCCATTTTTTTTCCTTTCTTTCTTTGATAAAATAATATTCTTATTCTTCATCCAAATATTTTTCTTTTCTTAATTGGTCTATTGCTTCTTCATGATTCTCCCAATCTTTCATTAAAAATCTTCAATTTGTTGGATTTTTCATTATTCTCCAAAATCTAGGTCTTTGCCACCTTGAGTCTAACATTTTTCCTTCTTGTATCTGTTCATTATCAATATTTCTATTGTCTTCTAAATCTTCTAATGTTTTATTTTTATAGTCTAAAAATTTTATACTATATGTGCCATTTGGATTTCTATACATTAAGCTTTCTTTCGGTATGCTGTTAGTACTTTCATTTCCTTCCATATGTTTTGATATTTCCCATTCTGCTCGTTCTAATTCTTTTGTTCATATTTTTATTAGGCTAATAAACTTAATTCTTGAACTAGATTTTTGTGGATTATTCCATCTATATTTAACTTATATTATGTGTTACAACTATCTGTTACTCTTCTTATAAATCCTACTTCATGTCCCTTACTCTATAATCCTATTTCTAAATTTTTTTTTAGATTATTCAAACTTATTATATAATTAGATGCACAATAAAATATTCCTTTATTCTCATTCCTATATACTTTTATTGTTCCTATTACTACTTTTCTTATATCATTCCGCCATGATTTATCTAATATTATTACTAATAATTTTGCTCTAGCTTCTTTTCTAACTAGACCTATAACTCTTATTAATATCATGCCTAAATGTAGTAAACTTTTTTCTTCCTTTTTTAATTTATTTACAGTTGTCTCACTCAATAATTTTATATTTACAGGTTGTGTTGTTACTATAACTTTTTCTTCTTTGTTTGCTTTAGGTAAACCTATTTTTCTAAAATTTAAGGTTTCTACATTATATAATATTCTTGGTTTCAGTAATTCTATATTCTTATTACTGTAAATTTCTCTATCTTTTTTCTATGCTAACTACCTCTTCAACATATTGCAAAGGTTTTTGTACCTTTCTTTTTTTTTTTCAATCTACTAAATATTCATGTGTCTATTCATGTCTCTTCTCTAGTAATTTCTCCATCTTTTAATCTTTTTTGAGTTCCTAAAAATGCTACCTGTGTTTCAATTCTTCATATCTTTCCAAATATCTTTTCCTTTATATCCTTTAAATTTTAATTCTATATTTTTTTCTTCTTTCTTTTTGTTTGTAATTTTTAGTCCTTATATATCTTTCAATACTTTTTCAATTTCTTCTTTATTTAATTCTTTGTCATTTCCTTTTTCTTTTTCCAATTCTTTTATATTGATTAATGTTCTTTCTACCAAAGCTACCCTTTCTTTTTATATTATTTCTTCTTCTTCCGCTAAAACTATCCTTCTTTCTAACTCTTCTATCTTATTATGTAGTGTAATCAATAAGGCTATTATTGTGTTGTTTTGTCTAATTATTGTCTTGTAGGTGGCTCAAATGAAGAAAATCCAACTACTTGTCCTTGATATGCTCCATTAGCCTAGATTTCGATCCTCTGCCCTTTATTTAGTATAGAGTTACCATAGGTTTTATTATTATAAGCCTACAGTACCTGGCCATTATCATGCCCAATTGTTGCTGTGAAGAGGTTTTGTCATGGGTTGTTATTGTTGGCTTGATGGGTGATGATTTGTTCAAGAAGTAGAAGTCTTAGACTAATAAATTCTACTTTAATTTTTATATTAAATAAAGGATAAAAGAAAGGCCAAACAAGAGGAGTCTAAGAAATTAAGATTACATAAAAGAAAAGATGTATAACAGTTCTAGTTACTTTAACAAAAAATAACAACTTCAAGCATCGAGTAGTATTAAAGTATCATAAAGTTTTCTAGCTAACATTTTTATTGTGATCCATTGCATCTTGTTTAAACTTGTTCACTACTATTAATGTCAACTACCTAGTGTTTACTTTATGATAAAAAGCTTTTATAGATATAGTAGCATTAAAGTATTATGAAATTTTTTTCAGCCAGCACTTTATTATTCATTGCAGCAAACACTTTTATCGTTCGTTACTAATATTACCAAATGCCTAGCGTTTATTATGGTAAAGAGTTTTCATAGACAAGAGTTAAAAGGACTTAGAGAGCAAGAGATACAACTATATAATCAGATAGTAGAAACTGAAGAACAGATCCAAAGAACAATAATTACTCATTCATTTCACTATAATTGCAATTCCATTACAGCCTTATTTGTAATCCCCCTAATTTTTACGTAATCTAATTTTAACAAATACTAAAAATGTAATATAGAATTATATAGAATATTTAAACAAGTAGTAAAAATCACTTCAAATTTTTCTCGATTTGTGTTAAAGTGTGAATGAAATTGATCATAATTAGAAAGATTAGAATCGTTACTAATAAAAATTTCTCGAAATACAAAACTGTAACAAATATGATCTCAAATAATTTATAAACAACGGTAAACTAATTGTTAATATAAATTCCTGAGTTCTTTTTATTGAAGCTCAATACTTAGAAAATAAATTTTATGTTTGTTAAATAATGACATAATAGTGTTCAAACCATTTTTTTTTCCGCTAACAATATTAAGTAGCACTAGATAAAAATATGTTATTATTAACAACTTAGTATGAATAACTCCTATACAGTAAAACCCAATATTTGGTAAAATAATAAATAATCCAACAAGAAATCATAAGTTACAAATAAAAGACGATTAATTTTTAGAACCTAAAAGTTATAAAAAAAAATAGACTAAAGACAAATCACTAGAATTACAAAAAGGTATGATAAGATTAAAAATAGAGTGATATATAAAAATCTAGATCTTGAATAAATATTTAAATTTCACTAATATTCTAATGAAAAGATTTAGAAATCTTAGAAATTAAAATCCCGAAGGGTCAACGTAACCTTTAATAAATTTCATAATTAGAAAATGAACAAATTGGCAAATGTGAAACTAATATCAAATAAATGATTAAAAAAAAAAATCTTAAAATAGACCTATGAGATGTAATAAACTCATTCATAGCTTGAAAAACCTGAATAAAAAAATTTCTTTGACCTTAATAGATACCAATACCGATCAATAATTACTAATCTAAGCTTAAAATAAAAATTTCAAAACTCGCTGTTATACTTGTAAAGGAATTCTAAATTCATTAAGATTTAGTTCCTAATTTGATTTGAACTTGAAAAATTTAATCGCATAAGTTAAAATACTAAAAATAATTAATCGTGTAAACTAAAAATTTATTTATACAAACAATCAAGAATTTATTTTGGAACTTAGATAATTTTACTCCGATAAAACTCTTATCTAACCATTATAAGTATATGTTATAAATTAATGTTGGTTAAATTATTTTAGTTAACCATTAATTAAATAATAATAATAATAATAATAAAAAGAAGGACGAAGGAGCAGAATTTGAAGACAAATAGAGTCTTCACGATTGGGAATTCGCTGGAATAGTCTTCACGTTGGGAATGGGAAATCACGAGAACAGGGACGCACGACAAGTTGGATTTCTAGCGCATTCCACGCATCCTCACATCCAATTCTCGCTGGAACAAATGGAATACAACAGTAGAAAGTCCTCAACGCTGGAATTCATCATGTACACGCCAAAAGAGAATATCACGAATGGAAAACGCTGGAAATTCACGAACAAATGACGGACAGACATTGCATCACGTTGCAATGAAATTCTCGGACAAGCAGGGAACATTTCGGCCAAATGGAAGGGCATCACGGACAGAAGGTCACGATTGGAATTGCAAGAAACAAAGGAATCGGCTACAATGTTTTTTTTCACGGGCAGAACAAATCCTTCATGAGAACAGGGGATATATCTGCTGCAGCAAACCCAATTACGTCCAGCACATTTAATCAAATTGAACCCCCAAATTCCACTTGAAAATGACCTTCAAACCAACCAAATAATTCCAGCTTGGGTCCTTATTAAATGAAGAAGAAATCCAACTCAAATCAAAGTCAAACATAGCTCTAATTGGCCTAGAGAATTCACCAAACAGCAGCTACAATAGAAGGAATTGCAATCAGAAAACTGCAACATCCTTCACGTATGCCAGCTCTGTTATGGAAAATTCAAAAGCTTAGTGAGTTGAAATATTTGACCAAATAAACACCAATAATAAGCCTTCAAATGTCTACTTCAAGCACCAACAATTAGTTAAAAATTAGATAAACAAATCAGTCCAAAAAAAATCAAAATCTGCAGCTCATAACAGAAATTTTTCTTGTCTCTGTTTAGCACGATTTTCAATCGATTTTGATCCAATTTTTGTACAACTTGAGCCCCTATTTTACACACATAAATGACCTTAATTAACTACTAAACAAACACAATTAAAGCCCTTGAAATCAGCCACAAATTTCATGCAAATTCATCTAAAAATCATCCTCAATTTGCATGAAATTCCACCCGAGCAAAAACAACAGAAATTTGTATTTTTCAAGTCCAAAATACCCTTTCATGTACCTAAATCTTAGCCTAACATTAGTATACATATATAGGCTTAAGTTGGCTACAAAACCAACTCAAAATCTCCCCAAACAATCCAAAAATTTACCCCAAAAAGCCACCACAAATTTCATATATTCCCTTTCTTGCTCACTTGTTCAAACTTGTTTCAACACTCCAAAAATAAAGTTTATCTCTTGTTTATATCCTATAGCACTATCTAAACATCAATAATCATCAACGACAATCAAAACCCCACTTTAACTAACCCAAACAACATAAAAAACCAAGTTAAATAGCTTTGATTTATCATCGATTCAAGTTGGAATCTAGGCTCAATAAGGTAAGAAAATAAAATAGATATATAAGCAAGTTTAATTAGATTAATTTTTCTTAGTTACTCATCTTCTTACTACCCTCTTTAGATAATTATTTTCATCAAGAAGGAGGAGCTATACCCCATCTATTGTCCAATCAAGGTAATGACTATATCAAGTTCAAATATTCATTATGTTTGATCTTTAGAAATTGACTTATAAATTTATCAAAATTGATATGATAGTATATTGATGATATTTAGACTATTTAGGATATAGATACATCAAATTGAAGATTTTTAAGTATAGAAATTTAAATTCTAGAAAGGAAAAACCAAAACCATACCTAAACTACAACAAGCTAAATTGAACTTTAAATAACTCATGTAGACCATTGGAAAGAATGAATAAACTGTATTGATGTGTTTTTTTTAAGCTAAAGACGGCCCCACCAATAGAAAGAACACGAAAGATCCTATGAAA
The DNA here is from genome assembly GCA_024138025.1 of Combretum micranthum. NCBI lineage: Eukaryota > Viridiplantae > Streptophyta > Magnoliopsida > Myrtales > Combretaceae > Combretum > Combretum micranthum. Next base: position 105,053 of record JAMXBD010001363.1, on the reverse strand, counting down.
TCGACTATTTATTTGTTAAAAACGGATAAGAAACGAATTAGATATTGCAAAAACAAAATGGGATCAAGCTGCCAGATTTGCACGAATAGAGCCGACTGTTCTTGTATTTTTCGGCCCCTTAATGATCTTGATTAATGAAAACAATCTTATCAATGGATTATACTAGGAAAACACTATAAAAACGACTATTTATTCGTCAAAAACGGACTAGAAATGAGTTTGATATCATCAAAACAAGTTTGACTACAGTTATTAGGATTCACTTGAAACCTATGCATGTGTTTCATAAATTTAAAAATTGTACAAGTCTCTTTTCTTGAAAATAATTCCACTACTAGAAAGTACTCTTCGTGCACTACCAAATCGACTATTTATATAGCAAAATCGGATTTAAAACAAATAAGAAATCATAAATAAAAATTCATTCAGTTTTCACTCTTAATAAACCAACATCAATGTTACTGATATTCCTATAAGTATGATTATGATTATTGCTATTATTATTACTATTGAGTATAATATTCAGTATTGTTGATTTTCATCACGAGTCATGAATGATTATTAATATTGTTATTTTCACGTTAATACCACTATATTTATATTATCATCAATACTATTATTATTTTTGTCACTAGTATTATTATTTACTAATAGTATGAAAATTGTTATTATTATTATACTTTTATTTATTACTAGTATTGATATTAACATTTCAAAATTAATATCATTGATAATATCATATTATTAAACTTAGCTTGTTTTGCAATAAAAAAAATGAAATTGAAGTATAATAAAAATTTGATATATCTAAACTCCATATACATACAATTTTATTAATTTAATTTTTGAAAGGTATAGATATTAGAATATACCCTTAAATAAATAAAAATACCAATTTGAGAGATAGATAAGGTTGACGGGCAAAGAATTAATAAATAAAGATCTTCTACTAAAAGCAGTAGGACTTAAGGAAAAGACAAACCCCTTAAATAAAAATATAGATGGTAATTAAGTTCAAGAAAAGCAAAATAAAAACAAATAACAAAAAAATATTCTTTACTATAAGAATTATAACCTTAATAAAAACTGTATCAAATACCGACACGGGATAATTAAACACCTATAAGGATTCAATTAAATTATTAAAAGACGTAATAATTAAAGTAACAGGTTTAGTCTAATGTCCGGTGATTGGAATCAGTACCTTTAATTCTAGGAAGACTTCTCTTACAGAAATAGTCCAATAATGAATCTTTGTTATTTCTTTTTATAGGAAAATAGATCAAATCCTGAACTTTCAGTAGCTTATACAATGATTTAGCAAGGACCATAGGTGAGTTACTTGACTTTATCACATTGTTTGTGCTTGTAGTATAGTTGAATTTGGAATAATATATATTCAATTGATATGCATGCGGGATTGGGAATAATGCATGATGCGTGGTGTATGATTGAATGGAAAATTATCATAATATAAGTGAAAATTCTATTGTATGATAAATGTTGTATGAAGCATGTTGATGATTGTCTATAAATTGTATGATCGCCTTAAACTGGATTAACAACTATTGGTACTATAAATGAAATGGACATGCATTGCATGATTTGCATAAACTACATTTGTAGATGTGGCAGCTTACTACGTGTTAGTATTTCGGTTCTCTAGTAATACTTGGTTTTTCTAGGCAAGAGGCTATTAGTTCTATACAAGATTACTTTGTTCCGTCGATTCCATGAGAACTAATTGGTAATGAAGGACGCTGCCCATGGTATCGCTGTGAAATGACTAACACTTAATGGAGTTTCTAAGGCTTAAAACAGGAATTGATTGCCTAAAAGTGTAAAGAGATAGCTACAATAAGGATCGTGGCATTCCTGTATACTTAGTTTCTCCTGGGTAAGTGGGCCATAGTATCGAGTTCCTTCAACCCCGATGAGAGGGCATAAATCTTCATCCTGCTTTAGATTCTAGATCATCCAAGCTTGTAATGTGCATATGATTGATTGTTGCATTGCATACGATTGATAATTATACTTGTTTGTTATTGGTTGATGTGTGGTTTGGTCAGGTTATCTCACTGAGCTCGTGGTTCGCTCACCTCTCAACAGTTTTTGTGAAGGATTAATACTAGCTGGGATTGGGCTAGGAATGTGTGAAGAGAGCTTCTCCAACGAACTCTATTGAAGATAGAGATATAGGATATGGCAAACATAGAATGTAAACTAGATAAAGTTTTTAATGTTGAAATTTATAAATTGTAGTTTGAAACCCATTTTCACTATTTGGTAGGGGATACCGATTCTCTGGATCTTGGCAAAAATTGAAAAATCGGATTCCATAGTTGAAATCCTGTAATATAATATATCATTTATATGATAAATATTGATAAATAAATAGAGTCTTGTACACTCTGACATACAAGACGGCTCTCATGTTATGGGTGCACACGTGATATGATAGCTTTAGATTAATCCTACTAGGCCCCATTTGGAGTTGTGACATTATTCATTATAAATAGCTATTACAACATTTAGTTCACTGAATAGCGATTCCACAATGAATCCCTATTACACAAAACATTGAATAGATGTTCTTTATTCAAACGTATGAATACTAATTTAATGCTGGAGCTGTCTGTTTTTCAAAATACCACCATTTAAATAAAAAATTAATAAAAAAATTCTATTATAGCTCTATTTCATTCATCCATAATATGAATTTCATTATAGCCTTACTCATTTAGTGAAGTAAACGAGCCATAAGACTTTTGAGTAGACAAAAATCCTCTATTATATTACATAGTTTATTAACTATTTTAAGACAAAAAAAAAAGTTTTCTTAGAAAGAAGCTTAGGGGTAACAAAAGAAAATACAAAGAGGGTAGGGTGTATATACTTACATTCCTTTAAGAAGATTAGTACAATTAGAACAACAAAAAATAAATCTATATATTAGAAGTAAAAGATTATTACAAGAAGAAATCACAGATTTTTAAGGACATCTAAGTAGGGTACAGTTTTGTAGAGATGAATTATTGAAAGTACATAATAGTCAAGATCTAATAGAAAGAAGTGAAACAATAATTGGACAAATTACATAAATTATAAGAGAAAAAAAAAACAATAGAAAGAATAGATAATTATATACATAACATCATATAATATTGAAAGGATAATTATATGAAAATTAAGAGAAAGTAATCATTGAAGACTTACAATTAAACAGAATTATAATAGTAAGAGAATATATAATGGAATTAGAATAAGAATACAAGATAATTTGATAGTTTTAATATAAAATTGGCAGAGAAGAAAGATTTGAAAGGGTGGACGTAAGAGCTTTTATAAGTAGAGATAGATTTTTCATATTATTATTAGGCTTTTAAGTTACATTTGATAAATTTAGAGAATCCACACCAAAGATCTTTAGGAAATAAAATCCCATTTTACATACTTGAGTTTTCGTAATTTGATGCTTACGTACATAAGTGTGTTCTTATTTTTAACCTTTACATTGTTGGTTTTATATCTATTTGTTTTTAATAATCATAGACATAGCTAATGAGATTCTAATAGGTCACATTAATAAATAAGAGGAAATAATATAATTAAATCTATATATCTAAATGATATAGTAAATTGATTAAAAAAAAGGAAGAAAAGCTTGAAATCTTTCTTCTTCCTTAACCATCAAGCCTAAAAAGTCATCTTCTTTAGTGCATCATCTTGCTCACAAGACATCTGAGTCTACTAGTGCGATTGAAGACAACACCCATGAACCAGATCTGTTGCTCCATCATAAGAAGTAATTTTTCCAAATGTATAATATACGAAATGAAGTATGCTGCGTCGAAATCCCATGGGAAAAGGACGGTGTTGCGTAAATTTCCAAATATACAAACTCATATCAATGAAGCATTTTTCATGTAAAATGTAACAATTTTTTAATTGCTACTAGTGAAAGTAAAAATACAACTCAAATTTCAATACAAACAAGTGAATATAAAGAATAAATGGAAAAGAAGGAGAAAGCAAAACAAGAAAACTTTTGAAATTTAAAAATCGATCTACACTTACATAAAGTTAACCAAATGCAATATTTAAACAACAATGTGATGCAGCTCATACATTAATTTCATTCATGTTTCATGGCGAAAAGAAAATTATGCAAGAACATCTTTTATAATTAGAAACATCATAAGGGGCGTTAAAAAAAATAAGTTATGTACCGTTAAAAAACTTCTACAAAATTCAAACTCATTCTAATTTTAGGATTTAAGTTAATCAGTGAATTAGGGCTCTGTTTGGTTTCGTTGACAAGTTTGATAAATGTTGTTGTTTCGATTTAGACTGTTTGTATTTTTATTCATAAAAAAAAAAATCAACAGACTAAATATAGATTGGATACAAATAAGATACAGATATAGATCAGACAAGAATGAGTACAAATAAAAATTAGACAATCTAGATAGGCCCGGTTTAGAAAAAGTGGCCATTTTGACAATGGACTGCTGTTAAAGATGCATGAATTTGGAACTAGAACGATCGGGTAGGGCTGGGCTGGGCTGGGCTGTAGTCATGATTCTAAATTAAGCCATTTTCCAGAATACCACCAATTTATGAAGGCCTAATTTAGAAAAAAAAAAAAGAATAAAATTAAAAATATTTTCTACAATTTTTCACTTTTTATGCCTTATTTTTGTTTTTATTTAACAATAAATTTTTTTCGTGCTTTCTTTTCACTTGCATACCTAATCATTTATTTACATGACTTGAATTACTATGATATTTTACTTTATACATACGTTATTGTTATTTTTATTTTCAGTTATATAATATGATTGCCTCTAAATTGGAGCTACAAAATCTTAAATTTTATAAACCTTATTCAATCTCTCACTCGGTTCGGCAAGCAAGTGTACCAATCGTTTTTTAGTATAATGAGTATAGGGTCATCTCCACAGGGAACGGATGCAAACACTAGTACAGATTAATCCTCCTATTAATCAAGTGGTCTGAATAATTAATTAAAGTGTATTGAGTCTAATTTAAACAACTAAACTACATTAAATACAATACACAACACTGATACCACAATCAACCAAAACAACGATAGTATTAATTCACGACAGTTTCACTCTGTCATATCAACATGACTTATAACACATTAAAACTAGGTATACCATGGAACAATTGGCAAAATTATACATCAAAGAGATAGTGAGATTGCATGGGATACTATGACTATCGTGTTAGATAGAGATACCATTTGCTGGGAGATTCTGGAAAACTGCATAAATCTTTAGGTATCAAAGTGGTTTTAGTACACATATCATCCTTAGACAGATGGCAATCCGCATGACCATCTAGATTCTGGAAGACATGTTGAGAACATATGCCTTAGATTTTGACGGTAGTTGGATGAGCACCCACCTTTGGTGGAGTTGCTTATAAAAACAGTTATCAGGCATAGCTTAGGATGCCACCTTATGAAGTCTTATATGGTAGACATACCGATCATTGATTCATTAAATGAAGTAGATGACAGACGGATAATGGGACTATATAGTACATGATGTTATTAATAAGGTCAAAGCAGTCAAACAAAAGTTACAAACAACTCAAAGCTATCAGAAAAGTTGTGTAGGTAAGAGGAAGAACCTTTAGAGTTTCAAATAGGAGAACATATCCTGCTTAAGATCACACTAGTTAAAGGTTGTCAGTTTGTTTTAAGAGGCAAGTTAAACCCAAAATATGTAGACCCTTTGAAGTCATAGAGTGAATAGGCGATGTGGCTTATAAACTAGCTTTACTTCCTAGTTTAGATGGAGTACACAATGTGTTCCATGTTTCTATATTGAGGAAATATGTGAAAGATCCTGAATAAATAATAGCCTTGGAACCGTTGGAAGTACAGTTGAATCTCACTATAGTTGAAAAGCCAGTAAGGATTGTAGATGCTAAAGAACAAAATTTAAGAAGAGATGTGATCAAGTATGTGAAAGTGGATGAATAAATCTGAACGAGACGCTTCTTGGGAGCTAGGGGAGGAGATGAGAACAAAGTATCTCGAACATTTCAATGATCCAGGTAACTTTCAGGATGAAAGTTTCTTTTAGGGGCAAGAGATGAAATATAAAAAATAAATAAATCATATCAAAGGAAAAGTTGTCATATGTTGATAAATGAGAGGGTTTTTACGGTCTATCCTAAAAAGAATTATAATGAAAAAAAAAAAAAACCTTTTCCCCTCCCTCACCTAAAAGAAATACATTTCTTTTATAGCACTTTCACAAAAGGTCTAACCCTTAAACTCCCTTAAGGAAGTATCAGCTTCAAGGAAGAACAGAAGCCAGAAAATTTAGGTAAGTTTTTTTCCCTTTGGTTCTTTTAAAGGCTTATAAAGTTTATCCTCTTGCATTTTGTCTGTAACATTGAAGGGATTCAATCTTGGGAGAGAATTAAGAAAACCCTCAATTTCATCTTTGGTGATTTTGGTGTTTTTGTGATCAAAGGAGGAAGGAACATCATTTGTGTTCAAGTAATGTGATTATAATGATATTTTGTGTCAATATATATAAATATATATATGTTTTAGGAGTTTGGTCTGGATTAAAAATCAAGAAAAAGGGTTTTTCTTTTGATGTTTTTTGTGTTTTGATCCAGTAGAAGTACAAACAGAAATAATGACCATGATACAGACCGTGATCTCCTTGGGTATCACAGGCCATGATCTCCTCGGGTATTGCAAATCTAGCTGATCGTTGCCATGATGGAGGTCATGCCACCATAATCAGCGTCACATGTGTGTATCTCGTGTCCCTAGTCTATCATGCCCCCTATCACGAGTGTAATTTAAAAAGGGATTGTGTAGTATTCTTTGATCCATGTTTTTTACCTTCTTAAATAACTTGTCTCTTAGTTTATCTTCTAATACTCCTAAATCCTAGTAGTAAAGCATATCTATACCTAGAATAGTTATAGTTCTTAATAGTTTAAGAGATTAGATAACTTTAGAATATGTTTTTCTTTTCAAAGCAAGTTTTGAGTTAGTTTGCTTTATATGATCAGTGTTTCTGGAGAAGCTAAATTATTTGTTCCAAATATTGTTTTAGGTAGGTCTTTACCTCAGCTATTTTTGTGAATATAGGCTTAGAAACTGCAAATAAATTTAATGATATCCGACTTTAATTTGGCTGTTGCTTGTGTTTGGCTGGGTCTAGTAGACCAAGAGTATAGGTGCTATGATAGGCATAAATTATTCATGATTTCCATGGATATTAAGGGCAATTTAGTGCTTAATTAGAAAATTTATTGAGAATTGGCACTCAAAGTTGTAATATATTCATTTCAGGTAACATTGGAATAAGTAAATGGTAGTTATCCACAATTAAGCAAATGATCAAGCCCATTTCCAACCATCACAAGCATTATCAAGGAATTTTGAAGCTTAAAGGAGGATTAAAGAGCCATACGGGCATTATCAAGGAGGAATTTGAGACCAATGATGATTACTAGAAATTTCAGATTGAAGATAGTTACAGTTGAAGACTTTAATAAATTTTAAATAGTTTTTATGATTTTTTTTATTATCAACCTTTTCTTGTGATGTTTTAAGTTTGATTTAAGTTGGTGCTTGGTTTATGCCAACTAAGTGTTCAAAAGTTTTATTATGACAACAATGTTTTAGTACCATTAAATTTGAGAAATTGGAGTATATTGTATTATAAATTATGGTTTAATAGAATCCGAGCCTTAGCGTGTTCGTCTCTAGTGAGGACACGTGATGGGCTGATAACGCCTTCAGTTTAGGGCATTACAACTTAAGAATATCTTCCTATTAATTATTATCTGCAGAAATTCTTGAATCATAAGTATTCTTCTCAAGACTACTCAGTTCTAATCCTAATTCCATTCATTAGAATCTCTTCTAATGAATGGACAAGTCAAGATTGTGTTAATCTCTGTTATTATTCTTGAATTCCTCAAAAAATGTAGCAAACTTCCTAATTATATCTTTATTAATAGGAGTAGTTTGTCCTAGTGATCCAAATCTACTCGATGGAATTATTTCTCAACATATTCCGTTGGGATCTAATGTAAGACCATGTCGTGCACTACACTATCTTAATTGTTTTTAGGTCCAAATCACTAGAAATCAATACTTAATAGTGAAGTGACATAATTACACACATTAATGTTAACATGACTTCATAAAACCCTAAACTACTACTCACTCATGAAACATCAACAATAATGACAAAATGCGGAAACGAATAACAAATAAAACATGGAAATAGGGAAAAGAAGGAAATACCTTTTTTATTACATTGATGAAGTTTGAATACACAAAATGAATGACAGTCCTTTGTTTCTCTTTCGAGTCTCAAAGGTGATTACCATACGACTTTTTACAGAAGTTGCACACAAAACTCGATATCTGACAAAAAAAACTCTCTAAGGAACAATAACTACAAACTGATATCAATTGCAAGGAAAAAATGTCTAGATTATCTCCTTTTGAATTATGGTGTATTTTTTTTTTTTCATGAACACAACATTTTTTTACGAGGTTTTAGTGAAAATGTACGACCTTAACTAGGAGACATACTGTTTGGTGAAAGAAATATAAAAGTCATATTCAAGCCTTTCTAACTATTATGCCAGTGACATTTGTATTCAATAGAATTTTTTGCTGCTCTAACTTCAAATCATGGGCGTGACTTGTGCCTTAGTAGACACTATGCTCATTGAAACTCCCTTGGATCCTAGTTCTCATGCCCATGATTTTTAAGACTTCATACCAATATTTGATAGTTTTCCATGAATTGCTCTCGCAATCCGTCCCTTGGTAGACATTGGCTGCTAATTTTCTTCAGTTCTTTACATATCCTAGGCGTGAATTTGAGTTCCATTACTCTCCTAAATTGCAATTGTCACGCCTATGATCCAAGCCTTAGTAGATACTGGACTTGAAATTCCTCTCTATTTCATACCGTGATTTTGCTATCTTAGTGTTTGCCTTTGCTTCCTTGATCTCTCTTTGACATAATTCTCTTCTAATTCTTTCTAATATCTCTAATATGCTCCAATTTGACCTGACATGAATATATATATATGCACACCAACCAAGTATCAATTCTACAAAAAATCATATCAATAAATTGTAAATTGAACTTAATTAGTTGTCAAGAATAAGGATAAATCATGCCAATCATAATTCAAACTATGTCACTAAAGGGGGAAAAGCCCGGTTTGAATGAAATTGTAAAAACTTAATAAATTTCAAAAGAATACAAATAAAAAACAATAACACACATACACAAAATAAAAATTGTAAAAATTTTACTTTATACCCTGGAAGATGATAAAAACAAGTTGGGAAAGTCATAAGATGCAAATACTTGATTAGATCATAGAAAAAAATAACACAACATAAAATAAAAGGGTCAATATCATGTTGATACATAAATTTTTCTCAAATATACAATTTACTACTTGAATATTAAAGATGTCAATTTAGTATTTAATTAAAGTTTTTGTGTTTATTAATATTACTTCAACTAATAGAGCCAATTTTATTTGCTAAATTGATACTTTTAGTAAATAGGAAAGTGACACACGTCAAGTAGTATTACTACTTCCAATCTAGTAGAGTTTGAGTATCGACAATCTAGACAAGACTAGATAGAATCATAGGCTTTCAAAACAAAATCACGATCACTCGCATGATAGGGGACTCGATGCGGTTGTTCTGATATCTAAGTCTGCAATCATGTCAATCTATGGGTAGATTATAAATATGAAAGATAGTTCAGGTGACATTGCCATTCCCATGAAGGAGAGAAGGTTCTTTATAATTTATCCCCTAATGGTTGATTGCATTGTGGAATTATGGTAGAGTGGACAAACGATGATTATGATGGACGTAGAGTAAACCCACTAATCTACGTTTGCAAATGCCTAGCCTAATTTAAGAGAGTATACCAAGAGATGTTGAGTGCAATGTTAGTTTTATTTTTTTTATTTTGGATTAGCATAAGTCAATTGTTAATATAACGATTAATAGAATGTTAAATTTTATTGTATTGTTAGGCAAATTTAAGACATAAGCCATATATATGACTAATTACGTTTTATTGGGTTATGAAGCACTTGACATATAGTAGACTAAATTGTAGTTTGTAGGTCTTGTTATTGGGTAGCCCAATGATGAGTAGGTTTACTTATATTCTGATAACATAAGGAGGTCTCTGCTCTCTACCTATATAAGTGTGTTGTGTTTATTCCAACTTTTAACACAATAGACGAAAACACTATAGGTGAAGAGAACAATAAAAACTTTGTTATATACACTTCCAATTCAAATTTAGTTTTATTACTTTTCATTGATCTTTTGTGTATTGTTTCAATTCATACATTATCACTCATGCATTAATCTCTCATCTTTTTGAATGGACATGCTGTAATTTATGATTATGTAATATTTCAAACAAGATTAGATGATCAAATAATATTGAATTATTAATTTTCAATTACCAATTGCTATTAGAACCATGTATAATCACTTTGTGGCTGTTAATGTCTGTATTCGTGTTTTTTCTTTGCATAGGAAACCTTAATTAATTATGAGCAATAAGTTACATATTATTGAAGTTTTTATTTACTTTGTTTGCATCAATTTTTTGAAAGCTGGAATGATGAATATGAATCCTTAGCATGGTAGCTAGGTAGATTTAATGCAACTCTTAAGGATTTATTTATAGCTATCAGTTTATCAGCCCATATTTAAGAAGATGCGAATCTCATAGAACCTTGTTTCTCATATTATTTTTCATTGTTCTTATTATGTATATAATAATTAATATGAATGAAATAAAGTAATAAGACTTGAGGACAAGATATGAATCTCCTAGAATCTTGTTTTACATATTATATTTGCTTAATCTTAATGTATATGATATTTAATATAAATTATATAAAGTAATTAGATTTGAGGAGAAGATATAAACTCTTATAATCCTATTTAGCATATTAGCTTTGTTTATTCTTATTGCACATATAACCATTAATATCAATATAATAAAGTGATGAATGCATGTTTCATTCTTTTCATACCCAACACAATAGCCAATTCATATGACATTTATGCCTATAGATATACGTAGCTGGAAGATAATCCTATAAAGGTAAGCATAAAGTTTAGTTTTTCCTTTTATTAAAAATATATATTCTTATAACAAACGAAAACATGGAAGTTTGCATACGTAATACAATGAGACACATTGTTTTCATTATGAATATTCCCACCGCATTTCATTATTCTATGGGTATGAAGATGGACACACACAGACACACACATATATTCATAAAAACATGAGAAAATAATATATGTTGTTTAACTACAGACATTATTTTATGATTTTGATAATATGGTAATTTTACATTAACTTATAAGGTTTAATATTTTATTTATATTTTGTATGTTTGACAAGAAATTTTTTCTAAACATCACATGTGAGCTTTAGATTTGAGATCAATGTGATTTGATTTTGCAATTCTGGGGTTGTCACACTAAGCTTATTTTAATGTGCTTATTACAATTTTATATGATTGTAGGCTTGCTTATCGCGAGACTAATCATATAGAATGTTGTGTCAAATTGAATTAATTTAAATGTATCGACATTTATGTTGAATTTCATGAATAATGTTCATACCCTATCAGTATGCCATCATTATTGAGAATTATTTGGTATATATTGAATGTTATATACCTGAAATTATAATGCCCTATCGATGTTAAAAATTAACAACCCATTTACTTCATCATATGGAATAAAACGGGGAGTTGAACTACAATTCAATAGGAATGTGATAAAGGTATAATAACTATTACTTGGCTATTAGGATATTTAGTTGAAATTATATCGGAATAACCAGAAAATGCATATGTTGCGCTTATTATAAAAGTAAAATAATTATTGCATTTATTATAGATATATGTAATTTTAGTAGGATTTAGTTTCTAAGGTAGGGGTAATTATGAAATATGGAAAAATAAGCCATTAAATAAAAACTCATGAAATGGTGATATAAATTGTTATTAATTACTTTACGTAATAGTAATTCATCAATTGCTATTCAGTATTTAAAATATAATTAAATGTCGTAATAACAACTTTACATGGAACCAGCAAGGAATGGAACAACCATTCATCACAAGTGAACATGTAAGTGTACAAGTTTGATATTTGTTTTTTTTTAGGGTTAATGACCTGTTTCGTACCTGAACTTTTCAGAAAAGAGTAATTAGCTACCCAAATTTTAAAAAACATCAATGTAATACCTGTACCAACTTTTCGATGACTCAAATCATACTCGAGCTAACACCATTAGCTTCGTCTAATGATGTGGTGAAACCATCCAATCCAAGCCTAACATGTGTCATTTAATATTTAAAAAAGCAAAACAATTATTAAAATAAGTAAATGAAAATTGAATTTTCATATTCTGAGCTAACACTACTACCCATCACTATGGTTTTTGTTACTTAACCTATTATGAGTTTGATGATGTCCTCTTCTTATAATTTAATCTAAGCTACAGTCTCTCAAAGCTTTCATCACATAGATTGGATCTGCAAATAAACCTAAAACCTGTTCCCTAAATTTTTTTTTCACAAAATTCATCATAATCCAATGAAGCAAGATCTCCACCACTATTCCAATGTTGAAGGAGGAGGAGGAGGAGGAGAGGTTATCAAAGATAAGAATGATAAAGCTAAATAGCCCTATAATAACATTTGAGAAGAAGAACAACAGCTAGACCATAACTTTGGCAGTTGTAGCAATGCCAGAGGTGGGATGGATGAGCTACTGGTGGTTATAGGCTACAAAGTTTGCTCCCCGACAATGGCTGATGTTGCTTAGAAGATTGGACAACTAGAAATTGTGATGGGTAGTGGTGGTTGTGGTTTTAGTAGTGTTGGTGAAGACGGAGTTCTCTTACATCTCGCTTACGATATCGTACACTACAACCCCTCCGATCTATCTTCATGGCTTCAAAGCATGCTCCATAAAGTCAACACCACTTTTTTTCCTCCTCCTCCAAACATTGCCACCGCTTGCTCTACCCCCATCGCGACTACTACCACCCTTGATTTCGCTTCTTCCTCTTAATCCTTAACCCCAATATTACTAGCAGTCACACGTCGTCTACTTTCCTCTTCGATGATGACTATCGTGCTATCTTGGGTGCCACAGCTTGTGCTACGCCACTACCACCGCCGCACCTAGCTCACCACAACAAATATCTCCTATTGAAGACAATAATGCTGGTCACTATGAAAATTTAGTTTTCATTTACTTATTTTGCATTTTAATAATTGTTTTTTTAATAAATATTAAATGACACGTGTTAGCCTTAGATTGGATGGTTTTGCTACATTATTAGACGGAACTGACGATGTTAGCTCAGGTATAATTCGAGTCATCGCAAAGTTGGAACATGTATTAAATTGATCTTTTAAATTTTGGTAGTTAATTGCTCTTTTTCAAAAAGTTCAGGTACCAAACGAGTCATTAACCCCCTTTTTATATTGGCTATGTATTGAGATTTAGGACCCTCATACAAGATTGCAATAGCATAACAATTTTAATCTAATCAATACATTAGATGAGTGGATGTAGAAGGAGATTTATTATATGACAAGTTTTGATTATTATATATTATTTATATTTAGCTTTTGTTGTGTTCACTTACCATAAGTTCTTTTGCCTAGCTTTTTTTTTTTATTATTATAGTAAAATCTTTGAATGGGACAAATTTAAGAAATTTGAGTTAAGTCTCTAAAAAAAGAAATTATTTAGCCATAGTAAATTTAGATGCGACTTTAAGAGAAGATAAACTTGAAGTTTCACAATTGGCAACATCTAATCAAACAAGCAAATTAAATAGAGTATTTAGTTTATTATGAGGCTACTTTCCATGCTATATGATTGGGGAATTTGACATCTAGATTTCATATTATTGAGAGCATATCAAGACCCTAAGCTGTACGATTAGGGAATTTGGTATCCAGATTTCAAATTGTTGAGAGCATATCAAGACCCTTAACCATTTATTATGATAATAATGCTCCAATCAGTTTCTCTTAAAGCAATAAATTTTAGCTTGTACCAAATATTTTGAACACATTGATAAAGAGAAAGTTTGGGAGTTTTAGACTTCCATTGAATACATTGCTACAGAGTATATGATTGTAGACCCACTAACTCAAGGCTTAGCTATTATGGTACGTTTGGTACGTAAGAATAAGCCAGAATGGAATCACGATTCTAACTTCCATTTCCTTTCCCAATGTTTAGAAGTAATTTTAGAAGCCGGAATTGTGATTCTAAGAGGAATTCAATTCCACTTCCTCAAAAGCGAAATCGCAATTCCATTCCATCTATATATAGTTTTTTTTAATTACATTTTTATCTTACACATATCTATTGTATATATTTAATATGAAGAGTATTTTTGACAAATCTTATTATATAATCATTTCATTTTGTGAATGTATCCAAACATATGAATGGATTTGTTATTCCCTTGTTCAGTTTGTTCAATTCCTACAATTCCAATCTATTCCATTCCAGACGATTTCAGCATACAAAACGTGACATTACAATATTTCATATCATGTGACTTGTGTGGGTCCAGTTATCCCTTTTGATATTTTAGATTAATGGGAGTTATATGGCTATTTTGTGATATTTCAACTTTTGAATGATGATTAATAAATTAAACTTCTTGTCTCGAGACTATAATTATAAGCTATAGCCATTTTTGTTGCCATATAAATTTGTTATACATTCCTTTGTCATGAAATATGACATTGTTTATATTAGCGATATTCTAACCCTGTCTCATTTTGTTAAGCTGAGTTCTTTATTAATTTGTATTGAGAACTCAACAAGCACTTGAGGGAGATATTAGGACCATTTTGTTAGGATTTACCTATTGATCCCATTTGTTTGGTGTTTCCTTTGATTCCCATATTTCACATTTACTTAAGTCATCGAGAGGTTGGAACTTAGCATGTAGCATTGATATCCCTATTGGACATGATACTCAACCATGTTAAGAACTTTTACTCTTATTTTGGACTTAAGGGTTGTTCGTTAAAAGTGTTTGCTTATTATTTTGACATACTTCGTGGCCACATTAATCCACATTGTTGTTCTTATTAATAATAACATATGCAATCTAAGTGGGAGATTGCTAGTTTTATTTATTTTTTATTTTGGATTAGCATAAGTCATCTGTTAATATAAGGATTAATAGAATGTCAAATTTTATTCTATTGTTAGGAAAGTTTAAGACATAACTCATATATGTGATCAATTATGTTTTACTGGGTTATGAAGCACTTGACTATATAGTAGATTGAATTATAGTTTTTGGGTCTTATTATTAAGTAGCCCAATGATGGTTTGGTTTATTCATATTCTGATAACATAAGAAGAGGTACCTTCTCTCTACCTATATGTGTGTTGTGTTTACTCTATCTTTTAACAAAACAGAAGAAAACACTATAGGTGTAGAGAATCGTAGAACTTTCCTGTACACACTTCCAATTCAAATTCAATTTTATTACTTTTTCATCTATCTTTTGTGGATTGCTTCAATTAATTCATTATCACGTATGTATCCATCCTCATCTTTATAAATTAACATGCTACAATTTATGATTATGTTATAATTCAAATAAGGCTAGATGATCAAATAATATTGAATTATTAATTTTCAGTTAACACATAATGTCGACTGAGTATTGAAGGAGTTAATGGGTAGTCAAGCCAAGGTAACAGGTGTCTAGATGGGGTTTCAGGTTGTTGTTGGCATGGATTGGCCTTAACCCAATAGGACGACCCAGATGGCTTATGGGTTGGACATGGCTTGGAAGACCTGTGGTCTAGACTGGTCCATCAAGAAGTAGATATTAAAAAAAAAAAAACTTAGAAAATTGATGGATAAGCATGTTTAATTGTCTAATTTTCTAAGCTACTTGACACCTATCACATTTCCAATCTTTGGGAATATTAACTCAGTAAATAGAGTTAATATTGTTATTAAGATAATATTAGTGAATATAAAAATTTTAATTAAGTATTTAATTGACTACTTTAAAGTTTGGATAGTTAATGGTATATTAGAGAAAAATTCAGGTTCTAAAGTTACATTAACTCAAAATAAAACGCATGAAATCTCTCTTAAAAGCTAGAGAATCATGGATCTGTTTCTGTTTTTTCCAGCTGAATACTACCACCCGGTTCTGTTATGACTACTAGGCTAGTACTTCAACGACTTCGGGTAGGCTTTCTCCTGCAAAGCCTGTAGAGCAAGTTGTTGGCTAATATATTTATTACAAAATTTTTCAAGTTCTCAAGAAGACTATGTACATGATATGAGTAGAACGTCATATCATATCCATTTCATATAAGGTTAACTCTTTAGCGACAATACCAAGGATACACTTGTTAAAACGCCAAATGAAAAAGAAAAAAACATAATTATATTATTACTTTTTTATGCACTTACTTTGGATAAAATATATAGTGTTCTAAATATTCAGAAGCATACGAAAAGTAACAATTAACAATCGAGTATGAGAGAACCTGGTAATACTGAAACCTTGGAAAAATCAACAACAAACCATACTAATTAAACTCCACGATTTCCCATTAATTTTTTGTCTCATAACTGACATTATTACAACCTTGGAGAGATTGATAGACTGTATGTATGCATACAGATATAATTAGGATAAATATCAAATGTTATATGGATTTTAGTAAAATATATAATTACATATCTAAACTTTGAAATTGATAAATTTAGTACATAAAATTTGAAACTGATCAATATAGTACCAAAAAAGAACTTTTTATGCACATCAATAATATCTTCACCATATTGATTAAAAATATCACATAAGATGATGATGTTAGCTAATTTAACGGGATACCATTGACATACATAAAAAAATTCTTTTAAATAATAAATTGATTAATTTCAAAGTTTAGGTACTCAATTATTTATTTTACCAAACCTCAAACCTCATTCACAACATTGACCCATATAATTATTACATTTACTAGTGATTCTTATTCATTTTGAATTTTTTTTCAAACAGACCTAACATTTGGGAAGGGAAACACGACAAGCAGAAGCAACCTTTCTGGCATTAGGGTTGTTAAGATACTGCTTTGAGCTTGGATTTCTCAGGTAACCGCAGAGACATGGGCTCTGCCCTCTAAGCTTGTCGCAGCACTCCCTTGACGGTGCTGCCCCTGTTGTGAACGCCGACATGCATGTCTTCAGCTCTGTCGCCTGGCAATTTGCCGCCTCATCAGCTGGAAGCAGTAGAAGCAGCACTACGGATAGGAGGAACAATGTGTAATGGAACTTCATGTTGAATTGGAGGAAAAAAAACAAAGAAGAAAGGGATCTTAGTCTGCACATGAAAGGCAAGACCAGGAGGTACACTATATATAAGGACAAGATGAAGTAAAACTATCAAAAGGTAACATAGATAATTCATTTACTCGGAGTTGTGGCATAATAGAAGTTCTTGAAAAAAAAAAAAAAAAAAAAAAACATAGTGACCACGGTACCATCAACCGGTTTAACTGTTAAAATAAATATAGTAATTGCAATATTAACTACTTTAATGGTTCAATCACGCTTGAATATGATATGAACTATTAAATAGTCTATGTGACTAATTCCATCAAAATTATTGATGTGACCAAAAAATTTCACCATTGTGACATGTTCAAAATTAGCTTATATTAATTGAGAATGTGAAGAGACTTTTTTCAAAAAACTTATTCCAGCTTTCACGATCAATATTTACTACGTATTTTTAAGTGGTAATTATTAATTTTTATTTTATTTTATGACTTCTTAATACGTGGCAAATATTAATCGACATGAAAGAAAATAAAGACACATTTTCTAAGTACTGCAAACTCTCATCCATTAATCGCTAGTGATGGATGTATTAAATGAGGAGATGCACTCTCTTTATTCCTCCTCTTACTATAATAATTTTAGTGTAATTAGTAGCAGCTATCAGGGCGGCTATCCAAAACCTCCACACAAAAAGTTTTTGGGAGAGTGTATTTTTAAGACAATAGCCGTATATAGTCCTTTAGGTTGGCAAAAAAAAAAAAAAAAAAAAACTATTAGACGGGCATGAAAAATGAATTTAATGTATTAAATTTAGGGCCAAAAGCACATTTTCCTTTTTACTTTGAATTCTGCGAGTCATCATGGACAAAGGCCGATAGAGGCATCTCTCTTAGGCAGGTGCACCTGTGGTATACCGCATTACACGCACAAATTTTTGCCGTCCTAATCCTATCCAAGCAATAATAATGTGACAAGTATATATAGAATGATAGTAACTATTTATTTTATTTTAAAAATATTTTTATCTTTTAGATTTATTTAACACTTGTCAAATATTATTGGTTGAAACAGGATGGGGATAACATTCATGAGACAACAAATATTTTTTCAAAGTACATCAATTAATTAAGTATGGATCCTTTTGTATTCTAATTATTAGTAATTCACCTTTTTTTTTATTATTTACTCTTAAAAGTTACAATTTCATATTCAATTGTCTAAAATGACGACCAACTATTTAATTCGTTGTCGAGATTTAGTTAACGATACGTAAACTCATAAATTACTATGTTGCGATTCCACATCAATCCCAGGAGAAATTGTAGAAGAGTACTTAAACTTGGAAAGCTCTCTCACCTACTAAGCTAGTCTTTTGGGTTTAGCTCTCTTTTCGGGCTTGATATCTAATATTTGTGCTCTTGTTGAGAGTATTAGTACTAGCGGAAGGAGCAAACTAGGAAAAGACTACCTAACAAAGAAGGCTAGAGTAAAAGCTGTTTAGAATGAGCCGCTGAGAGTGTTGGCTTTTTAAGGGGTGGGCAATGTTACAATCACACATCGATTCCACAAGAAATTGTAAAAGGATACTTAAACCTTGAGAGCTCTCCCACCTAATAGGCTAATCTTTTGAGTAGGCTCTCTCTTCGAGCTTGATACCTAACATTAAGCTCTCTCTTCGGGTATAAGTATCCTTCCACTATTTCTTGTGAAATTGATGTGGATCGTAATATTGTCCACCCTTGAGAAGTCAAGGCTCCTGGCAGCCCACTCTAGACGGCTTTCACTCTAGTCTTCTCTATTAGGTAGGCCTTTTCTACGTCGCTCTTTCCTAGGTCACCCCTTCCACTAGCACCAACACTCTCAACTAAAGCACCAATGTTAGGTACCAAATCCATAGAGAGAGCTCAACCTAAAAGACTAACCTATCAAGTGGGAGAATTCTCTAGGTTTAAATACCTTTCCATAATTTCTCGTGAAATCGATGTGTGATTGTAACACACTAAAATTAGATTTGTGACTTGAAACAACAAGATTCAATCTCTTTATTGGTTTTGGGTAAGGTCTCTCTCTAAGTTTAAAAAAAAATAAAAAATCCTAACCTTAGGATCTCTTCCTAATCAAAACACCCTAAAATTAAATTATTGTTAATATATTCTTTTCACTAGACAATTAAAATATGTTATCACATTTATGTGTTATATTTGTGTAGATCAAATAATAGACGACACAAAAATCCCTATCCAATATGGTATAAGTGGATTGTGATGTCCAATATTTCTTATAGCGTGTTATCTAGTTTTTATAATCAAACACTATATTAAAGTTAATGGCTTAGTTACTAAATGAGTGGTCCTTTTTCACAACTCTTTTTGGTCAATTGCCCTCCATACCATTACGTTAAAATTTAAGTATTTCTCTCCCGAAAACTTTCCTCCTGGACGACGGAGCACACACATCGCAATTTAAAATCAAACAAAAGGTGAATATGTTTGGCCATGTTAGGTGTACTCTATAACTAATACCTACTCTACTTTACGCTTGGGGACTTCGAAACTTGCATTGCATGTAAAAAGCAAAGTGGGAGAGGTATATAATTTTATGAATAAGAGGAATGCTAGGATGTGCATACGTAAACGTACAACAAAAACACGCGTGGTTTCTTATATACATATTAGACATTGCTCAACATATTTACGATACAAACACATTCTACATATTTCATAATATCATTAATTAATCCGTACGTCTAAAGTTTTCCATTCGTTAATTTTGTTAGAAAGGTTACTAGCCAAAAAAAAAAAAAAAAAAAAAAAAACTTAGAAAGGTCGAGAAAAAGGGTCAATGGGGATAGTTGAAGTGTTTAAATTGCACAAAGGCCCAAAAAAATTTTTTTTTTACCTTGCATGCTCTGCATTTTAGGGTTGATAAAAAATATTATACTAGATTTATAGTCCTAATCAATTAATTTGCAGCCCCTCTTATTTGTGATCTTTAATGTAAGTGGATTCTTAATATAATAGAGTAAGCATGTAATCCAACTTTAAAAAACTATGAATAATAGAATTGGTGTGTAGTATTTATTTCAAATCTACCAATTCAGATTCTTTTAAGATATTCCCAAATAAAGGGTCTCAACCCCTTTGGCTTTGCCACTAATTCAAGTAGTTAGTCAATGACATTTAATCAAGTTAAAGGGAAATTTTATGATACCATCATTAATTTTTATAGAAATAATCCCATTACTGTCCAATGGCTCTCATTATATCCAACCGTGATCGAATCACTAAAATAGTTAATATTTAGTTATAATATTTATTTTAATAATTCGATGGTTTACTGGATTGTCCCATTGATGGATGCATAAAAGGTCCCAACTTAAGCATCATATCGATTGAGTCAGTCCCGCGCTTTCAATGTTGAGTCAAGTTAATACAAGGAGCTCGATTTATCAAAGAAATATTGTATTCTCTCTAATTGAAATCTGAATGAGTTTCTCACAAGCAGTCAAACTGATTTATGACTAAGATTGTAAGTTAGCACAAAACAATTAAATATTATTTATGCTTGTGTGGGAAAAATGTCTGCAGATGGGAGATTATTGCATCAAGGGGTGTATTTGTGGTTTGTGTGAAAGTCACAAGATTCACTACTAGATCTTATCAAATTATATTACACAAAGTGATAGTTACAATTATTTGTGATAGATTAATTTAAAAAGTAGTATGTCATGACTTGATAGAGTAAGATCTGCCCGTAGATTGTCAAATTAAAGATGTAGTGTGCAATTATGCACCAAGAGAAACATGTTTTTGCTTGAATTTCAATTGGTCTATGAATTCCGTCTTTTTTTTTTTTTAACTTATTCTTTTTTTTTTCCTTCCCGATAATCAAAGGGTGCCATATTATATTGAGTCAAACGAGAATTACCAGATGGATTTTGTTTCCTCTTTAAACCCGGTACAAACTTTCAATTCATATGGTAAAAGATAGAAAACCTGAATGGAAGAAGTAAACCCAGAATTTCATCTTCTTCCTTCGCTCAAGCCATGTTTGCTATGTTTACCTTCACATGAGCCTCCGATATGCAGTTTCACTGTGAGAATATCTTCCCGTCCCTATTTTGCTTTAGTAACCCAAAATCCATCCTTCTTTATTTCGTCGAATCGCCCCTCTAACAGTAACTCATCAGCCTAAATTTGTTTTGATAGACTATTAGTGTTCAATTTAATCCACCCCTTACAACAGGACACCATCCAATGGTCACTTCAACAATTAGATAATCTTAAAATTTGATACTTAAAATTTGTCCTTTTATATAATTAGTTACTTAAAATTAAAATATTATTTTACTTATAAATTTTTTGAGTTCATTTATAATACCCACATGAGATAATTAATTGCAAAAATGAATTCTTTTATGCCATTTAATATTATTTCGTCGCCCTTTTTTCGGCCAAAATTTGGTCGCCCTTTAATATCGTACGATTTCTCAATGTCTAAAAGTTAGGCAATATAGACGTTCTACTTGACAACAATATTAAATGTTTATGTGGGTATTATCTTTTCGATAGTTGGACACATCAGTATAGGCCATAGGAAAGGAAAGCACGAGCTTTGTACTGAAAAAAAAGGGACCTTAGCATTGAAAATCTCTTATTATTATTCAAACCCAACCTAACTCTAATTTCTTGTTTAACGGAACTATATTACCACCCTCTTGGAAAGCTGACCGGTTCTGTGAATTTCAAATGGGAGCCACCACGCCTAGCTGTTTCACGATTCGTTATCGGCCTATTTTTGAGACACTACCAACTTAATGAAGGCCAGGGTATTTACGGATCAATTGGCATCATTTTTTGAACTAATCATAATAACCGATTTTTTAATATCCTGATCTTAACCAATCTATTATATATGGTCAACTGCCTAATGGTCGATGTTTTATACGATTAATTTTTTTGTTTTAACCATTTAATATAATGATTTTAACAAATCAAATCCATAATTTCAACAAACCTATTTTTTAACTTTATCATAGAGTTTTTCTTTAAATTGTTATATATGTAAAGCTAAAAAAAAAAAAGAAAATCATAAGGAAAAAGTGAAAAAAAAAGCTTTTGGATTTATTATCATTAAAAAAAATCAAACCAAATCAATTATCACATTAACTCCTCAAATATAAGACAATAGTACTTTAATCGAAATCCAAAAAATATTAACATATGTAAATTATATATATATATATAATCATATGTATACATATATATATATTTAAAAAATTTTTGTATGTATATGTAAATTATATATATATATATTTATAAATATTGAAACGGTTACGTTAACACATCGGTTTTTTAATGGTTACAAACTGAAATCGAAACTAAAAAAAACCGTAATCCTAAACCGAAACCAACTGACCGGTTAATCATATTTTTCGAATTGGTTTTTCGATTT
Source organism: Combretum micranthum (assembly GCA_024138025.1). Taxonomy (NCBI): domain Eukaryota; kingdom Viridiplantae; phylum Streptophyta; class Magnoliopsida; order Myrtales; family Combretaceae; genus Combretum; species Combretum micranthum. The sequence goes on along the minus strand of JAMXBD010001363.1, from coordinate 82,134 downwards.
CAATTCGATTTTTCATTTTCATTGGTTTTTTTGCACACCCTTACTGAAGGCCTTTGTATTAAACTACCTAATCCTTACAATTGGACAACCTCTGCAGTTATGTCCAGTTAATATCCAGTTATTCATATTATCAAAAAGGTTAGCTAATGTAATAAGTATTTTAATAATTCGATCAAAATTGAGTATGAATTCAATTCTTTCAATCACATTGATTCCATAAAAATATGGACTAAAACACAAAATTTTCCTTATAAGTGCTAAATTTATTACACAATTGAATTTTCAGTTATAAGCATTATTACTTTACTTTAGAACATTAGCAACTAGTAGATAGTATAACATTTGTAATTAATTGTCATGTGGCACTATCATTGTCACTTAAGAAACATCTTAAACGTTAACTTGCTTCATTTCACTTGCTAAACTATTAGACATCGTAGCATTAGGAGCCAATAAATATTTGACATGTGTTTTATATCATTAGATTAAACATGCAAGGTTGGCTAAGAACTACCAAATTATAGGATCTCACAAGCTCAATTTAAAAAACAAATTTAATTTTGAAATCATATTTGATTTGAATCAAAAACAAATTTCTATAAAGAATTCTAAAAGAAAATTGTCATAAATTTCACTTTATAGATTTTTTGAATGATTCCACCTTTTGTTTTACAAAATGCTATTTATACTATTTCTTCTAACCACCTATTCCTTAGCTATTCACATTAATTGTAACTAATTGTAACTATTAATTAAGAACCTAACTAATTTGACTAAATGATAACACTCTAACTAATTGAGTTAAATTTTTAAATTAAATTATAACAATCTCTTTCCGCCCAAACAAACTATATCCACAAGGCTTTGGGAAATCAAGAAAAGAAAAACAAAATGAATCCATGTAATTTTATTTAATAAAAATGAAAGCTATCAACCCAACTAAATTTATAAAATTTTTTATCTAAAAATTAAATTATGCAGACAAGGTCTTCAATATATAGGCCCATTAACGGTGCTTCTGTCATGCCCCAAATAGGGTCTAACGGTCGACAATTTCGTTGCATATAATACTAGGCATTCTATACAAAAGCTATCATTAATTAGGTGTTTCTAACCAATTTTAGTTGAAGAAAATTCTTGATTAAATTTTTTAAATTTTGTGCTTTGATATGTAGCAAGAAATAAATTTTTGCAAAAGCTTTATATACAGTAAGTATTAGAAAAGGCTCTAAACAAACAACTAATACTCTTTGGAAGTAAGATAATATTATCTAGCTTGTCTACAACTCGAGCGCGTCTAACCAATCCTCAATATCAAACTCATATCTCAAGTAGTTGTGCAATCATCAATAAAGTCACCATGATCACTTGAAAAGGAAATAAATGAGTTGAATTCTAGTATAATAGCAATACAAGCACACAAGATATGATCACATGCACTTAGTCTAAATGCAAATGTAATAACCAACAATTTAGATCTTTGAACTAGGTATAGCAAACATCAGAGAAGTAATGACCTTTATCTTCTAAAATGGATATATATAACAGCCTAAGGGTCATAGCCATTACTCATCTTTACTCGCATTAGTCCTTTATATAACGTAGTTTAGGTGGTCACATAAATGATAACTTATGTTTGTGTGTGTGTGTGTTTTTTTTTTTTTTTTTTTTTTTGGTGGGTGGGGGGGTGGGGGGGGGTGGGGGCGTGTGTGGATGGGATCGTTGCGGTGCGCTTCTAGGCTGGTGATTCAATTTCTTAAGTACAAATTTAATTTATCTATAGAATATGATTTTTTTTTTGTAATTATTGTACATGTTTGAGTTTTTCATTTATCATAATTTCAATAAAGTGAAACATATGATTTATGAACAACAATTGTTTTAAATTACTATAATATAAAGGACAATTTTCAATTAGTGCTTGGATACTCAATAAAATACGACATATATGAAAAAACTACTTTTAATTATGTAATATTTCTTATGATTATCTATATTTATAATATAGAATTTTCTGTATAAGTTATTTCTTTAATTGAAAATGGAAAATATAGTAAGCAAATCATAAAATGCTATGTATAAGTAAAAGTCTCACCAAATGACTTATATATGTAAAGACCCGACCCACCAATCCTTAAGATTTAGCAAGTCAAGTCCCCAACCACATATAATATTTTCATATTATATGTAAGGTTGTCCTAAATCTAACAATTTATGTGAATTGTTTGTTTAATCCCACTATAACTTGATATAAAGACTTTTTACAAAAGGATTACTCACTTGAGTAATCTATTCATATAGAACTTTTAAAGAAATAATTTACAATCTTGTGTCAAACACATGACACAACAAAACTTACATAAGTTTTCACAAAACAAGAAAAATAGACTTTAAGTCTTTATATACAAACAAGGCTTAACTAACAAGCCTCTATTCAAAATACAAAATACAAAATTGAACCCACAACTTGTTCAAAAATTTTCCTTCCTTGCCATCTTGCACTCGATTCCTACTCGCCCCACTCATCCATAAACTTCTCCCAATCCGACCCATAGCCCATATCATCATAACAATCATCATCACCTGAAAAGTAGCAACAGTGAGCCAAAGGCCCAGTACACAGCAACAACACTCAAAAGCGTAGTGACAATCATACCTAGCTAATGCAATGCAACATTAATGTTTTATTTATCTTTCATTAGAAATCATTGATCAAATCATCATTGGAGTATTCAAACTCCGGAACAAGCCATGGGATTCTGGGGATCCTGAGTAACGCTCACGACGCTCAGGGGGTTGATATAGATAGCCCGAATATCTATATCTCCTAGATAACGTTACACTGAAAAGAATAATCTCATATAGGTTATATAGCCGTTGCCCAACTTCACTTAACTCAATCCATAAATAATTTAATTCACATGCTCCCATAAACATTGAGTTAAGTTATACTATTTCTTTTCAAGAATAATAAATGTTGCTCAGTTACTACATTTTCCTATCGATTATCCGCCGAGCCTAGTCATTGCATCATGACTATTCCTAAGCGCCTGCACTAACATATCATTGCATCATGATAAATTACCGCTCCTCGGATCGATTCAACGTGAAAACACAAGCAAATCCAAGCAATATTTAAGTCATTTAGAATTTATATCAATTTAAGTATGCCTACCTAACAAACATACAAGCAAGTCACTGCGTACCTGTACTAGCTTGAGAGTCAATGGGAATAACCGAAAGGGAATCAATCACTGTAACAAAAATAATTGCAAACTCACACTTAGTTCAAGTATATATGTTTATCAAAGCTCTAGTACAATCATCCAAAGAAATTCAAATAAATCATTATAACATCATCACATAGCATTTAGATATCATATATTATCATACAATACTCAACAAATACTTAAATGACCATTTATCAAGCTTTGGACAACTTTTAGCAAACAACAATAAGTTTTAAACTTTGTTGAAAGTATATCAGCTGGAAAGAATTGAAATTTAAGCATTGATACTTTTGTAATTTGTAAAATCTTAAAACATGAAAGTCGTATATCTCTTTTTAAGCTTTCCAACGCAACTTGAATCACCTCAAATGGAGGTCGGATGAAAAAGTTATGGCCAAATTACAAACAGGCTGCGAAACAGGGAAACCAACGCCGGACTTCAACGCCGGCGCGTAAATTTAAAAATTTGCCAGCGTTAGAGGTCGACGATTCTGGTCCCCGAGTGCATCTTCAACACCGGCAAATTCCTCATGTACACCGCAGCGTACCCTTCAACACCGCCAGCGTACTTTGCCGGCGTACACTCTGTGACAAGTTGCGAAAATTCTTTAAACTCCTCTGTTTTTTCATGTTAAATTTACACTTCCAAATTTCTCTTAAACTCATTCCAAGTTTCCCAAAGCTTGTTATATGTTCATTATATTATTCAAACAACACCAAACATCTCCAAAACTTCATCAACCCCAATCACTATTCATCATCTTCTTCCAACTTCCATCAAACATCAATTACACTTCAATATTAGGTCATCCAACCACATGCATTCACCAGCACTTTCAACACTTCAAAACTCATCCTAAGCACATAAAACTAACCACTCTAGTCCTCTAACACATCATATACCATCAAAACATCATGGAGCATGAATTTAAACAAATATGGCATCAAGACATATCATGCATAGAGAAGAAAGTTGAAGAACACACTTACCACAAGAACTTCAAGGCTTGGTTTAATGACTCTAGATCAAAGTTTTGATGGTGGAAGATATAGAAAATGAGAGGCTTTTCTATATGGATCCATGAGGGAGCTTTGGAGAAGAAGAAGATGGGGTTTTGAAACTTTTGAAGACTTGTTTTGGTGGTCTGAAATTTGTGCACGAATTTTGCAATAATAAAGTTGATATTATCTTAAGGTTTGACTTTTGAGGCATAAGGAATTAAGGGAAATTAATGATTTATCAAAGGCTAATTAATAAGTTTGTCTTTAGTTAATTAACCTTGTTTTTACTCCTTAAGGTATAAGAATTATGCTACCATGAGGCTTACATGCATGGATCTATTTACTCATTTTAATGCATTCCAAATATAATTCTTACATGATAATACAATTTAAATTTTATGAACTAAATATTTAATAAATTCTAGAGTATTTGAATAATTAACACAATAATAAAACACATAATGCATCATGAACACAAATCACATTCAATATATATCAAAAGCATGTATAAATTCAATAACACACATATGAAATATAAGTTGGAAATTTTATGGTTATTTCAATATATATATATATATATATATATATAGAGAGAGAGAGAGAGGAGATAAAATATAAATTATCTCTCCACAAGCTATTTTCATAAATTGCTTTGGATATATACGCATAGACATTTTATGATTTTTGTCTTTTTACCCAAAGACTTTTATGATTGATCACATAAAAAAATCATATATTTATAATAAGTAAACCTAATAAATTTACCAAAATACTAACTAATAAAACATCACCAGAAATTCTTGAGGGGAAGGACCCTTGCCCCAAATATGTCCATGGTATTTATAAATATCGATGAAACTATTAGTAATTATATTTCCTTTCTTATCCCAAAAATTTAGGTAAATTAAGAATTATAGCCAATGTAAACATGAGGTAAGAAAAAAAAAGAATAGGAAAGAATCATAATATTGTGTAACTAAAAAAAAAAACCTGTTAAAAAAATTTATAACAATCATTTAGAGAATTTTGAATCTAATTTATGACATTTTGAATATTTGAGGATACAAAATTTTAATTGTTTGAAAGTCTAAATAAAGCTTGTGATAGAAAAAATCGCTAAATTATTAATGAAGTCTTTAAAAAGATTAAAAAATACAAAGAAATAAAGATCTTAGTATGCCCGTTGCTTTTTTTTGGAACCTATTTTAAATGCAATATCGGGTAGACAATAAACAATACAACTAGAAGGAAAGGATCGCATATGGTAAGGAAAAATTAAATAAAAAGGAAAACAAAAGAAAAAAACAATATGGTAAGAAAAATTAAAAAAAAAAAAGAAAAAAAAGACAGAAAAAGCTAAAGAAAAGCAAGCACCACCAAAAACATTTAACGATAACCAAAGCTATAAAACATGTGGCGAAAAACGTTAAATAGTGAATACACCGTGGATCCATCACTAAAGATGTCAATTATTATGGTCTTTTAATTTTGTGTTGTCATAATTTCCCCTTATAGTGTACACATATCCCAAGGTTCCGTGGGTGTGGTGGTGAGGGGTTGGTGTAGGGCATAGGTCCACTTCTAATGTTCGCTCTATCAATTACCCATCAAGCCATCGTTGGTGGCTTAAGCTCTTATCTACCATGTTAACATTTTGCACAATATGATTGTCGCTATTCGATCTAGATTCAAATGATCATGCATACTCAAACAATAATTATGTTATTTTTAAGTATTAGTTTATTTTAAAATATCTATCTTAATAAATAATAAGCACATCACTATGTACTTGGAATTTGATTTAAGAAAACATATGGTCATTGAAGAACCAATACTAAAAGCACGTAGAACTAAAGAAAGATAGAATGAACTTTTATCAACTGTAAATTTCAATTAGATTAACCAAGTTATTTTATATAACTAATTAATCATACTTTAAATATTTTATTAATCCTTAAACCGATAATTAATCAAATCCATTGCTTAATTATTTACTAAAGATATACTTAATTAAATTTCAATTTCAATAATTATAAGTCCAATTAACTATCAAGTTTTACTTCACAAACCGATTCTAAGAAATTAGATGAAAACCGATTTATATAATATTTATTGAGCCAAATAAAGGTTTAACCAATTCAAGTTTTTTCAAGTACCAAATTAACCAATTTTAAGTTTAGATACTAAATTAATCATTTTCAAGTTTAGGTACCTAATTGCATTTTTTATCAAAGTTCAAGTGACATTGATAACATTAACTCCATTTATTTTTCCTTTTATTTGTTTTTGTCAATTTGTCTTTGATTTGTTTCATAGATAAATATTATAGAAAGATATTAACGTTTAAGGATAAGTTAATTTGAGATATCAATACTTCTCAAAGTTCATTTAAAAATATCAATATTTAAGGATGTGTTCATTTAAGGTATCAACATTTCAAGTGGTTAAAAAAAGTAATTAATATTTCACAAAGTAAATCAAATAAGATATTAATAATTTACTATTGATTTTTTAAATGCATCTTCCACTATCCACACAATTATAGTTCACTGCACTGGGATCTTTTAAAGAGCCCAGTTATGCCATCCCAGGACTATAAAATTAAGATTATTTATCCTGCAACTTGCGGCTGTAGACTTGACCAATATTTGAATTCCTTGAGAACACTTCACCTGAATGATGTTAACAAAACAAGGCGCACTATCTCCACTACTCAAATAACGTGTATAATCAACATAACAAAACACACCAAACAACGGTAAAACAATTTTCGCTTAAAGATAAATGGCAAGTCCTAATGTTATCTAAGTTGCCATGCTTTTTTTTTATTACTAAATCGTTTTCTTAAGTATACAATCTAAGTTTTAATATCACATTGTGACTTTTGCTAATTTATCTTTGAGTTACACAATCTAAATTTTAAATAGTTTTTTTACTTAATATGAATAACTATTTATTTCCTCTTACGTAGCTATTATGGTGTTCACTTAGGAGGAATGACAATTCACAATAAATTGCTATTATATAAAATGATGAATTACAATTCATATCCTCACACACATGAATTATTGTTATTCAATGGTGTATTTTCTAACATTATCATAAATACCCTTGCCATAAAAAGATCACCTATATACAATTATCATATCTCTATAATAAAGACAAAAGACATTATATATATTTTACATTTTATTATAATAATTACTTGTTTTATTTTTTACACAAAGTGAATATTATATAATAATCATTACAGCTCTATTACATTCATGAGAAGTAAATTGGCCAAAGGAAAAACAAAAAAGGACACACAAAAGAGCTAACATTACGTATAAAATACAATTAATTGTATTTTAATGTAAGAGTCAAGTAACATTTTTACGATGGTATTAAAGTTTATAATTTGAATGAGAAAAATAAAAACACAAGATAAAGAGTGAAAAAAGGGGGAAAAAAAAAGACATAAAGGTGAAGATTTAGATCATGTAATCTAGGAAATAAAAATAACACATGTAAGCAAAAATAAAAATTTACAAAAGCCTTGATCAATTTAGGTATGCTTTACACGTTTTAACCCCATAATTCTCATGTCCTGTTGATGGAGCTCAACATCACCACCGTCCGATTTGGGTATAGAACTTGACTCAAACGGGTGGTATGCAGTTCCAAATTTCGGAAACCGAACCCGCGAGAGTTTTTTCAATTAAACAACAAACTTAAAAATGTATATATATATTTGGCCAACGCCATTTTCTTAACTTCAGGCATCCATGGAATCCATTGGTGATTCTCTGGCAAAGGAGTTGATGAAAATGACTCCGCAAGTGAACGGTGTCTTTTGTATTTATGGATTTTTATTATATACAAAGAAGCATAGATTGTTTATGCCCTAGCTTAATTGCAGTGTGAAAATTTGAAGTTAGAGGCATCCTTGGAGGTTGAAGCTTTGAGGCGGCGACATTCTACTGCATTGGAGCTTATGGGAAGCATGATGAGGAGGTAGGATAGTTATTACTTGCATATAGCTTTTTTGTTGTTGATGTAAACAAAAATGTTCGAAGTCTTTCACCACGTTGCTGTAATTACTGTTCTGTAAAGCTTTCAACCTAGCTCTTTTGTACTTGTTATGGTGGGGTGGGGGGCAAGAAAAATTTAAAAATAACATAAAATAAAATAAAGAAAATAAAATAAAATTTGCATTTGCATTTTGAGCAACTATTGCAATCGATTTTTTAAAATGTCAAACCTAAACCGGTCTATTATTAATGATTAATCCGTCTTAACAGTTAACCATTTTTTCTAGTTAATATTTTCGGTTTTTAATTATTTAGCATGATAAATTATATACAATACTAAATATTTACAGATATTGATTAACTGTTCATCATTAGTTTTTCACGATTACAAATTAAAATCGAAACCGTGATAATATTATATATTTATAGTCACAGGTTCTATATAGTGCACGAATAAAACTATATTTATGTTTCACAAAATTTTGAGACAGTTCCTTCGAAATGTGTTCACATAAAAAAGAATCAACTTGGTTTATTTGAAAAATACTTAGGCCAATGCTATCATGAAAACTCATTTGAAATATACAATGAGCATGTATGTTAGTTGTTAAACTTAGACTCATTGCATCTGACTTACCATAGACAATTATTTCTTCTCATCCCAAACGTGCATACAAAAGAAAAAAAGATCAACTTGGCTTTTATATTTAAAAAGTATCATGGGTTCCTACCATTTCTAAAAGTTCTCTAAAGATAAAAGCAAATATAGGAGCTTCCGACTGTGGAAAGTAGATTAAAGAGGCAAATATAAAAGCTTCCAATCTTGAGTGAATTTTAAAAGGAGTTCATTCTTTGTATCCTTGATATTTCTTTGGGCTTATCGTAACTAGGATGGAAAAATTATTTTTCTAAAAAATTAATTATATATGATATTATATATTTATAAATATCAGTTAATCATTAACCTTCAGTTTTTCACGATTACAAACCGAAACCGAAAAAAAAAAAATTAAAACCATGAACTTAAACAGAAATCAATGGACTGGTTAACCATATTTTTTGGATTGGTTTTCTGGTTTTGGTTCGGTTTAGTGGATTTAGTCGGTTTTTTTGCCCACCCCTATACACATGGAATAAGAAACTATTATTTAGGTAAAATCCCATAATCACTAGAATAACAAACTCTTCTATCTAATGTAACTCGTGTTATTACTTTGCTTTTGTTTGCATCTTTTGCCTGATGTACCTCCTACCAAACAGAAAAAACAATGGTATTTGTCCACATCAATGGAAAGTTGCAATAGCTTGAAAAAGAGTAGTAATGTATTATCACATCATATCCATTTCTTATATGGTTTTTTTTTTTCTTTTCTTTTTTTTAATTATACATGTGAAACTAAATAGACCTATCGGATAAACAGTTCTTGAACCTGTTCTTAACCTAATGGGTCTTAACCTAATGAGTCCTCCAATTTTAGAGGTAGAATTGCTTGGACTTGCTAAAACCAATATGTCTTTTACTAGTTCCAACTTGCCTTAGCTGGTTCAGTTCCTAGTTTGAGAACCAATGGTGGCAGTTCAATTTGGAACCAAGTTATGGTGATGTCTAGTCTTTTTATTACTGCTTGTTCAAATTATTCTTTTATTCAGTCCCATCTTATAGATTTCTAGACTAAAATATAGGTTTCTATTTTAAGGGATAATTTTTAGTTATAAAAATCATTAGAAACATTTGAGAAAGTTCTAATAAAATTATTATCTTAATCCATAAACCAAATTTGGAAAAGAGAAAACTTAATAAAAAAAAAAGATACCTTTATATTATGAAGATTTTTGCTAATGGTCTTATGGTCTAATGTCATTGCCATTGGTTTCCCAAGTGAGATGATCTAAATCTGAATCCTCCCTCCTCTATTGTAGTGGAAATATATATATATATATATATGATAAAAACTTTTACCAATGTACTTGTAGCCTAATAGTATAACACCATTAAGCATCTAATCAAGGCTAGTCTGAAGTTGGTTACACGAAACGTGAATCGACATCGACAACGACACTCCATAAGATTTAACAAAACTTGGTAAAAACCTATAATGTTTCATTATAACCATGACTCGTCCCGATATAAAACTCATAACCAGCCTTGCCCCAACCCAATTATCTCTCTCTCTCTCTCTCTCTCTCTTCTCTCTCTCTCTCTCTCTCTTTGTGTGTGTGTGTGTGTGTCTGTCTGTCTCATTTTTTTATCTTTTGTATGAAATAATTAAACATATTGTCACATATATTATGATATATGCAACCATGTTGGTATTCCGCATCCTCTTCTAAGTTTACCAATTTCCAATTGTTTATAATGGGGGATGATGGGAACTAAGAAGAAGAAATGACAAGTAGAACTAGTTGTGTAGTGTGGTGATGGTATGGTAGATGACAAGAACAAAGAAGCAAGAGACTAGAATTGAGTGTATAACTGTGTGGGTGCTGTGAGGTTAGGTTTTGGTGGTGAAATAGAGGGTGAGAGAAAGAGAGATTTGGGTACGCTATGGTGTTGTAGTGTTGTGTAGTGTGACAACGAGAACTAAGAAGCAAAGAGAGAGTCAAATTGAAACTGCAATTATCTATGTGTTGAGATTGAGGGTGTTGTGGTGGCTAAGATCTTGTGTGATAAAAGAATGAAAATAAGTGGGATTAATGAGATAGATGATAGTATAGTTAATAGTGATATGGTATAAGATAATAAGATGATGATGATGATTATTATTGTTGTTGTTGTTGTTGCCGTTGTTGATATTACATCATTTTGCCAGGTTGATCTTTCACGATAAATATTATCAAAAACCTAATTGATACTCTACTTGATACCTTATAAGGTTTCAAAATAATGTCCAAACTCATTCCAGAACTCTAGTAAGTTAGGTATAGTATAACAACTCACTAACCAGTTTCTCAATAGTATTCAACAAGTTTAAGTCTCCCTTTTTTTCTAAAGGTTATATTATAATAATATTTGGCTAGAAAAAATAAAAAGGAAAACTTTATGGAGTATTTTATGGTATTTACTTTAAAAAAAAGAAAGAATTTTATGATATTTTAATAAAATAAAAAATCATATTATCATCCTTCTTCAACATTTTCCAGTCTACACATTAAAACTAAGGATTTTTCCTCTTATCTTCTTTTCTTTTTGAAATTTTTTTTCCATTACATTTTCTACCTCACAATCCATTTTTATTCTAGGGATGAACGCATTATTAAAAGGTAAGGGGGGTCATCGTAATCCTAAATCATATCAAATATTTAAGACATCGTAGCTTTTCTTTTTAATTGACTCTGCTACCTTTTATTTTTAAGATTTGTTATTGGACGCAAGGGATCGGAATTCCCAGTACAAAATTTAAATTGTTATTTTCTACGACAAATAAATAAAAATTACAACTAAAAATAATGTATTAAGATTAAAAAATACATTTAAACTGCATAATATTTACTTATTAAGTGTATTAATCATAATATATATGATTGCATGGCACATATTTTATTAAAAATACTACAATGTGTCAATGCATGATATATTAATGCATAACACATATTATCAGTCATGGTCTAAGTGTTATTATTGTGAACTATACATGTAATAGATTGTATGTGGTATATATATATATATATATATATATTTATTATTTTTATCTATAATTTATTATTTAAATTGAATCATATGAAATATATTTGATATCTATATGATAGTTTTTGTAAGTTAGATAATATTGATTATATAAATTACGATAAAATTTAATGTTTATGGTTTTTTTAGTGATTGATATGTGAAATAATATAAGAAGGCAATCACAAAAGATTAAATCCAAAGAGAAATTGGAAATGAGATATAAGAATGAAAACCCCATCCCCTCCCTAAAATAATCTAAAATTTAATATACTAAACTAATTTGCTTTTATATGATTAATTGAGATTTATGAATTTAATTGTTATAGTTAACTTAGTATAATTTAATTTGATGATATGACAAATTCTTTCGATGAGAAATTCTAGTAATTGAATTATATATGTGTTAGTAAAAAAAAATTTAGTAATATGTATGTTGTAGAATTGTATTAAATTAGGTGTATGTGTGTGTTGTTACATGGTTTAGCAAATTTTAGAGCCCAAGACCAATTGAATGAACAAGCTTAAGCCCAAATACATGCAAAGCCTTAGTTCATGTTATAGCATCTTCCATAAGTTTTTAAATGCGTAAAAGTCAACATAGTAGCCAAAAATATCACACAATCCAAAATAGAGACAAATTCTCATCATCTCTCTCTCTCCCCCCTTTCTTTTATCTCTCAAGCCAAATAAAACTAAATTTTCTCAATTAAATTTCTTCTAGGCCATTACAAATTAGATCCAAGGCTAGGAAGTAAAATATAAGAGTAAGAGAAGTAAGAATCAAGCTAAGGAAATAGGGAAAAACAACTTGATCTCTAAAGATATCTCTAAAAGTAAGTAAAAGTTGATTTCTTGTTTGTCTTACTTATTCATGATTTTGATTGATCTTAATGTTAGATAGGTATGCAAATAGGTGTATGTATCATAGGTGTTTAATGAAAAGAAACATGGAGTTATGATAATATAATGTATGTATGGATGTTATTAGTGATAAATAAGTAGAAATTGGATGATTAGAGTAATAATAGAGGTCAACAAGCTTAAATGATGAGATTATGTATTTAGGTTAAGTTTGTTGAGTATTTGTGTGAGGAATGAATTTGTGTGAACAAATGAGTTTGATGATGCTTGATATATGTATATAGCTTAGTTTGGTATGTTTTTAGAAGTACATTGAAGTATGGTAAAGAATTAGAGGATATAGGACTTCAAAATTTTCTAAAAAAGTACCAAAGATTGTGCCTTTATTCGTCACGGGTATAATCAAGGCCGTTATCTTCTCAGATTTATGTTTTCCTATCGAATACGGCCTGTTATTTCCTCTAAGTCTTTTATATAGCTTGACATGGCCTAGATTACAACTATAACAAAGGTCGTTATCTCATCTATGTGGTTTTTAAAGGAAGATTACGGCCGTAATAGAGCCCGTTATCTTCTCGAGTTGTTTTAGAAAACTTTCCTACAAAGCTTGTTACAGGCGTAATTACCACCATGGTTTTTACCACAGCCTTGATAGGGGCGTTATCTCTTAATATGGGCGTAACAAAGCCAAAAGTTTTTGTTTCAACCTAAGATCGACGTGATGATGCCTGTGATGACCATCACGTCCTAGGTCACTGGCATGACAGATCCCCTGGTACTATTCTTTAAAAAATAAATAAATAAATCCTTGTTGATAATAGATGGATGATTAATAAAATATGAAATGTGTATTTGTGTTTAAATGAATATAATGTGAGATGATTAGAGTCTTGTTTAAGTATAATGATGTTTAAGGAGTTAATATGTTGTTGTGAATAATAAGTTTTATATGAAATGATTTTCTTGACAAACTCGCACACTCAATTGGGTTTGAGCTCAAGTCTATTATCTGATAGATCAGATTATCCAGGTACGTAATAGCTTGTTTTATAATTGTTAAGTTAGGCATACTCTAAATGGACTTAATCAAAGATGAGTTAAAATGGTTTGAAATTGGTTGTGGTTTTCGTCGTTGAATCTGATCCGACAAGCAACATCTTTGTCATAATGCAATGACAAGGTAATTAAACACTTAGACCACATTGTTATGATGCAATGACTTTTCTTTTATCATGATGCAATGGTACACCATGATGTAATGGTGATTTATGAGTGGCTAAGTGGGTAATTGATAGGGTGGATAGTATCATGTAATGTTTGCTTATTCTTAGGAGGAAATAATATGATTTATTTTGCATTTATGGGACCAGTTGAGCTAGATGATATCATGGATTAAGTTAAGTAAAGTTGTATAACGGCTATTAACCTTAGATAAGATTATTATTCTATTTCTATAGGTATAGGAGTTATAGGCCTTCGGACAACCTATAGCAACCCCATAAGCAGCTGCTATTACCCAGGACTCCCAAACTCCCAAGATTGTAATCAGAGTTTAAATACTCCAATGATGACTGACTTATTTAATCAAAGATAATTAAATTATTGTCTGTTGCACTACATTTAGCTTAGGTGTCCTTGGCATTTTATATTTGTTTATGTTATTGCATACTAAATCTTTGACTCATGGTACTACTTTGCAAGTGTATTAATGATAATTGCTATGATGATATGGGTTACAGGACCGATTGGGAAGCCTTTTTGGACGAGTGGGATGGTTAGGAAACCCGAATGCAAGCCATGATATTTTGTTTAAATTATCTTAAAGACTTTGAGGAAGAAACATATTTTGTTATAGGCTTGTTTCAAAAGCCTTAGTATGTAAAATAAGATTTAAATTTATTCCTTATGCTTTAATTATGAACAAGTCTTGTATCTTTTGTAGTGTCATTGGTTTAACACTAAAGTTATTCTAAGTTTGTAAAGTTAACACACTCATATATTGAGTAGTGTTATGTTCATGTTATATGATGTTATCCTAGGTTTAAACAAATAGTCGATACTTTCATCTTCTTTCCTACGTATAATACTTTAATGTTTTATAATACTAGAGTATTATGCATGGCTGGAGGATTTGGCAATAGGGGTTGCTTTACCACAATAGGGATGAATTCCTTGTTATAGGGGTCACTTCACCACAACAAGGATGAATCTCTTATCATAAGAGTCATTTCACCACACCAAGGCTAAATTCCTCATTTTAAAGAGTATTTTATCTTCACAATTTCAGTTAATCAGTCCAAAATATATATTGTGTTGTTATCATAATGTAATTTGGAATATGAAGATTTGAAATTTTAATTTCTATAATTGGTGGAGTAAAAACCGAGTTTTAAATTTGTAAATTCTTTTTTAAATCATTGTCTAACTACGATCTCCACGGGATAGCGTATCCATCAAATATAGCATAGTAAAAGAAGATCTAGGTCATATTCTAAGCGAAAGCTAGTGAGTACTTCTACTCTCACTCTTTCCCTACTATCTAGCCAAATCAAAACAGAGGGGTATTTTATACACAGAAGCTAATCTAAGTCTAAGCTAACAAAAAAGAAGAGCAAAACAAGGCAGAAACTTTCATAGTAGCATGTAAGAATAAGGATAAATCAATTCATAAGGTTGCTTAGGTTGTGCTTCACCTTAGATCTATTCATGTAACTCAAGAAATTCTTAGAAAATGTTATGTTGGTTATTGAATCGTCGAATCTACGAATGTAAATATAAGCCTCTCCCAAGGCGATTAACTCTAGATCTAAACTAGACTACCAGAATCCCTTCTCAAGCTATCATGGGCCTCGATCCGCAGAAAGAACAAGAATCCTTTGTTTGTAAAACGCAAACCAATGAATTTCAAAACAAGCGACATAAAACCTCACCAACCCCTTTCCCAAGGTGATTAGAGTAATCTCATAAATAGCCTAGATCTATTCATTAAAATGGCCTCCCGGCTTATTTTAACAAAATCTGACATGAACCTATATCGTGCATTAAACAATTCAAGACATATAAAGCTCAAGCTATTTAACACAATAAAAGCACGTATTTAAGAAAAGCACAGTAACATTACATAAAATTGACCAAGGATCCACAAATCAAAACATAATCGACTACTCCTCCATGAATATGACGATACAAAACCATAAATCAGAGAAATAGCAAAGACCCATAATGAGATAAAGCAATAAAGAACAAATATGATTCATGAATTGAAGTGTTTAAGCTTAAAGCTGCTGTGAAATCCTAAGAGTTCTTGTGTTTCTCTCTCCAAAGAGAAAAATCGTGTTTTCTATAGCGTTTTGAGGAATATTCTCTAAAACCCTACTGTTCTATTGGTGACTATGTATAGGATATGTTTCATTTTTTTTTTCCATTTTTCCCTTTCTCGTAAAATGAAGACAATAGGTATTTATAATCTTCTAATTTCTTCCCTTCCCATCTTGCCCTTGCAGCATTGAAGAAGGGGCTGAAATGATAAAAGAATTGTTTCTTGCACAATCCGGCCTAATCTTGCTTTTGTTGCTTCAAATCATCATATAATATTCTAAATAAGCCCTTGAAGCCTGAAAATGAATTTTAACAAAATAAATGTCCTTTTCTTGATCAAATCATAAAAATTACATAATAAAGATGTCCAAATAAGCACGAAAAATATAGGACTTTTGATACTTATCAAATTTCTCCACACTTAATCGTTTGATTGTCCTCAAAAAAAAAAAAAAAAGGAAGAAAGAATCTGTCATCAATTATATGTCTCATAACATATCACATGAAGCATATCATTCTTTAATTCAATCAATCCAAAGTGACTTATTAGTGTCTACTGCTCAAACCTACCATATTTGCACTTGTACTTGTACTTGTACTTGGCATACTACAATCAAATTTTTAAAACTAATCCAAGTAAGTCAAACTATTAATCTTATCGTTTAATAACTACTTCCAAAATCAGATGAGAGATACAAATTCAAGCAAAGAAAAAGTGGTAGAGTCACATCTCACAATTATTAGAAAGTAATAAACCATTCAACTATCTCTCTAAGCATAGCAACTTAAAGTGAAAGTATGTGGCATCCACCATTCCCTAGATTTTTTCCTCTTTCTGATAAACTTTTTTTTTTTTATTTGCCTTTAGAGGAAAAGGTTTTTTCCTCCATCTTTTCTTTTCCATCTGGATAGGTTTTGGCCCACTTTTTTTCAGGTTAGCTCTTTGGCTGCTTTATATATATATATATATATATATATATATTGAGAATATTTTGAGAAAAATCACCAAGAGATAGATTTATCTGCTCCTTTCACAACAGGTTAAAAAAGCTCTCAAAACAGTTAAAAGAAAATATATTACTAATGAGCTTAGAAACACAACCATTTAACTTTAAACTAAGGATTCTGACCTCTTTCACAATATAGATTTAATCATTAAAAACAAGTAAATTTACCTCACATAAATTTTATCCTAAAATCTAACTAAGTATACCAAGTTCAAATAGGTGAGTAAGGCACACAAAGTCACTACACTTGATTTTTCTAAAAGCTAGCTTCTCAAACAAAATGAGTATAATTTCAAATTCTAATATCAATAACAGCTCATTTGCAAACTCATAAATGGGGAAAATTTCATTAACAAGTGTATATATGCATACAAAGCTTAATTAGAACCCAAATGTTTTCTTTCATTTCAACATATCCTCCCCTACACTTAAGCAACACATTGGCCTCAATGTGTATCCAATCGAGCATAAGTAAGGAAAAGAACATGGAAAGAATGTAAAAAAAAAAGGGACACCGAGAACTCCCCTAGTTTATGAATAGATATCGTGATGAATGTGCTTTAACCGAGATATGAGAAGAGAATTTGTATTTACGTCAATCAACAACACTTTATTTAAGAATCCAACAAGGCATATACACAAACCTAAAAACAAAAAACAAAGCAACAAAAAAAAAAAAAAAAAAACTAAAAACAAGGTTAGTCTATCCAAGTCAAACAATGAAGCTCAAAAGATATCAAGATTTTTGTGTGTGTTATGAAAATGAATAAGAACAAAAGTGGAGAAAATTTTAGCATGTAAGTGTGGGAAAGAAAGTGGGATTTATTTTCTGTCTTTTTTTTTTTCTTTTAAGAAATGTTAACACTGTCAGCTAGCCCCTGGATGTTTTATTTCTTCTTTGATTTTTTTTTTTTTAGCATCAGACCTGGCTGCACACCCTCCTACCCGCCGAAGATTAGGGGGTGGGCTGAACTTAGAAGCAAGAACTATAACATTCGAAAAGGGAGAAAAGCTAAGCATGACAGGCTAATGGGTGGGGTCAAGAAGAAGATAAGGGGTGGAGCATGCACTATAATGTGTGATCAAGTGCTCGACACTAAATAACCAAGGTGCAACATGACCGTCTACACTAGTGTCTACATGGGGAGGGTTGGGGGCATGTTAAAGATCCTGGAACTTTCAACAGTAGTCAAGGGTAGATTTTGAGGCAAAATTTAAGGGCGATGTAGGGCCCGACCTGCTATGTTTTGATGCACGACATAAAAATTTCATCGAGGCTTAAATTGAAGGGAACTTTTAAGCACGATGGTTATACTCGAGGGCTCAACATCTATAGATTTGAGTCACGGCGATGCCCTCGATGCACTTTATGCTTTAGGGGACTTTTATTCTAAGGCTCGATCTACTGCAATTGCTTCTTTCCAAGGCTCGATGACGCAGCGGAGGTAAAAGGAAACTATCGCAAGACGTTGATTCGCGCATGAATACCCGACTTGCGATCTTCAAATATTGATTGATTCTAAGAATACTAGATATTTGGCATCAAAAATTGAAATATATACAAAGATGACGAATTTTGGAATAGAAAGAACACTCTCAAAGAAATTTCATTCAAAAAACATATGTCTGCGCTTACTGTAATCCTAAAATATATAATATGCTTTTTTCACCAAAAAAGGATACCTATCTAAATAAAACCTAGGGTGAAAATAAATGAACGGACGAGATTAATGCCACAGACGGCATATAAAAAAGAGTATCCTATCAAAAGATATGACATAAAGAAAAGTTATTAAAAATAGTAAAAACGCGATTTTGATGGCCTAAATAAAGGAATTTGGCCAAAAATCGGCATGCATCACGAGCAAAGCTGGTGAGGTTTACTCGTTGGCTCGATTCCCTTCAGAATATGGTCCTGCTCGGTCAAAATCCATAATTCTCCAAAATTACGAAACTGCCATCGTCAAATTCTATGCCACTTTGCTAAATAATTATTTGCTATTTTTTCCACTGCATCACTCGACCTGCTGCAAATTCATCGTATACACTATCCTAAGCTCAAATAATCAAGTGTAATTCAATTTATCCCAATTTACAGTAAGAAAAACAGTAGAAAGACCCACATTGCAATAGGAAAAATCAAGTTGCAGCAGCAAAATTCAAAGTTTTCATCATAAAACCAACATGTGACATTCATAAAGCTCTTAAAAATCTAACGAAAACTTTCCACACTTTCCTTAAAAGATAAAATCATGGAATATTTTATTTTTCCCACACTAAAAAAAAATTGAATTTTCACTTTACAAATATGTGCAAACACATCCAGACCTGCAATTTTTATCAGAAAAATGATCTTGGATAGCAAAAAAAAAAGAAAATAGTAAAAAAATAAAACATGGGTAGCTTCCAAGAACCGCACTTTTTTTTTTTACTATTGTTGGCTTAACTTATTAAAAACCAAAGAAGCCCTTATCCACTTGAACCTAAACAAAAGTGCCATAGGGACTTATTTTTACAAAAATCGGAATTTTTTCTTGTTCTTTTTTTTTTTTTTTAAGCTCAATTCCCATTATTATAAAAAAAAAAATTTATGGGGAGATGGGTATTGGGAGATTAGTGCCATCTTAAATTCAATAATATACCCAATAGGCTCAAGACAAAAATTTTGAAGCTCACATCTCTTGTATCCTAAAACATGAATGTAGAACAGCCAATTTCTGCATCATCCAGTTTTTTCTTATCCTCCATTTCCTCTGTGGAAAAAGGAATTTCCTCATTCACAAACTCAAATGAACTTTCCCCCTCAACCTTACTCTGCTCATCAGATTTTTCATTCAAAGCTTATTCTAAAAATTCTGTTTCACAATCAAATTCATCAACATTCTCCACCATCAATTCACAATCAACATGTCTAAAATCATGCAAATTATCAACTTCATTGAAAAGCACTTGTGATGATGATGCATTCAAAACATAATTTTCTAACGCAGGAGCCAAGGAATCTAAGTTCTCATCTACTTGAGTTTCATTAATGCACAAAGGAGGTAATTGAATGCATTAAGGACTATCATAAAAACATGGATTTGTACATAAATAGTACCACTTCTCCTCTCCATAATTCCAGCAAATAGCATTCATATTATTTCCTTCAATTTCAGGTTCATTGTTTTGATGATTATAAAGAACATTCCAATAATGATCTTTTAGTATCCACCAGCCTTAGTCCATGATATTAGACTGTCTTATCAGGTTAATGCCAAAGAGAGAAATTCACCACAAATTTCCAGGAAGAAAAAAAAAAAAAGAAAAATGGCTGGATTAATAGTATTAAGCTCTTCAAAATATCACCAATCAATCCCTGACAATAGTACCAAAAACTTGATGGAGTAAAAGCCGAGTTTTAAATTTGTAAATTCTTTTCTAAATCATTGTCTAACTACGGTCTCCATAAGGCAACGCACCCATCAGATGTATCATAGCAGTAAAAGGTCTAGGTTGTATTCCAAGGAAAAATTGGTGAGTACTTCTACTTTCGCTCTTTTCCTATTATCTAGCCGAAAAAAAAAACAGAGGGGTTTTATATACACAAAAGCTAATCTATGTCTAAGCTAATAAAGAGAAGCAACAAAACAAAGCAGTAAGTTTCACAATACCATGCAAGAATAAAGATAAATCAATTCACAAGGTTGCTTAGGTCATACTTCACCTTAGATCTATTCATGTAACTCAAGAATTTATTAGAAAATGTTGTTTTGAATATTGAACCTTTGGATTCATGAATGTAAATTTAAGCCTCTCCTAAGGCGATTAACTCTAGATCTAAACCAGACTGCTAGAATCTCTCCTCAAGCTATCATCGACCTCGATCCGCATAAAGAACAAGAATCCTTTGTTTTTAAAACGTAAACCAATGAATTTCAAAACAAGTAATAGAAGACCTCACCAACCCCTCTCCCAAGGCGATTGAAGCAATCTCATCAATAGCCTAGATCTATTCATTACAATGGCCTCCCAGCCTATTTTAACAAAATCTGACATGAACCTATATCGTGCACTATACAGATTCAAGAAACATAAAGCTCAAGCTATTAAACACAATAAAACAACATGTATTCAAGATAGAGCATAGTAACATTACATGAAATTGACCAAGGATCCACAAACCGAAACGAAATCGACTACTCCTCTATGAATATGACGATACAAAACCATAAATCAGATAAATAGCAAATACCCATAATGAGATAAAGCAATAAAGAACAAATATGATTCACGAATCAAAGTGTTTAAGCTAAAAGCTGCTGTGAAATCCTAAGAGTTCTTGTGTTTCTCTCTCCAAAGAGAAAAATCGTGTTTTCTATAGGGTTTTGAGGAATATTCTCTAAAACCCTACTGTTCTATTGGTGGCTATGTACAAGATATGTTTTGTTTTTTTTTTCTTATTTTTTCTTTTTTCCGCTTCTCGTAAAATGAAGGCAAAAGGGTATTTATAATCTTCTAATTTCTTCACTTCCCATCCTGCCCTTACAGTGCTAAAGAAGGGTCTGAAAAGATAAAAGGCTTGTTTCTTGCATAATCCGACACGATCTTGCTTTTGTTGCTTCAAATCATCATATAATATTCTAAATCAGCCCTTGAAGCTTGAAGATGAATTTTAACAAAATAAATGTCCTTTTCTTGATCAAATCATAAAAATTACATAATAACTATGTCCTAACAAGCACGAAAAATATGGGACTTTTGACACTTATTAGTAATATTTTTACTAAATTTTAAAACTTATAAACTTGTATTAGACTTATGTTCTTGATTTGTTAGATTTATTGTTATTTGATTTGTTAATTTGTAATTTTTGAATGTAATTTTGTTATTTGAGTTGTTAATTTGTAATTTTTAAATGTAATTATAAAACAAAAGGGTCTAATTTTTATTATGGTAATAATTAAAACTATGGTTGACTGTAACTTTTAGTTAATCAAAATGTCAAATGTTCAAAAAATAACACCAAAAAAAAAAGTAAACGAAAAAAAGGTTAATTGTTAAAATGGTTAATCATTAATAATGGGATGGTTACGAATTAAGTTATTAAAATATGGATTAATTTGGTTCCATTTAGAAAATACGATGATGGATTGGTTAACTGAACCATACCTACCTTTATTCATCTTAGTAGGGCTTAGTTCGTTATTCTCATGGCTATTACATCATAACAAAGCTTAATTCTTTGTTATGATGGTCGTTTCACCACAACGAGATCAGATTCCTCATAATATAGGCTATTTCACCACAGCGGGGCTGGATTCCTCATAATAAGGGCCATATCACTAAAATAGGGCTAAATTCCTCATTGTAAAGGTCATTTCGCCACAATAGGGGTTTACTTTTTGTTGTAAAGTTCATTTCACTACAAAAAAAAAAAAAAAAAAAAAAAACTTGATTCCTCATTGTAATAGCCATTTCTTCACAATAAGGCTCACCATAATAGGAAACAATTCCTCATTATGAGGATCATTTCTCCATAATAAGGCTCCATTACGTGTTATAAGGGCCATTTTACTAAAAATTTATCCAATTCCTCGTTACAAGAATCATTTCACCATAATAGGGCTCAATACTTTGTTATAGGACTCGTTTCACCATATTAGGACTTAATTCCTCATCATTAGGATCATTTCATCATAGTAAGGCTTAAATCCTTATTGTAGGACTTGTTTTAACTTTTAGAGCCCAATTCCTCATCGTTAGGTTTGTTTCACCATAATAGGACTTAATTCCTTATTATAAGGCTCGTTTCACTATGATAGGCTTAATTACTCGCCTCAAAGCTCATTTCTCTAATTAGCACTCAATTCCTCATCATAAGAATACATTCACCATAACAAGGTTTAATGCCTTAATGTAAGACTAATTTCATCATATGAGAACTTATTATTGCAAAGCTCAATTTCTCTTTGTAAGGTTTGTTTCACTATTGCATTGTTTAATTTCATATCGTATGACTCATTTTACCATAACCGTAATCCTCAAAAATTTTCACACTAGTATACAACAATAGAATGAAAAATGTGAATTAGATAGTAAACTTAGGACTCAATAAAAATACTAGAATGAATCTATGAGTAGTAGTAAACTCATTTATAGTTTAAAAATCCAAATAGAAATTTTGTTTACCCTAATTGATAGCAAAAACAAAATTTCGTATCTTGAGTTAATAACTCAAGATATAATTAAAAGCAGCTATAAATTTCAAAAACCATAAAAGACAACCTCTTTATAGAGTCTATTGATTATAAAACGATAGCTAAAAGATAAACCACTAAGGTTATAAATACGCAATGAGAATGTAAACAAATCCATAAATGACAAACTAGACTTCAAATAAAGATTTGGATTGCACAATTGTTCTAGTTAGAAAATTTGGAGTCTATAAGTACTAAAACCCTAATTTAACCTATTGGGCCTAGAAAACTCTAATCACGTAAGGTAAAACTCTAAATATATTTAATCGCGTAAACTTTAAATTCAAAATTTAAACTCATAGATAATCAAGAAAATTTGTAGAAGCTTTAGATAAACTTTTAAAGATAAAATCTCTACATAACTTATATATAAATACCTTGTAAAATCTCTACTTAATCCATAACATAAGTAAAACTCTAACTAAACTATACAATATACGGTGGAAACAGAGCAAGGAAACCGGTTACTATTCTTGGTAAATTCCAACGCCACTTACTCAAATAATTTAAGCTAAATTGTCCTCAAATTCAAGTGATAGGGACATGTGAACTAATGAATGATCTATAAATAAGCTTAGCAATTAATGAATAAAATTAAAAGCTTCAAACAACTTGCTCAATCGGTTCAAAATCGTTCCTGAATTCTTGTAAGTTGTAGCTGCAGTTACTAAAGAGGAGACAACATGTTCAAGAAGTTCACTTTCTTCTACCTTGTATAATCCTAAACATTTTAGGTATAACTTAAGCTAATAAAGTTTGATAATTAACCATTCAAGCTCCAATAAATACTCCTTAAATAGACACATTGATAGTCAAATGTTGACTTGAAAAATCTGCAATTCAAACACATATACAAACCGACTTTTAGGAGCCTCAATTTTGCAAATGTAAATGGATCTTCAGCCCTTAATTTTCACGTCCCAGACATCCCACTCGTACTACAATTACAGCTCATATATGGCCTGTATAAATGAGAGTTATTAGCAACAAACAAACTCGTTTATTTCCCTACCAACTTGAATCATAAATCAGAAAAACAACCAAAACAAACAATCCTCTTTTCTTCATAAGCAGCAACCAAAAACAAAGTAAATAGCCCCTATTTTCCCATAAAACCAACTATGTAAGCCTCACCTTTCATCAATACAAAACACAACAAAAAACCAAAACTTTCCCACTTGAACCCTATCATGACCTACTAGATCAACTCAACAACACTACAAACAACACCTAAGTAAATAAAACCTAAACCCCAATGATAAGCTTCTAGAGGAGAAGGAGCATCCGATAGTATAACGCAAACAAGGCTTTAGGAATCAAGATCTAGAGGTAAGGATGGTATTGACTTATCTAATTTATTTCTAGACATACAACTACTCACTATCCTCTCTACTAAAATAGGTCACGGTTCACATAAAAGAGGGGGAACCTTGTTACATTTAACCATCCAAACAAGATAAAAATTATACTATCTTAAAATTTACTTTATGTTTATGTATAGAAACAAGGAAGTTGATGGATTAAGTTGTCATGGAAAATCATACATGTTCGGATAAGTAGATATCTATCTTATGAATTTGACAAAATGAATCATCTATGTGTTTATGTTTTCTTTACAAGTTCGGACTGTTTAGGAATATAGAAATATCAACTTGAGAATTTAGAACACTAAGCTTTACAATTCAGTTCTTAAAAGAGATGAGTCAAACCATGTTAGTGCCATAACAAAGCTAACTTGAAATTTGATTAAATGTATGTAAGGCATGGTTCTTGAAGAAGAAATATAATTAAAAAGAAAAGCCTAGAAACTTAACAAGAAGTACAACTTTACAATTATAATATGAATCATCCATAAAACTAAGAAAAATTACGAAATAGCCCCATCTCTCCCTCCATCATAGGCCGTGCAGAAGGCAAGGAAGAAAACAAAGCATCATTCCCTCTCGTTAGCATAGCCCTTGCAGCCCTTAGTGCAGCTTTTAAAACTCTATTTCTCTCTTTTTATTCGACATGAAACCAAATCAAACTTTTAGGGTTATATCCTACAATATCACAGTGTTATGTCTATGTTAAAAAGAATAAATATTTAATTAATTAATTTTAATATACATTTGATACATGTTTAACTCCATGAGCCTACAAATATGTTAGAAAAAGGATTAACAGACTAAATATTAGAATGTGACACTATATATAATAAAAATGTTGATTTATAAATTGAGATAAGGTTGACAAGTGAAGTAATAATAAATGAAAATTTACTATCAACAAGGGCATTAAATAATGTAGAACTTAAATAAGATTATATTGAAAAATCTAATAAAATTCACGGTGAGCATAAATATAGATATCAATCAAAATCAAGAGAAACAAAATAAAAATAAATATTAAATAATAAGTATCCATTACTATAGGATCATTACCTTAGAAAGACCAATACAAGTAATAGAAATTATATCGAATACCAATATAGGACACTTAGGAATTCATAGGAATTCAATTATCTAATTATATTTCTTATTGATGAATATTTCTATTTATCTTATAGGTGATTTCAGTACTGTTAAGGATTTCCCAGTTGACTACTATGATTAGACAGTATGAATAGGTGAGTAACCCAAACTTATTACATAGTTTGTGCTTGTAGCTTAGTTGTATTTATAATGAAAAGATAATAATAGAATTGTTGTGAGTATGGGTCTATAGGCATTGCATGCTATATGAGTTTGTTGGTTGCTAAGCTACACCAATAATAGTGATAATGGAATTTCTTATGAACTCATTGTATGTATAGCATGTTGACTGCATGTACTATGCTTGATCGCATTAAACCTAACTAAAAACTATTGGTACCATAAATGAAATGGACATGCATTGCATAATATGCATATACTGCGTTATAAAAGCATGACAACCTACTATGTGATAGTATTTCAATTCTCTGGTAATGCTTAGTTTTTCTAAGCAGAAGGCTACTAGCTCTACACAAGATTATCTTTGTTCTGTTGGTTCCATGGGAACTAACTGGTAAATGAAGGACGCTGCCTATAGTATTGCTTTGAAATGACTAACACTTAGTGGAGTTTCTAAGATTTGAAATAGGAAATGAGTGTTAAGACATGTTTAATATAAAGAGATAATTAAAGTGAGGATTTTGGTTTTCCTATATGCTTAGTTTCTCCTAGGTAGGTGGGTCATAGACGAGGCTTTCCTTTAACCCCTTGAGAAGGCGTAAATCTCCATTCTATTTAGATTCCATGTTATCCAAGCTTGTAATTGTGCATATATTTGATTGATGTATTACACATGGTTGGTAATAACTTGCTTAATATGTGATTTGTTCTAGTTATTCACTGAGCATGTGGTTTATGCTCACGCTCCTACAGTCCCTATAGGTTAATTCTACGGCCTTAGTTAATATCTTCTTAAAGCTTAGCCCCGGTAAGATTCTAAAGCTAGAAGATTTATGGGTTAAAAATGATAGTATTATCTAGTTATATGTATTAGATGATGTTGAACATCATTTTGTTACTTTGAGGACTTTACTTATGAGTTGTCATCCATAAATCTTATAATTTAGATAGTTATTTAGAAAGTTCTATGTATGGTGATGTATTTTTATATGTGCTCATCATTCTTATAATTGCAATTGAAAAGATCATGTTTTTGTTAAACTATGTCATTTTCCAATGCAAAACCAGTATTAACATGCATGTGATGAAATGTAACTAGGTCTCTTTCACTATTGTTTGACTTCGTGTTTATTTTATAACTTTAGGAACTATTACTAATTGGTACGGGTAAAGTTTGACTTACTTGGATTAATCTTAGAATTTTGATTTTATTATGCTAATTACATTTATATAATGGGTCTGAGCTATAGATACAAATTGAGTTGCTATAATCTAAAGAAATTATTAAACGTTTTGAGTATATTTGATGACAGCTCTTCATTGTCCTTAGTTATTTGCTTGAGGACAAGCAAACAATTAAGTGTGGGGATGTTTGATAAGTGCTAAAAGACCCATATTTTCTATACTCAATTGATATAATTTTACATTAATTCTATGAGAAATTCTTAAGAGAAAGATACTTAATTGTCGAATATTTGTGTTTTAAGAGTTCAAGTACTCATTTGGAAGATTTATGGATGATTTGAGCAAAAACAAGGAAGGATTTAACAAAGGCTACAAAGTGGTGATTTTCAAGTGTGCACAACGTTCATGCATGGCCATTCAGAAGCTTGTGCAGAGGAAGAAAAGGTGACGAGCAAGCATCTTCATTCCTGCCCTAGCAGCTGCACAAGGAGTGCACAAGGCAGTACAAGAGCAATTAACTCCATCCGAGAAGAAAAAGAAGATTTGAAGCTCTGCATAACCCCATGCACGGCTGTGAAGAAGGCTGTGCAGAACTTAAAGACTGCCAAAATCCGATTTTCTCATTGTGTACGGCCCCGAGCACGGCCGTGCAGACCCCCTGTGCACACATGACTTTTTCCTATGCTATAAATAGCCGCCTTATTGATTTATTTGGGGATCTTGAGCCGTACATTGGGAACCCTAGGAGAGAAAAGATGCACTTGGAAGAGAAAGATTGCTTGATCATCATAGATTATCACAAGATCATTCAGGGGTTGTATTTCTACATCATGTTTCTATTCTATTTCTCTAGATATTGTGTTTTTCTTGTAAACTCCATGGAGGAGTAGATTTATAACCCTAAATCTTGTGAAACCCTAAACCCAATATGAATTGAATTGTCTTGATTAATGAAAAAGTTTATACCTTTGCATCTATTCATGTATTATGATTGTTTTGTGATTGATTTGTGCACAAGGTTAATTACATATATGATTCTTATTAGATGAAAGAGGTTTTATCTAGTAAGTTGGATCTTCATGAATAGGAAAATCACATGTTTCATCTAGAGATAGAGAAACTTTGATTTGCTGCAATAAAGATTTGATCTTTGTGTATGAACTAGGATCTTTAATGTGATCTTGCATTGATATTAGTTAGAAAGAGGTTTCTATTAATTCATGCAAGATTAGGAATTGATCAACTCAAGGGAGTAATTAGTTTAAAAAGGAGGTTCATGCAGTGCAAGGTATGAATGAGCAATTAATCAATATATCTTTATGTGAAAAGTTAAGGTTTAGGGTGGAACAAGATGAGGGGTATGTTGCATATCTTGTGATTAATTATAATTCTTGAAAGTTTTCATAAGGATCTTAGGGTTAATTAGATCAGTAAATTAGTAGTTGATGATAATACATATAAATTTAAGAATTAGACTAAATAGTGGAGAAAGGGTAACACTAGTAATTGTTTCTTAGATTCCTGAGGACGATACCTGATTTTAATCATATACTATTTCGAAAAGGTATACTTGCCTTTGCTCATTCGTAGGATTAATTCTAGGTTTATAAATTTTAAAGTTTGATACTATTGGTTTGAGCGCATCAAGTTGAATGAATATAAAAACTTTTCAACGATTTCTCGAAGCATAACAATCTAGAGTGAAAGTAGTTGCATCAGTTCTTCCCCTGGATTTCCTCCTTTTAGTTTAAATCTCTTTATGATGTATTAGAGCCTTCAGAGGGACGAGTCTTAGCCCATATCTTTTCTTTTCTTTTCCTCTAGATGGGTTTTTGCCCACATCTTTTCAGGTCAAATTTTTTTTTTCCAAGTTCAGAAATCGAACTTATGCCATTCCTTCCTTCTCGTCATGGTAAGTTCATTGAGTCGGCACATCCTGGGCTCATCACCCAAGTGACCAAGTTTTGAAGGGACCACAAAGAACTCTCTCTCACCCTAACATTCAAGGTTGGATACTCATAACTCAAATACTCGAGTCATTGGAGTAAAATATAAGAAGCTTGTGTAGTTAATAGCGAGGTCAGACTTCGCTCTTCTGAAGGACCAAAGCCCGCCATATCAACTAGCTTTTAATAATCAATTCAGTATAAAGAACAATAGAGATTAATTCTAAGAAGGATCACCAAGTGATGAATTTCATATGCTCTTCCACTAAAGATTAGAAATGTTCTCAAAATTTTTTGAAACGAAAGTATACAAATCAACAAGTTCAGAACCATAACTATTGAACTTTCAACTACGGACTTTGATTCACTTTTAGACTCTAATTTCCATTACTAATTAGCAAGTAAGCTTATCTCCACCTAGATTTTATCTTACAATTTCAATTAACTATATTGATCACAAAATAGGTGAGTACGATACTATATAAGTCACTTTCATCTTTATTCATATATATATATATATATTTTCGAATATATTTTCAAGATCTATCAGTTCATAATTGGTTTTGAAGCATAATTGCAACCTGAACATGTAGGGATTTTTAATCAAGATTAAAATGAATTTCAAATTGCCACACAATCGATATGATCCAGTGCATAAAAATGTATGCTCAAGACTCAAATTTTCTTTTGTAATTGCCCATATCCCCACACTAATGTGAGACATTGTCCTCAATGTCTTGGCGATAAGGCACAAATAAAGAAAGAGAAAGAACACGGGAACTTCCCGGTTCATGTAGAGGGTTGATCATGATATTGACGCAACCGGAAGGAGAAAAGAGAAAATCCATATGAAAATTCAGCATCAGCATTAATCTGGTGAACCCAAAATAGATCATGCCTGAAGACAAAACCAAAAAGAAAAACAAAAGGTAAAGCTAAGCAGGAATTCCGAGAAGGAGTTCATCAAAATTACGAGTTGTCCCCAAAAGTCGGGCACTCAATAATAGAAGTAATAGATAAAAGCAAAAGAAAGACAGAAAATAGGATCATTGATCTCCATCAGTGACGTCCTCATTCGAGTCACTAGGGGACTCCGCAGCAGCACCATCGGCGACATCATCTCCATCATCACTATCACTCTCCTCCGCGTCGCCCTCATCCTCCGATGAATCATATTTAGATTCGGAGTAAACTTCAACAGGTCCTTTTCCCTTTCGCCCGACTGGCTCAGGCTCAGGTGAAGCTGGTTCCGGGGAAGTCTCATAAGTGGGGAGATCAGTATTGGGGGGAGTAAAACAACCAGCAATTTTCTCCAAAAACGCCCAAACTGAAGCTCGAAACCATTTGTTCTTTTGTCTCTCTTTTCTATTCAGCTTCCGTTCTTCATAAAAGTCTCGTTGCAACCGTTGGATATCACTGGTAGGATGTGGGGCCTGGGAGCTGGATGCAGATAAAGGAGTGAAAACTCCTTGAGAAGTGGTGGGGGCTCCTTTAGAAGGAGTGGGGAGATCGGTGAGCTTAACTAAGCCCTAACCGGGAAATGGACCGTCTGAGATTTTCTTGGCAGGCACTCCAATGGTAATGGGTGATGGTGCTTCAAAGATTTGAAAACCCTTGAGGAACTTGGTAATATAACCACCACAGTAAAGTCCCTTGGTCCTCGGGTCTGTTGCTTGTCGAAATAGAAACTTGGCCACTTCAAGACCCACATTAATCTTGGTTTTAGTGGCAATGCTGTACAACTGAAATAGTTCGAAGTTGTTTACCACACCATGATTGCTCTTGCGACTTCCGATGGTATGGGCCAACAAGTGATGAACCACCTTCAACTTGAGATTAGTCATGGATGTAGCTTTGGAACGAGATGGTTGATAACGAATAGCTGTTCCACATAGCTCCTCCTAATACTGTTGGGTGGTGAGATCAGATGGCCACGTTTTAGGCAATTGTGTGAAGCTCGTCTCATTGCACTCGTCAATGTCATAAAGACCCAAATAGACGTCGAACTTAGGAGTATAGACATGTTGTTGTTTGCCATAGACTTGAAAGTACATGTCATTGTTGTCTAGCTGGAGAGTGGATAGGAATTCCAGCGTAACTTCCCTATAAGCTGGTTCATTGATTTCAAAGAATGAAGCCCAGGGTCCTCCACTTAATAATTCCCGGATTTCTTGTTCGAGGCCATATTCACGAAGTAACTTCCAATCTAAGTATTCGTTGTTCATGAAGGCTTTCGCTTCGAGCTTTTCTCTCCGTTTCTTGCTCCACTCTTGCTCAGAGTATTTGACGAAGCGAGTTGGTCCCACGTCTTCTTCTTCGTGTTGAGTAGGCCTCTTCTTCTTGGCTTGCGAAGTGGAAGCCTGTCGCTTAGATCGTGGGCTTGTGGACTTATGCGCTACGCTTTTGGTTCGCACCATTTCTACATAAAAGATAAGCTTATCTCAGGAACATTGTACAAATTAATAACGAGCAAATTTTAAACATAACTCGACATAAGGAGACCATAGTTCACAGATATGCTCGGTGTCTAGAGCAGCGATGCAATCTTAGTATAAAACCGAAGCAATAATGAGTGCCAATCAAGCATTAAAAAAAACAGAGTAATACCAGGCAGGTGCAAGGCCGTGCAGAGGGTAGGGCATACTAGAGCTATAGGGAAAAACGTACTAAGGGAGCCACATTCAACACGAATTCACCAAGAATCTAACCAATAACATGCGGATGAAACCCTAGAATGTCGAATCATGGAAGAATTTGAGTAATATAAACATGAATGGTGCAAACTATCTGGGAATAATGATAGTAATATGGCTTGATTGCAAGGGAAAGACAAAAGCCCTAAAAGTTGTGCACATCCCTTAAATCGCATGAACCCTAACAACAAGATCGATCGGGCTAGATTTGTGCAAATGCTCATGGAAACCATAACAAGTACAAGCAAAGGATTCATTTATAGTGTCTACAGCACAGGACTACAACCACATTCGAACAACCGCCATTTTCAACCATAGTCCACTTACACCCATTCACCATGACAGAAACAGAAATGGGATTCCCAAAATGCAATCGTGCGAGAGAAAGCGAGGGAAATGAACATACTTACTTGAGTTTAGATGCACGAGTGAAACAAAATGAGTATATGATCTTGGTTGTGAATGTAATTGCATATCACCACCGTATCGGAGAGAGATGATGGGAGTTGGGATATATGAAGAGGTAATGGTAATGAAAGAATGAGAGGGAGGAGACAGTTTTTAAAACAGAAATTTGTTTTTTTTTTTTTTATATAGATGTGCACGGCCTCCTGCACGGCCATGCTCGGGACCGTACAGGTTAGGAAAACATGACCCGAGAGTATGTTGCCTGTGTAGGTGTGTGTGTAGGTGTGTGTGCATGGGGCCATACAGGTTAGGAAAACATGACCCGAGAGTATGTTGCACCGAGAGCAACGTGTGTGTGAATGAGTGAGTGTAAAGTGAGACTGCACAGCCATGCTCGGGGCCGTGCATGTTGGAGAAATATGCACCAAGAGTGTGTCACTTGTGTAGGAAGTATGTGCATGGGGGCCTGCACGACCATGCTCGGGACCGTGCAGGATGGAGAAATGTGCCCCGTAACCTCTATAGAGAAACTTAGAGTGTGCACTGGCAGCTGCACGGCCGCTGCTCGGGGCCATGCAAGCTAGAAAAACATGTACCGACACTATGATATCGTGATTTCCAAGTGTGGATTAGCTTGTGCATGGCCATGTTCGGGGCCGTGCAGGGTTGTAAAAAGTGTCCAATCTCAAGTAGTGCCGAGGCGCAACTTTGTGCAAGTATTAACAAGTCGTACGAGTTTTGTGCACTTTGTTATGAGTAATAAGATTGAAAAGAACTTATCAGTTACGCTTGAGATTAAAACTTGAGAGATCATACTTGAGATTAAAACTTGCATTCCCACACTACGAAATCAATGCTTTCTTCCTTCGGTTAAGTCGGAGAACATCCAAAACCTGCAATTTTGACAGCAGTAGACAAACTTAGGATAGTGAAGCGAAAGAAAAACTAAGGAAACTAGACTTACCAAAGTTAGACATGGGTTGCCTCCCAAGAAGCGCACTTGTTTAACGTCGTTGGCTCGACTTCCTTCACATTTGTCAGCTAAGCGTCTGGTAAATTGAGTCGAAAGACCTCTCGATTCTCACGATTGGTTCCGTCACTCAAATAGAGTTTCAAGCGATGGGCATTGACTTTAAAATTATCATGATCGGTGTTCAAGCTCTACCGCTCCATGTGGAAATACTGTCTTAACCACAAAAGGACCGGACCATCGTGATCTCAATTTTCCGGAAAAAGTTTTAATTTGGAATTAAACAGCAGAACTTTGTCCCCTTTCTTGAACTCCCTTGACTGGTGGATGTGTGAATCATGATATTTCTTGACTTTCTCCTTGTAAATCCTCATATTTTCATAAGATTGCCTTCTCCACTCATCAAGTTCATTCAGTTGTAGCTTTCTTTTTACTCCAGCATCTCCCAAATCAAAGTTGACCAATTTGATTGCCCAATGTGCTTTATGTTCAATCTCCACCAGGAGGTGGCTTGATTTCCCATAAACTAACCTATAGGGAGTGGTCCCTAAAGGGGTTTTGTAAGCCGTTCCATATGCCCATAAAGCGTCGTCAAGCTTTTCAGACCAATCTCTTCTATTATGTTGCACTGTTTTTTCGAGTATACGCTTTAGCTCACGGTTGGAGACTTCGACTTGACCGCTTGTTTGGGGGTGGTACGGTGTAGCAATTCGATGTGTAACTCCATATCTCTTCAACACCTTCTCCATTTGGGTATTGCAGAAGTGTGTTCCCCTATCGCTTATGATAGCTCTAGGGGCTCCAAACCGAGAGAATAGCTTTTTAAGGAATTTAACAACAACTCGTGCATCATTTGTGGATAATGCTTGGGCTTCAACCCACTTGGAAACGTAATCCACTGCTACTAGGATGTATTTATTCCCATAAGAAGTGGGGAATGGTCCCATAAAGTCGATCCCCCATAAATCAAAAACTTCACATTCAAGAACAAAGTTTTGAGGCATCTCGTTTCTTCTGGAGATATTTCCAACACGTTGGCAGCTATCACAACTGGCACATAGACGTTGGGCATCTTTAAATATTGTGGGCCAATAGAACCAGCTTCTAAAACCTTATGTGCAGTTCGGTTAGCAGAATAGTGACCCCCAGCAGGTCCGGAATGACACGCACTCAAATTTTCCAGCCTCATCATGGGAGACACACCTTCTAACCATTTGATCACCACAAACCCGGAATAGGAAAGGATCCTCCCAATAGTAGTATTTAAGTTCTGAAAAGAACTTCCTTTTTGCATGAGAATTAAGACCATCGGGAAGAACTCTAGCCACCAAATAATTTGCAAAGTCTGCAAACCAAGGTGTTTCCACATTCATGAGCTGATATATAGCATATAGCTTCTCTTCTGGAAAGGAATCATTATATCTTCCTCCTTGAGCTCTTCTAAATAGGGGTTCTCAAGTCTTGAGAGGTGATCAGCAGCTAGATTTCCGCCCCTTTCTTATCACGAATTTCCACATCGAATTCTTGCAAGAGTAGTATCCAGCGGATTAATCTCGGTTTTGCATCTGTTTTAGTGAGCAGAAATCTCAAAGCTGAATGATCCGTTATACAATCACCTTAGAAAGAATGAGATCCTAAATTTGTCAAATGCGAACACCACAGCCAGCATTTCTTTCTCAGTAGTGGTATAATTAGCTTGAGCACTTGTGAGAGTCTTGCTGGCATAGTATATAGGTTGAAAGTGTTTATCACGTCTTTGACCAAGAACAGCTCCAACGGCATAATCACTGGCATCGCACATGAGTTCGAAAGGCAAACTCCAATCCGGGGCTATCATGATAGGTGCATTGGTCAACTTCTCCTTGAGGACATCGAAGGCATGGTGGCATTCGATGTAAAGTGAAAAGGCGCATCTTTCTCAATAGTTTAGTTAGAGGCCGGCTATTTTGGAGAAGTCAAGAATGAAGCGTCTATAGAAGCCAGCATGGCCTAGAAAGCTCTGATGGCCTTAACTGAATTTGGTGGAGGAAGTTTAGAAATCACCTCCACTTTCGCTTGATCGACTTCAATGCCTTTGTGGAAACTTTATGGCCAAGCACAATGCCTCCTTACACATGAAGTGGCATTTTTCCCAGTTTAAGACTAGATTTGTCTCTCACAACGAATTAGCACCTTTTCAAGTTCTCTAAACAATCCGAAAATGTCCCCGAAAACTGAGAAGTCATCCATGAAGACCTCCATGATCTTTTCTACCAAATCGTCAAAAATAGCCAACATACACCGCTGAAACGTAGCTGGTGCATTGCATAAACCAAATGGCATTCGTCTGTATGCATATGTACCATAAGGGCAAGTGAAGGTAGTCTTCTCCTGGTCCTCTGGAGCAATCGGTATCTGGAAGTATCCGGACATTCCATCTAGGTAACAATAGTACATGTGTCCGGCTAGTCTCTCCAACATCTGATCTACAAAGGGAAGAGGGAAATGGTCCTTCCGAGTTGCATCATTCAGTCTCCGATAATCTATGCAAACTCGCCATCCGGTTACAGTACGCATTGGAATAAGTTCGTTCTTATCATTGGGGACCACAGTCATCCCTCCCTTCTTTGGTACAACTTGTGTCGGGCTAACCCATTTGCTATCAGAAATAGGGTATATAAGACCAGCGTCAAGAAGCTTAATGACTTCCTTTTTAACCACCTCTTTCATATTGGGGTTTAGCCTTCTTTGTGGTGCACTACTGGCTTCAAACCGTCTTCCAAAAGAATTTTATGAGTACAAAAAGAGGGATTGATACCTTTTATGTCTGAAATTTGCCATGCGATTGCTTGTTTATGAGCTCTCAAAACTGTAAGTAGTCGATCTTTTTGTTCTTGTGATAAATCCGAAGCAATGATAACTGGAAGCTTGGAATCTGCTGCAAGGAAGGCATACTCCATAGTCTGGTAGCTGCTTTAATTCCAAAACAGGCGGTTTTTCAATAGAGCTCCTAAGCCTTGCTTCATTGCCGCTTTTAAGTTTTCAAATCCACCAAGGGTGTAATCTCTTCTGCAGCATCAAGTTGTTCTGTACAAGCTTGACTTCTGGTTACTCACATGTTCCTCTCTCCTCTTGTCAAGCTCAGCTCTAATTCATCTTTGCATAACAACTCTGCATAGTGATCATTGACGGAGGAGTCAACAATGTCAACCGAATAGCATGAATCATCGGTACTCATGGATACTTAAGGCTGGAGCAATTTTAACTACCAACTCTTCATCACCGACCTCAAGGTAAGTTTACCTCCCTCTACATCAATCAAAGCCCTGGCGGTGTAGCAAGGAAAGGTCTTCCCAAAATGAGAGGTACGTCTCCATCTTCATCCATATCAAGAACCACAAAATCAACTGGATAGATGAACTTTCCTACTTTCACCAAAACATCTTCAATTATCCCTTGAGGGAATTTAACAGACCGATCAGCAAGTTGTAAGCTCATCCTAGTGGGTTTAGGTTCAGCAAGGCCTAGCTTCTTGAAAAATGAATAGGGCATCAAGTTAATACTTGCTCCCAGATCAGCTAAAGCTTTTTCAACATTGATATCGCCAACCACACAGGGGATTGTAAAGCTACCAGGGTCTTTTAGCTTTGGAGGAAGTCTATTTTGAATGATAGATGAGCATTTGCCCCAACTTCCACTGTAGAAACATCCTCCAATTTTCGCTTGTTCGATAAAAGTTCTTTCAAGAACTTTGTATACTTCGGCATCTGTGAAAGCGCCTCAACAAAAGGAATGTTAATGTGTAACTGCTTAAATAAGTCCAAGAATTTACCAAATTGTTCCTTGTCCTTTGTCTGATTGAGGCGAGCTGGATATGGAATCCGTGGCTTGTATTCTTTCACAACTGGAGGTGATGATTTTGTTCCTTGTTTGGTCTCTCGAGTTCCACTTCTTCACCATAGGATTTTTTTGCTTCGCTATCCTGCTCCTTTGGTAAGGCGGTATGTAACTCCTTCCACTTCTCAAATTAATAGCCTTTACATGCTCCCTAGGATTGGGTTCAGTATTGCTGGGAGTGCACCTTGAGGTCTCTCAGACATAAGCTTAGCCAATTGGCCAATTTGCTTCTCAAGATTATGAATGGAAGCCTCTTGATTTCTATGACGAGCATCAGAATTTTGAATAAATTGTGCCAGCACATCTTCAACATTCGGCTTCTTTTCAGGTGGTGGTAAAGCAGGGGGTTGTTGAGGCCTGGTAATTGTTGCGGTTGTTGCCTCTGAAATCCTGGTGGATTGTTCGATCTTTGAGCATTTTGATTGCTCCATGAAAAATTAGGGTGATTCCTCCAGCCAGGATTATAGGTGTTACTATAGGGATTATAATTTCCCGAAGTTCTATCAAACTTATTCATAAAGTTGACCTCCTCGATGCTAGAAGCCACACTAGCAACATCATAATCCCCTATGGAACTCATAGGAGCCCCATTCTGAGACAA
Source organism: Combretum micranthum (assembly GCA_024138025.1). Lineage (NCBI taxonomy): Eukaryota > Viridiplantae > Streptophyta > Magnoliopsida > Myrtales > Combretaceae > Combretum > Combretum micranthum. The sequence continues at coordinate 44,485 of JAMXBD010001363.1, read as the reverse complement.
GATTTCTACGTTTGGTATATAATTTGATCCTGCACTTGACATAGGCTGCATTCTACCCATTTGAGCTGTAAGTGAAGCCACTTGTGCTTGAAGTTTAGCAATCTCATCTGACTCATGCATGGCAGCAACATGTCTTGGTTTGGTCCTTTCGCTGTGCCAATAGAATGTATTGCGTGCCATATCATCAATTAAATCATAAGCTTCAGGAGCACTCTTTTTCATCAAACCTCCACCAGCCACAGTGTCAATCATTGTTTTCAGTTGATCACCAAGAGACATATAAAATATCCGAATTAAATCATGCAGGGAAATCCCATGGTGGACAACGCCGAAGGAGTTCCTTGAATCGTTCCCAAACTTCATATAGTGATTCTCCCTCAAATTGGCGGAAAGAAAATATCTCATTCCTCAAATGGATTGTCTTGTTAGGTGGAAAGAATTGCTCCAGAAATTTCTGTGCTACTTGAGCCCAACTGGTCAACGAATGAGGAGGTAAGGAATTCAACCAACTACTTGCCTTATCCCTAAGAGAAAAAGGGAATAATCTAAGGCGTATAGCATCCTCAGAAACTCCATTGCTTTTGATAGTGCTACAAATTTGCAGGAAACTTTTTAAGTGAGCATGTGGATTTTCTGTAGTTCCCCCACCAAATTGGTTTACTTGCACCATCTGAATTAAGGGGGTTTCAGCTCAAAATTGTTTGCCTGAATTGTAGGCATTGCAATAGGTGGTGCAACTCCATCGATTGTGGGCATAAATAACTCACACATAGGTCGATGAAGATTATTTGCAGCAATTTGAATTGGATTGTTCCCGTCACCATGAACCTGATTCAGAGCATCCTCATTCCTATCTCCATCCATGGTGCTTGATCTTACTAGGTTGTTTCTTAGCTCTCAATCGTCTACGAAGTGTTCGTTCAATCTCAGGATCAAGATCAATATATTCCGATGAGGAACTTCTTGGCATAAACTGTAAAAGATGAAAGCAATTACAGTTTATGAAATATCCAAAAAGAAAGGTAATTAAATTGCAAAAAGAAGATAAATGACTAAATTAGTAGTTATTCAGGCTATCCTAATATTGCAAGATTCCCCGGCAACGGCGCCAAAAACTTGATGCGCTCAAACCGATCGTATCAAACTTTAAAATTTTAAACCTAGAATTAATCCTACGATCGAGCAAAGGCAAGTATACCTTTTCGAAATAGTATATGATTAAAATCAGGTATCGTCCTCAGGAATCTAAGAAACAATTACTAGTGTTACCCTTTCTCCACTATTTAGTCTAATTCTTAAATTTATATATATTATCATACTACTAATTAACTGATCTAATTAACCCTAAATCTTTATAAAACTTTCAAGAATTATAATTAATCACAAGATATGCAACATACCCTCATCTTGTTCCACCCTAAACCCTAACTTTTCATAAAGATATTGATTATTACTCATTCATACCTTGCACTGCATGAACTTCCTTTTTAAACTAATACACCCTCGAGTTGATCAATTCCTAATCTTGCATGAATTAATAGAAACCTCTTTCTAACTAATATCAATGCAAGATTGCATTAAAGATCCTAGTTCATACACAAAGATCAAATCTTTATTGCAGCAAATCAAAGTTTCTCTATCTCTAGATGAAACATGTGATTTTCCTATTCATGAAGATCCAACTTACTAGATAAAACCTCTTTCATCTAATAAGAATCATATGTAATTAACCTTGCGCAAATCAATCACAAAACAATCATAATACATGAATAGATGCAAAGGTATAAACTTTTTCATTAATCAAGCAATTCAATTCATATTGGGTTTAGGGTTTCACAAGATTTAGGGTTAGAAATCTACTCCTCCATGGAGTTTACAAGAAAAACCAATAACTAGAGAAATAGAATAGACAACATGATGTAGAAAATACAACCCGAATGATCTTGTGATAATTTATGATGATCAAGCAATCTTTCTCTTCCAAGTGCGTCTTTCTCTCCTAGGGTTCCTAATGTACGGGCTCAAGATCCCCAAATAAATCAATAAGGCGGCTATTTATAGCATAAGAAAAAGTCATGTGTGCACAGGGGGTCTGCACGGCCATGCTCGGGGCCGTGCACAATGAGAAAATCGATTTTGGTCGTCTTTAAGTTATGCACGGCCTTCTACACGGCCATGCACAGGGTTGTGCAGAGCTTCAAATCTTCTTTTTCTTCTTGGATGGAGTTAATTGCTCTTGCACCGCCTTGTGCACTCCTTATGCAGCTGCTAGGGCAGGAATGAAGATGCTTGCTGGTCACCTTTTCTTCCTCTGCACAAGCTTCTGAATGGCCATGCATGAACGTTACGCACACTTGAAAATCACCACTTTGTAGCCTTTGTTAAATCCTTCCTTGTTTTTGCTCAAATCATCCATAAATCTTCCAAATGAGTACTTGAACTCTGAAAACACAAATATTCGACAATTAAGTTTCTTTCTCTTAAGAATTTCTCATAGAATTAATGCAAAATTATATCAATTGAGTATAGAAAATATGGGTCTTTTAGCACTTATCAGCATGCGAGATTGTTTTTTATATTTCTCTAATTTTTCTAAATATAAGTTTTAGACATCAGAAAGTATCATAATATATATATTACCACTAGGGTACCCTTCGATGTGATAATAACAAAGCTTAACTTGTTGTCATATGACAAATTTCATCGTCTAATATCTCATTTCACTATATCAGTGCTTCATTCCTCACCAAAAGGTTTGTTTCACCATAATTGGTTTCAATTCCTCATTGTAAGTCTCTTTTTACCATAACAGGGCTCAATACCTCATCTTAAAGGTCATTGCACTATAGTCAGACTTAATTCGTTATTGTACGTCTCGTTTTACCAAATAAGGCTCAATTCTTCGTCATAAGGCTCATTTCACCATAACAAAGCTCAAAATGACACTTATTACACCATACATCAAGTTTACCATAATAAGGGTTATTTGCATACACATACACTAATTTCATCTAAAAGAAGGCTATTCTCATCATATATACATCAAAACAACACTTCTTTCACCATGCACATACTATTTACACTAAAATGAGGGTCATTTTACTACATACCGATTTCACTAAAATAAGACTTAAATCATTACAAATGCACCATTCTCACCAAAGAAAAGACGCTCTTTTGTTCACATACATATCATTTTCATCAAAGCAAAGCTTATTCAATTATTGGTACACCATATTCACTATAACAAGATTTATATTACTAGATGCAGGACGAGTTTTCCAAAATAGGCTCTTTTCACCCATATTATATATACACACATATATTTACACCATTTTCACCATAACAAGTGTCATTTTATCACGCACAAACTATTTTCACCATTCATATATTGTCCTTTTTTTCCCCAAAACAAGTTTTATTTCATTATGTACATTGTTTTCATCACAATAAATGATATTTCACCACAAACGCACTATTTTCACATTACCACAAATGCACCGTTTTCACCATAATAAATTCATTTCACCATATATACACATTTCAACAAAAAAAGACCATTCTCACCAAACATATGATGTCACAAAAAAAGCCTCATTTTACTATAATATACCAATTCAATTAAAATAAGGCTTATTTCACCATATATTTACCGTTTACAATAACAATTAGACTCATTTCACCACAATATGTGATTTTCACAAAAACTAGTTTCATTTTACCATACATGCATTAATTTCATTAAAAAAGGACTCATTTCATCAAACATATATCAGTTACATAAAACAAGACTCACATCACAATATTTCTTACAGGCTCTATTCATCACATATATATCGACCAAACCATGGAGCATTTCATCAAACAAAGTCAGTTTTCATGAAAAGGCTTATTTCACTACTTATATATTGTTTTCACCAAAGCATACCTATTTCACTAAAATACATTGTTTTTGCGTAGTAAGGGTTCTTTCATTATAGATAGAACAATAACACAAAAAGAAGGTTTATTTCACTATACATATTATTTTCATTAAAGAAAGATCAATCTATTGATGTAAAGCTCGTTTCGTGTGTAGATAATGTTTACACCAAAACAGGGTCAATTATTTGATTAAAGGTTTATTTCATCACCCATATACTGATTCAATCAAACTAAACTCATTTCACCACCCAAGCATTATTTTCACAAAAACCATATGCTCATTTCACCATAGATACCATTTTCTCTTTTTAAAAAAAAAACTCTTTTTACACATATGTTGCTTTCATCAAAGTAAGGCTTAATTCACTTGTTTTCACCTAACTATATAGCATTTCATCACACAATGTTGATTTTCACCCACAAAAGGTTCATTTCACCTTGCAAACACCATTTTCTACAAAGGCTATTTGACATTGTAGGTCCTAGTTAACAAACAAGAGAGAGGTAAATTTTTGTTATTAAAAACCTTTTCAAATTATAAGCTTATCATGCACAATTAATATATATAAATGCGATGCAAATGAAATAATAATAAAATTAAAATACAAAAAAGTATATGAGGCTAGAGATATATAGAGATTCCTCCCTATAAGTCAATCCTCTCTCCCAGCTTCACTGTTAGGATTCGGCCTCCACACCGATTGTTCTACTAATCCAATCAAATTGAGAAATTACAAGCATCAATGCTATCTTGCTTTATCTTACAAGCCTTAAACCTAGGCTAATCACAAAACTACAAGATAATAAAATGTAATCCTCTCAACAAACATACAACTTAACTCTCACAAATAAAAAGCTTAGATAATTTAGTGAGATACAATGGATTCTTGAAAAATTAAGTGCAAAAACGTAAGTAAGGAACTTCTTAAATATGTTCTAAAGAAGGCTATCAAAGAATATCAATAGTAAGATGAGTATTTTAAGCTCTTGTTGTATGTTATGCTTCAAACTTCTTTTGTTTATATATCATTCTTATAACATCTCTCTGATGATAGCCCAGACATATCTTCAAAAATATCTTCAAATCAATAGGTACTTTATCTTCTTGAATTTGAACATTTGAAGCTTGAAAATATCTCACAATATCTATGTATAGTTATCTTGAAAAATTAAATAAAGATTTTATCCATTCTTTAATTCATCTCTACCTTTATCCATTAAGAATATTGAGAATTTAAAAGCTCTATAAATATCTAGAATATTGTTGAAACTGCATAATATAGAAGTCCCACAAAATCTGAGAATAAGTTGTTATGAATATCTTATCTTCTTCCGCACATTTTATCATCTTATGATAACGGCTATCTTGTTACAAATAATCTTCGTCTCCCATCTTTGTCTTCAATTAATTCATTTGATGTCTTCATGATTGAAAATATATTTCTTCTAAACTATCTTCATTAAAATACTGGATAAAAGAAAATTTCTTGTGAAACTTATTAGAATCTACAAAAATCGAGCTTATCATTTAACTTGTCCCCACGGATTTTAATCCTCCCTAATTGTGTATTACCCAAATACACCTAATAAAGTGGAGCTGGGTCTTCATATTGATCCTTATGAGAATAAAAGTAGCTTGTCAAGCATAAAATCCTTTTTTATAAGTTATAGGTCTTTTGTGTAGGTTAAATATAAGATCTAATAACACTTTTGAAAAATATTATGATAAACCTTTTGATATGAAATATTAAATCTACACACTTGATAAAATAGCTTAGATATATTTGATTCATTTTTGTTATCTTCAAAATTAAAAGAATAGCCTAATAGATGTCGCATATACCAATTTCACCAAAATAAAGCTCATTTCACCAAAATACATCATTTCTATTTGATAAAGGCCGATTCCTTGATGTAAGACTCCTTTCACCACATAAACATTATTTTCATCGTTTTTGGGTCATTTATAGTTTCACCATAACAAGCCTCCATTATTTATAATATGGCTTTTTCCACTATTACGATATGATAAAATCTTTAATATCCTATCTATTATGCAATTCCTATCTCCATCCTTTTAAACATTTTCTATCAGTTGGTCAGGCTTTAGTTTTCTTGTTGTTACCTTCTTTTTATCTCATCCTTTCCTTGTATTCTATAAATACTCTTGTGCAACAATTAAATCAATATACATAATATAACACAAAGTTTATTATTTCCAGTTCTCTATTTCTCACATGATATTAAAGCCATCATGGTCAACTAAGTTACACCCACCCATAAGCATCAACGCTAACAGCCCCCCATTGCAAATTATACTTTTGTTATCAAATTAAATACCAAAAACTATCTTGCTTAGAAAATCCAATTTGCTTCTCTTCTAAATTATGAAAATATGAAGCAATTCATTGATGGTACTTCAGCACCACCTCAAGCTATTCCTTCAAATGATTAAAATGTAACAATTCTTAATCCTAACTATATAGCTTGGTTTTCTAAAGATCATCTTCTACTTTCCTGGACTTTATGTCACGTCCTAAGGGTATCTTAAATGTGGCAGTCCGCCACATATAATATCAAGTCTTAAGAATGACTATCTTAGTCACGCGAAAGTCTCGATATTCTATGTAAAGCATACAATATGGTAATAAGAGACGCTATTGGGAAGTGTGGTTTAAGCAAGTAATAATGAACATACAAGAATGTAGAAATAAAGATAACTCATAATAGAAATTAAAAGTCTAATACATAATTCTTAGGGCATTCCCTCGCTAATTCTCCAAGGATCAAGTAAAAGTTATTAATCTTTACAAATTAACTTAAACACTTCATCAAAAGATTTTAAAGGAAGTCTATTCTAATCTTCGAGTAGATTTCCCCCAAAAGCTTCCCAAAAAGAAGACTTCCGCGGATATGGTAAGACCTCTGGTATAAGAATAGCTGGTCTTGCATATACAAAAGTCTATAGGGGTGTAAGTTTTACAAGCTTAGTGAGAATATTCCCGTTTACATACTCAAAACAAATATATCAACCAAGTTTTATTATACAAGCAAATGAAATGCAACAACCACGTGAGCATATAAGACGTATGATTTTCCAGGAACCATATGTGGAATGAATTTACGCTCTTATTCGGAATTAGGTATATTGATCAATTACAGCCAACAATTTTATAACATTAATTTTTCATAGTTCTTACCGACTACTATACGCCACCAAAAATATGTAGATCTTACCAGCTCCTACTCACCACATATATATTATACCGGTTATGCCTACCACCACCATCATACACTTGTCCAATTAACTGTACAATAGCGAATGAAATGTGAATCAACTCGTGAAGTGCATGCATTAAATTTTATTTAAAGTCTAACCATTAAATTTCAATTTCTTGCATGTGATCAACCAATTTCAGACACTTTAACATACTAGTAAACGTACAATTCATTATAAGAAATTCGTGGCTCGATATGCTTAAAGTTCTTTCACCAACATTATAAGTCACATTCACTTTCCATTTTATTTTTTCCTATATTTAGTGCTACTATACTACAAGTACAATCATAAGTATGAAAAACAGGAGAAGTAGACTTACTTGCTCATGGCTTGATGACACTTCCTTAGTTGAAATAGTTCTTGAGATAGTATACATCATCCTTCTCATTTCCTAAAAAAAGGAAATACTGAAAACGAGCATTCCATGGAATTTCTAGCCAAAAATTCTAATTCTATCTTCTAGTTGCGGTAAAATTCATATGGGTGGAAATTCCAACTTAAAATGGCCATAACTTGCTTATTTTAACTCGGAATTTTGCATATTATATATTTTTTTCTACCTACTTGAAAAGATTTATTCATTTTTAAGGTTATTTTTATCATAAAAAGTCGTTTGGGTTCCAAAACAACAAGGTACAGATTCATCATGAAAATCCTAGCTTTTAAAACATAAGTTTCCAAACTTTTCTTCATCCATATATCCTTGTACAAAAAAATATTGATATTTATATAGTTGAAATATCCTTTGAATATATATATATATAGACTCATATTGTATGCATGAATTTAGTGATGTTGTCTCAACAATGATTTCTTTAAAACAATGTGTACTAAAAGTTTGAAAAAGCAAAGACTTAAAGATTTACTTAAGTTTGTTGCAAAAATTCCTTAAATTATTATAAATAAATGTTTCCTGCTCTAAATTTTATTTCTTAACCTTTGAGAATAATTTAATTGTCTAAAAATGATTTTAGTCTTTTTAGGATTCTTACAACTTCATTTTTTTTAGCGGTTTAAAATTATAGTTTTTTCTAAGTATTAATTGGTAGTGACTACAATTTCTTAAAGTGATCTTATTTATGTGTTCTAAATTTTCTTTAAAGTTAGTTCCACTTTAAATGAATAATGATAATGACTTTCTAAGTTATTTACTAACTTTATTTCCTAAGTAAGACTTATTTCTAGGAGGTTATTCTTTGGTGATTTTAAAACTTGTTTAGACCTTAGTATTTTAGAGTGTTTGTAAAAATTTTACAAATGAGTTTAAGAAAAACCTTTGTTAAACAAAGAAATAGCAATATTAAGTTTTAAAGAACATTCTTATTTCATTGGCTTGAAAAGAGTGTATGATAAATTTACTTTAAGTGTTCTTTGATGAAATTCCATGTATACTATTACTAAAAACTTGTGTTAAACTTATCTAATTTTGGAAAAGATTTGTTAAGATAAAACTTTAAGACTTATCGAAAAAATCATTTATTAGATGACCAATATTTGTTTTTAAAGAGAGTTCCTATTCTTCTCGTTTTAAGGAAACTCTTTTTATTTTTGTTGAGACAATATCGATATATTCATGCATGAGTTCGAATATGTAGCCATGAGAAATAGAATATTATCATATAATAAAATAAGATATATATAAGAATCAATATGAGCATAATAATAAGGTCAAGTATTGGGAGCTATAGCTTCGTCAAGGCAACTCGAGACTAAGAATAGACTAGTCCCAAAAGAAAAAGGAAAGAAAGAAAAGAAAAAGCAATAATAAGAGCAATAATAATAGTAAGAGCATGTTAGTTGAGTTAGTGAGCATTTAGGCTCTAATAAATATATAGATATACATACAGATAATAATACATATATAAAGTTAAGTTAGGAGCATAATAACAACAATAATAACATAGTATAACAAAATATATATAAGAAATTCTTGGCATGTGCAAGAAAAAAAACATGAACATGTTATTACTTCTACAACTCTCATGAGTTTTAAGAAATAACACCATGGTCATGCTAAGTTACATGACATAGAAATAATAGTAGAAAGGTTTTACCTAAGAGTATTTTTGTTTAAAGGAAGAAGATAATGAGTGTAGCATTATGTGGGTATTGGTAGTAATAGATGGTAGATGTTTGTGTGTAGAGAAGGATTTTGGAAGAAAATTTGATGGAAGAGAGTTTTAGTAGAGAGAATTTGTGGAGAAATTTTGGAAGAGTTTTGTTATGTAAAATAAGTGTGTGAAAGAAATGGAGAGAGGGGGGATATTTATGGAGATTTGTGGAGAGAAATTAGATGTAATAAAATAAATTAAAAAAGAAAAATAATTGAGTTGAAGAGAGAAGGGGAGGCACCGGCAATGATGTAGAAGAGGGAGGGAATTGATTTTATTTGTTATTTTGTAATGAAAAGTAATTAAGATGTGAAGTATGGTAGATGTGAAGTTGTATTAGAAATGAAAAAGTAGAAATAGGTGTGTAGGCAGTAAGAAGAGGTAGTAAGATAAAGTAAAGATAGATGAATAGTAAAATAGGACAAGGAATAGTAAACAAGACTAATAATATACAATTAAGTAAAGAAAATACAAGTATAAATGCAATTTCTGTTATTTTTAGCTGCTGAAAAATTACGAAACTGATATTTTTGAAATCCTTGTATTATTACGGATCTAACAGTGTTATCATAATATTTTTACTATTCCGAGCCCCAAGACACGCTTTTCAGGAGCTAATCCCGTTTGGATCCGAAATACACTAAAAATTAGCGAATCTGATATTTTTAAGTTTTCTTATATTATTGTGAACTATTCCATAATTAATTTGATTTTGTTATTTACTGCTCGTTCACTTCATTGTAATTGCAATTCAATTACAGCCTTATTCCTTACGATTAGTTATTACGCCGTTTAGTTCACCGAATAGTAATTCCACAATGAATCTCTATTACACAAAACATTGAATAGCCATTCTTTATTCAAACCTATGAATACTAATTCAATGCTGGAATTATCTTTTTTGCAAAATACGACCATTTAAATAAAAAATTAATAAAGAAAAATCATATTACAGCTCTATTCCATTACTTCGTAATAGAAATTCCATTACAGCCTTATTCATTCAGCGAAGTGAACGAGCCGTTAAGATTTACGAGTAGGGGATTGTCGAATCAAAATACCAGGGTTTGCTCTACTCTTTTGTTGACTTTTAAAGTTTTCGATTGACCTTTAATTCTAAGATTTAAGCATAAACTTAACAAAATTTCAAAGGTTTACACTTTATCTTCATTAATAGAAGAAGCATGCCCTTATATTATTTGAGCAAAATTTGTCTATTCAACATGGAAAGCATTAGAGTTGAATAAGAATGATATGACCATCACTTAATATCTCCTAAAGGAAAAAACCTTAGCTAATGAGTTAGTCATTACAAGACGTCTATTACATGATGTAGAGTTGAATGACATAATTTACAGCAATGCTAGTATAGACTTTCATCCTATTATTTCAAGTCTAATCTTATGGCAAGAACATGTTCCCTTCTCTAAGTTACACAATCAACTCATATCTCATGAGATCTTATTATAGAGTTTTCAAGAATCACCTACAGCAAATCTTGCTTACCGACCTCAAAATTCAAGTGCACCAGCACCAAGGGGCTCCTCTCTAGCTTTTATTTAGTCTCAAACTTTTAACAATTATAACAATAGACGGAAGTGTTAGATTTATGGATATCACAATCATACTGTAGTGAATTGTTGAAGAAGGTATACACCATGTCAAGGCAATTAGCATTACCATCCCTCCCCATAAGCTAATCTTTCTTGGAATATTGGTTTTCTTGTTGATCCGTCTTCAACATACCTACAGTCTTCACCTGCTTCCTTGCCACCTAAGGTTCGTACTGTACCTTTAATATCTTAATACTAGCGCTACCCACCATATGACTCTTATTGTCCATACATTAGTCAATCCTCAAGAATACAATGGTAGTGATCAAATAAAGGTTGGTAATGGTCAAGCCTTACAAATATCTCATACTGGTAATGCTTTTTACCCATCTCTAAATAATAAAAAACTAAATCCTAGGGATGTTGTTCATGTTCCAAAAAATTCCAAATCGTTGCTATATGAGCAACAATTTTCTAGAGATAATAATATTTTTGTAAGTTCCATCTTAATTAACTTTTGGTTAAACAACAGGGAATAAGAGAATCCTATTGCGATTGTATTAGCTCTCTAAGCCAACCACATGGCTATGTTATCCGAGTTAAATTGTTTTGCATCTAAGCATGCTAGGTTTGGACCATCTAATTACAATAAAGCATTAAAAATAATAAAAGACAATGGTTTTTTACAAGGATACAACTGAGGTGGGTTTAGGATAAGTCTTACAAAACCCGAACTCGGCCCATTTCCTTATAGGGTCGCTTAAACCCAAACCTGACCCGTGACCTTATAAGGTTCTATGTGCAATACCTGTCACGCCCCAATAGTACCCTAGTAGTAATATATATATATTGATATAGCCTGATAATCCAGACGATATCAAATACACATATTCATACTAGAACTACTTTAGAAAGTGACGTGTTTTTAACAAAACAGGATCTTTTTGGTTGCGTGATAACAAACGATGAAAGTAAATAAAATCACAATACCATAATTAAGTACTACAATCTGAATAATAACTATTACAAACCATAAAACTATCTAAGTTCTCAAATAATAAAAATTGATGCACTAACATCAATTAATACATATAAATAAAGAAACTATTTTTCCCTGTTTCCAAAACTCTTCCAGCTTTAGAATCATACCGGCTCTAAGCTCCTAGAAGCCACCAACCAAGGCTTAAGTGTCATCCTGTAAGGACTGTAGGAGTGTGAGCATAACCACTGGCTCAGTGAATAACCAGACTTATCACAACAAGCAAGTTATTATCAATCATATGTAATGCATCAATCAAGCACATGAACAATTACAAGCTTGGACAAACCGGAATCCAAACAGGATGGAGATTTACGCCCTCTCATCGGGGTTGAAGGAACCAATCCCTGAATCACGTACCTAGGAGAAACTAAGCACACAGGAAATCTACAATCTTCACAATTATTATCTCTTTATGTTAATGATATTTTAAACACCCATTTCCTGTTTTGCGCCTTAGAAACTCCACTAAGTGTTAGATATTTCACAGCGATACCATGGGCGGCGTCCTTCGTTACCAGTTAGTTCCCATGGAACCGACAGAACAAAGGTAAACTTGCGTAGAACTAATAGCCTCTACCTAGAAAAACTAAGTATTACCAGAGAATCGAAAATCTAACACGTAGTAGGCATTCGTAAAGACATAATGCAGTATATGCAAATCATGCTATGCATGCACCAATTTACTTATGAGTTCGATAATTTTTAGTCAGGTTATAAGTGATCAACTTCATTCAAACACTCAACATGCTTTACATACAGTAACTTCACAAGCCATTCCTTATCACTTTTGATTAGTAGTATTTATCAAACAAGTCATTTCAAACAGCAAGCAAATCCCATAATCCCATAGACACGAGAGTTCATTATTATCTTTGCATTTTAATGCAACTAAACTACAATCACAAGAAAAAAATGTAACAAGTCTAAGTTACTCACCTGCTCATACTGATCAATCGTAGTAATCAACCGGGAAATCCTCGACAGTATCGAAATTACCTATTAAAATAAAGTACTTGTCAATAATATCTATAAATAGAAAATTAAATTCCTATGAGTGACTAAGTGTCCTAGATCGGTATTTGGTATTATTCCTATGCTTTATAGCGATTCATTAAAGTAAATAAATTTTTATTGTTTAATTCTTTCAAGTTTCTTTTGAGTATATATATATTATGGAGGATCTTATTTAACTTCCATTTACATCTTAAATTCCGTTATAATTCGTAGAAGTCTTGGCATGTATAACTTTCATGAATTTGTTTGTACCCTTTTCTTGTAGTGTAGGTCTTCTAATCATGCTTGTAAAGCTTGTTTTATCAAGCTTTATGTTCATATAAGGTCTTAGAAACTTTAAACATGCATTTAGACTAGATTAAATGAAGTTTGAGTCTTGTTTTGTTCACTTTGTCCTTCAATCCGAATTTACTATTACCACAATTTTAAGACTTCTAAGTTGTTGTTTTTCTCTTCCAACAATACCTAAACATTCCTAACACATCAAACATCTATCCACTTGAATTCATCCAAGGATCAACAACTTTTTCCAACCATAAAACTTTCTTCTAATGCTCAAAAATCCATCCTAAGGTCTATTCATAAATTTAACAAGGATAGGTTGTAGTTGAAGCTTACCTTGGCATGGAATGGAAGGAGGAGGTCTAACTTCCTCTTAAAGCAAGAATTTAACCTAAATCAAAGATTAGATGATGAGTTTCTAACTAAACACATTAACTATAATAAAAGTTTATTAAGGTAATCTAAGTTTCTCACCTTGACAAGCTAAACTCCTCCTCTTGAACCTTAAGGTGACTTGGGATTTTTGATTTGGTTTTGGTTGCTATTGATGAGCTTAGTGTGTGTATATAAGGTATGGAAGTAGGCTAGGGTTTATGGTTGTTCACACAATGTTTTTAAGCTTCTATGTTGAAGGTGGAAATGGAAAAAGGAAGAGAAAAGGTGCTGGATGCACTTGGGTTTGCAGCTGGAATTTTAGAGTGTTTTTGTGGGGTTTATGAGCTCAAAGTGTGTCTAACTTAGGCTTATATACTTATACTAGGATTAGACTAAGTTTTAGAGGCTTTGGAACTGGTTTTGGACTTGAAAAATGTCCACAAATGCAGCTGGGATTTTCTACACGAATTTGCAAAGTTGGATGCAAAATTTGACTTGTTTTTGACAAATTCTTGTGGCTAGCTTTGAGGGTCTTAATTATCTTTGTTTGGTAGCTAATTAATGCTATTTATGTGTTAAAAATAAGAGCTTAAATTGGATAAAAATCGGGTCAAATTCAGTTGAAGTTTGAAGTGTGAAAACTGAAATTTCTGGAACAATTTCACCTTGGTTTTTGGACGAATTTTGGATCCGATTTTCTCATTAATTTTTGGTGTCTTATGTGTCCATTTGAAGGCCCTTTATTGGTGTTTAATTGGTCCAAATATCATCTCATTTAATCCTAAGAATATTACAAAAATCGGAGTTGAATCTAGAGGTGTGTGCTGCTATCATTGTTGAATTTTTCTCCTCTGTTGCAGCTGGTTATATCCGATTTTTGCAAAAATATTTGGGATGGTTATGGTTATTTATCCAATCTGAATTTCTCCTCATTTATTGTTGTTTATATGTGGAGTGTTTGGTTGGTTTTTGGGTCAATTTCGTTTGAATTTAGAGGCTCAATTTTCGAATCAAACTTGGTCAGCAAAAATTGGGTCTCTGCAGCAGGGGATATTCTTGCTGCTGTATCACGATTTTCCATCCGATTTTGGAGCTGTAATCCTCTCCCAATTGGTTTGTAATTCTTGTACATTAATTGTGGGGTATAGGTGTAGCTTTTAGATTGGTTTGGGTGTCCTTTTTCGGGTTGAAATCTATTCTAAAAATCGGATCAAGTTAGGCCAAAAGTCAGCTGGTTGCAGTGGAGTCTCTTGTTGTTGCTGCTGCTCTGTTTTTATCCAAGTCCTCTGTTCTAGGTGCTTGTGCGTGTGTGTGTAGCTGCTGGTGTGAACTGCAGCTGTTGTTCGATTGCTGCTGCTGCTTGTTGCTGAAGCTACTGCTGTGCGTGTTGCTGAAGCTGCTGCTGTCCACTGCTGTTCAGTTGCTACTTGCTGCTTGTTGCTGCTGCCGTGCGTGTTGCTGAAGCTGCTGCTGTCCACTGCTGTTCACGTTCCAGCCTCCATTCAAGCAACGGTTGAGAGAAATTCGATTTTCCTCTTTTTATATATATATATATATATATATTTAATAGTTATTAACAAAAATATTTTTATTAAGAAAATAAATTATTCGCGTATATCTATACTCGTTATATTTACGTTTTATCGAGTTAGAATTATTTAAGTTACTACAACACTTTAAATTCTTTGTATTTTCAAATTTTTAGTTAAACCTTCACACGATTAATTATTTTTAATATTTTTAACTTACGTGATTAAATTTTCAAACTCGGTTAATTAAATTAGGAACCAAGTCCTAATAAAGCTAGAATTTCCTAACAATTAAAACAGCGGGTTCGAAATTTTCTTTTTAGTTCTAAGTTGATAATTATTGTTCGGTATTAGTGTTTGTTTGTATTTATAATCTATTGTTTTATACCGATAAGCTCTATAATTAAACTGTATCTTATCGGCTTCGAAATTTTAAAACTATTTCTAATTATATCTTAAATTACCAGTTCAAGATACAAAATCTCGTTTTTGGTATCTATTAAGGTCGAGAAATTTTTATTCGGCTTTTTCAACTAGGAATGAGTTTATCACAACTCATTAGTCTATTCTAGGATTTTTATCGGTTTCTAAATTCACTATCTAATTTTCGTTTTCTATTTTACTACTGTATACTATTGTGAAAATTTCCGGGGTTTACAATACCCAAACCTGCCCATTAAGGTGTTGACCCGTCCCGCTCCATTGACTCAATTTTGCCTTTACACTTTTTTCTTTTTTCCTTTTTCATTTACCATTTATCTACTTGTGTTCATGAGATATTCTTCATTTTGCTTATTTATTTCAATTTCATTTCATTTGATAGTAAAGCTCCACATTTAAAAAAAAAAATCAATAAGCTAGACAACTGATTTTTTTATGTATGGTAATCAATTTGAAACACAATATAGTAAAATTTGCTTTACTTAAGGACTGACATAGATACATAAACACAAATGTTACATCTACTTTTTTATCATAAACAAGCATAACATTCTTAATTGGAAAAAATAAAGGCAAAAAATCCCCTTTTGGTACCTAAACTTTAGCCAAGTTAATAATTAAGTACCTAAACTTTTAAGAAGACATTTCATACCTAGCCAATCTGTTCGTGTCCTTTTTCACTACTTCACTCTTTTATTGTCTCTTGAATTAATGGACACGTGTCAGACAATGATTGAGTAAAGTAATAAAAAGAGTACGAAAAGTTTAACTAGGTATGAAATTGGTCTTTTTGAACGTTCAGATACTTAATTGTCCAGTTAACCAAAATTCGAGTATCAAAAAGGGCTTTATCCCAAAAATAAATTACACAATCATAGAGCTATAAAAATAATACAAGATAGACACATGCAAGTGTTGATGTTATGGAATTATATTTATTTTTAGTAATTTTAGTGGGTCAGATTAACCCTATAGGGCCATAACTACGACCTGAACCTGACCCGTGACCTTATAAGGTCGTAAAAGTTTTTCCCAAACTCATCCAACGAGGTAGCTTATGCTTTTTTTTTCATCCTCACTATCTGGTTTATAGTCGAATCTGGAGAATATGAACTCATCACATTAACTGATCCTTAGTAGTGTTTCAAACGTAAACCTAATCGGTTACCTTTTGAAATGCACTAAAACAGGCCTATAGGATAGGTTCGCCTTTATATTATAATAGAAGAAAAGTTTTAGAGTTGATGATGTCAATGAGAATGCCATACAAGTGGAGCAAGAAGATAATGCCACCTCAAGTGGGGGGAGTGTAAATGCAGATGCGGTTTGCCTGGAGTCAAGATTGTATGGCGCACATTCTTGAAGGACTACGCTTTCTTTTAATTAAGTGAATGTTATGCTATGGAATTGCTGTGCCGTAGAACCTATAAGGTTTTTGGCGGGTAGGGTGGATCAGGTACCTTATAACAATCCATTCGATTGCATCCTTAGTATTTCATCGTCTACAGCTTTTGCTTCCTTCTTTAGTTATAAGTCCTATAAGTTAGGAAAAATGGCCAAGTTGTCTTTATCTCCAGTGGAACATAAGAGTTGTGCTCCTTTTGAAATTATATATTATAATGTTTGGGTCACTCTCCTATGTTGAGTAATCTTGGTTTTTACTATTTCATTATATTTGTGGATGATTTTATATGTTACTCTTGGTTCTTTCCTTCGCATAATAAAGGTGATGTTTTTCAAACATTTAAAGAATTTGAAGCCTTTGCCATTCTGCAATTTATTTGTCAAATTAAGGCCTTTCATTTGGATTAGGGAGGTGAATTTTGTAAATTAAATCCTTACTTCAAGGAGAAAGGAATTGTTCACCATATTACTTGTCGAGACCATGAACAAAACAACATCTTTAAAATAAAAATTAGACATATTGTTGATTATAGGTTAACTCTCCTTCATTTTGCCTTGATTCCCTTTCATTTTTGACTTTATGCCTTTCAAGCTGCTATTTCTCACATTAATAGCATGCTTAGTTCTAGTATTGCAAATAATATCCATGGAATTATTATTCAAATCTAAACCAAAATATCTTACTCATAAAATCTTTGGCTGTGCAATTTACCCATATCTTAGACCGCATAACAAACCTAAGTTTTCTTATAGAACAAAACAATGTGTTTTATTTAGGATCTACTCAAAATCATTCAGGCCATTATTATTTGGCTTTTAATAATGATCAGGTACATGTAGCAAGACGTGTTTCCTTTGATGAAAAAATTTTTCCCTCGAGGCATTTGGCTCTAGATAACAGTCCTGGATCTTCTAAAACTTCTACACCATGGCTTAGCTTGAATATCCCTTTTTCTTCTACCATGCAATCAGGTACACCTTCTACTAATCCTAGTATTCTGACTTCTCCTCAACCACTTGTCCTAACCAAATAACCTATATTACCAAACCTCAATTCTCCTTCCTCTCTTATTCCCATTACTTCACCTGCTCTTCCTACGTCTTCCCCACCTCCACTTAATGTAGTTGTTGACTTGTCCACTTATAATCAACCAAACATGCCCATCTACACTTCTAACTATACTTACCTCATGACATTAAGATCCAGTACCATGAACGAAGACCAATCTCATCTAGTTGAAAAGATCCTTAAAGTTAAATTATTTAGAGCATGAATCTCACACTTACAATCAAGCTAAAGATTATTTGGAATGGCAGATAGCCATGTTAGATGAGATAAATGCTTTGCTTACCAATAAAACATGGACCTTGGTACCTAAACCATTGAATGCTAATATTGTTGATGATAACAACTGGGTTTACATGACCAAAAGAAAGCAACATGTCCATATCAACTGGTATAAGGCACGTTTATTTGATAAGGGGTTCACATAAGAAGAGGAAGTGGATTACAAGGAGACATTTAGTTCCATCATTAAAGCTACCACAGTTCTCTCCTTGGCTTCAATTAAGGATGCAACCGAGCCGAGTTTCGAGCAAGTCATATGAATTCGAATCCAAACCCAAATCTGCTACATTATAAAACATATCAAACCTGACCCTATAACCTTATAGGGCTTTTCTTCTATATCCAAACCCACTCTACAGGGTTTGCTATAAAACCCAATTCCTACCTGATTACCCACCCGACTATTAACCCAATTATCCACCTGACCACCCACTCAAGCCCGCCCCATTTTTTTTCAATAGATTTAGCATACTTAAACCAATAAAATAATAATCTAATAATATAACCATTCACTTTCTTATTGCCAACCTGTTTTCAAATTGTATAATAAATCAAGAGACATATAAATTGAAACATTAATCTTAATGAGCAGAACGATTCTCATGCAAACGTGAGTAATGATTTAAACCAAATTTTAATGAAAAGTTATAAAATCCTTAAGTAGTCTAATAAACATAAAAGAAAAACATCTTAAAGCTTCTCCTTCCTCCTTTAACATCTCTTCTCACAAATGCCCTATGACATACAAGGAATAGATATGAATTAGAAATTTAGAACTGGTTGAATAAAGCTTACTAGCTTTATAAAGAAATGCCAATATGTAGATAATAAATACCAACACTTACTTGGCTTTAATCATCTATAACATCATCATTATTGATATCCATCTTCTCAAGCTCATCTTGTAGCTTACATATATCTATATCATCACCTACAAAAAGAGAAAAATGATAAATAAAATAAGTATGGAAATAATGAAGTTAAATATTACATAATTTAAAGAAGTTACCTCTTATTTCATTTGATAACCAGCTTTGAGTACACATTGATGATACAAAGGATTTAATTTTATAAGAGGGATATATATTCTTACATTTTCATCTTTTTGCCATCTAATTCTTACATGTATATCAAACATAAAAAAGGATGAAGTAAACAAACACTGATGTACTAAAAACTTGCTTAATTGATTCTTATTACCTAATGTGATGCCAACAAACAAATAATACAAAACACTAATAACCCATTCAATAAATAATAAATTATATAATTATTTCTATATAATAAATCTAGACGGACCCATCACCGACCCCACCAGTTTGGCAAACCTAGACTCCACTTACAATGAACTCATCTACTCAGACCACCACAAATGCATGCCTATGCCACCATGAGTGTGCACTGAGATCAGAAAACCATAAACATACATCTAACACAGAGCCAACACTACACCTTGAGCACAAGCCCTGACCACTTGGAGTGCACATCAAGACCACCTCAAGTGCTTGTATAGAGAGAGGGCTTTTACCTTCTGGACGACTTCTATAGTTGGACAACGACGACAGCTAGAGTGGGACAGTGACAATGGGCTCAACGGATGATAGTTGGACGACAACGTGCTCGAGGACGATGGGTTGTACTGCTGTACGACAACGATGATTGCTGGATAATGATTTTTGGACGACGACGATGGCCTCGACTGTTGCACGATGATGGCCTAGACGGTGACGATGGCGAGAGTAGAGACTGGACGGTAGACACGACAGCAAGATGAGATAGAGTGATAAAGTAGGGATGAGAGAGGAGATCGTGGAGGCGTGTTCATGGAGGACTCGACTAGACACCGCGCAAAGGGAAAGGAGTGTCTAGGTTTTTTTTTTTTTAATTTAGCCTCGTACTCATTTAGTCAAGTGTTTTGTGTTTACATTTAGTAAGTGTGTACTGTTTACATTACAATCGTTTTCTTTTTTTTTTTTTTCTATTAGGACTAACAGACCGAGTGATACGGGTCGATATCTATTGAGTTTTAGTAGTATCAAGTCCGATCCTATTACCTTGTAGGGTTTCTTTCCTATATCTAAACCCGATCCTATTATCCTATAAGGTCAACCTTATAGAGTTTTTATCAGATCGGGCGAGTTGGAAACCCATTAATAGTCAATCCAGTTGCAACCCTAGCTTCAATGCATAAATGGCCAATCCACGAACTCGATGTTTCTAATGCCTTTATGGTAATTTGACGGAAACAATTTTCATGAAGCAACTGGTTGGTTTTGTTGATCAGTCCAAGCTAGATTATATTTGTCAATTACACAAGTTATTCTACGGTTTAAAGCAAGTCCCTCATGCGTGTTCTTTAGACTTGGTAACTTTCTTCACAATATGGGATTTCATTCTTCTAGAGCAAACAATTATCTATTTCTTTATCTTCATCACGATCAGTTTCTTTACATTTTGGTCTATGTGGACAATATTATAGTGACCGATTCTTACTCTAGTTTGGTTTATCAATTTATTCTCTCCATGCAAAGAGAATTCCCTATCAAAGATCTTAGCTGGTTATCTTATTTTCTTAGTATAGAGTTACTCATACACCCATAGGGAACTTGTTATCTTAGTCCAAGTATATTTGGGATTTGCTTGCTAAATCTGGTTTACTGGAACCTAATCCATGTGCAACACCAATGGCCGTAACACTACCTGGAGGAATTCTCCTTCCACGAGCCCAAGTTCCCCGAAGGAGCCATCATCATCAGACCAGATTGGGTCTTGGAAGTCATGACAGCAATATAGATAGTTGGTTGGAGTCTTGCAATATGTTACTATCACTTGGCCTAACATAGCTTTCATTGTTAATAAGCTTTGTCAATTTATGCATATACCTTGTGATGCTCATTGGAATGCTCTTAAGCAATTGCTGCACTATCAAAACGGTACTGCTTCTCAGGGATTATTCTTTTCCTCTGACAAATCTTTAACATTGAGTTACTATGTGGATAGTGAGTAGGGTGGAGATCCGGATGATCACAAGCCTACTGGTGGCTTTGCTATTTTCTTAGGCAATTCATTAATCTCTTAGCTAGCAAGGAAATAAGCTACTATCGCTCCTCTTCCACTGAGAGCGAATATAAAGCTATAGTGAATGCCACATCTGAATTAATTTAGATTCAATCATCACATAACTTAGCTTCCCTATTCCATAGAGTCAGCTACATTATGACAACAATGGGGCTATTTATGAAATAGCCAAGAAATTCCTAATTTTTATTTTATAAGTGTATTGTTGAATTTAAGCATGATATATATATATATATATTGATAGTGAATTTAATTTTGATGAGTATTATGATGTGTGAAAGTGTAGAATTATTTAAATATGTTAGATTAATTATTTATTGAGTTTGTAAAATATTAATATGCCTTAAAGTGTGTTATTTGTGCTTAGAATAAGTGGAATGTATATATAGATATCCTTAGGTAGTAGAAAAAAAAAATAGGCTAAAAACTTAGCCATTAAACCCCCTTTTTAATGCCTTAAAACAAAGCCATTTAATTAAGTAAAACAAGTTAAATTAATTAACTAAAGCCAAAGTCATTAAGCCTTTAATGCCCTCATGCCCTTAAAGTCAACATAGGATAAGTTTAAACTTTTTAACTTCAAAAATTCGGCCAAAAATTTCAGACCAAACCAAAAGCCCTCTATTTGCCCTAAACTCATTCCTTCTTCATCAAAAGAGCTCCCAAGGTGACCCCTAAGTTGAAGTTTGATTTTCTACAATTCTCACCATCAAAAGCTTGATCTAGAGTCCTTAAACCGAGCATAGAAGTCCAAGTGGTAAGTGTGTTCTCTATTTTTCATTTTCATGTATGTGTTCTTGATGATATTTTGTTTATGAATTCGTGACCCATGTTGTATGGATATTATATGAAGTGTAATAGGACTAGATTGGTTAGTTTTACTTGTTTGAAAGTGAGTTTGAAGTGTTGATGAGGGTTGAATGGTTGGATGATGGTATAGAGTGTGAATTTGGAGATTTTGGTTGTTGAATTGTTGGATGATGATTAGAATAGGGTTATAGATGTTTTGAGATGATGATTGAGTGATAAATGAACTTATAATAAGCTTGGAAAGATTTGGAATGAGTTGAAGAAGTGTAAAAGCATGTTTTGTAAAAGGGAAAAACAGGGGAAAAGCTTTGGAAAATTTCCGCTGCTGTCAACGCCTGCAAATTTGCCGGTGTACTTTGCCGGTGTAGGATTTACGCCGCCGGCTTTGAAGTCTACGCTGCCGGTGTTGAAATGACTTTTCATGACCAGAATCGTGGTTCCTTAACGCTGGCAAATTTTGCATTCAACGCCGCCGGCGTTGGAACCGGCGTAGAACCCTGCAGCTCAAACATGTTTTCGTATATCAGCCGTAACTTTTTCATCCGATCTCCGATTGAGATGATTCAAGTTGCGTTGGAAAGATAAGAAAGAGATCTACAACTTTCATGTTTTAAATTTTTACAAATTCGAAACGTATCAGTGCTTAAATTTTACATCTTTCCAACTGATACATTTTCTAAATAAAGTTAAAAACTTGTTTTTGATTGATTTATAGGTATTTGCTTTACCAAATGGATATATTTGATCTAAAATGAGATAGATATATGATAATTGATGTATTATGATGATTAAATGATATAATTTAACATGATTTAAATATATTTATAGATTTAACAAATTAATGAATTTTCATGAGAGTTAAGCTAAAACTAGTTATGTTATATATATGATTTCCTTTACTTATTTTAAAAATCTTGTGATGATTTATTTGAATTTCTTTGGATGATAATGTATGAGATTGGTTGATATTGAGCTTGAACTAAGTGTAAAATTGTAATAATTCTGTTGAACAGTATTTGATTCTCGCTCGGCCATCCCTACTAACTCCCGAGCTAATACAGGTACGCAGTAACCTGCTTGTCTCTGTTAGGATAGGCATTTATAAAACTTAAATATATAATAGAAAACTTAAAATGTGATTGTTGCTTGTGTTTTATGCCGTTAAAATCCAATTCCTACGCCAGGTCATGTATGAACCTAACGGCGACCCCTCATAGTTTGATGAGTTTGGGATGGAAGTTGGTATCCGGTTCGGGGAGCGGCACCTTGCTCGGTTTGAGCACGATAGATCTAGGCGCTTAGGCCACTCCTGTCATTTGAGATGACTTTCATTAAGTGGTACGGCGGGTAGTCGACGGGGGGTATAGATCGGTGAAAATTTATTTAAACTTGGTAGGAAGTACCATAGTTTAGTTCAAACGTTTATGAGAACGGGTGAACTATATTTTATGATACGGACTGAGTATAAATAGAGCTAAGTAACGGCTATTAACCCTGGAGGAAGCTACTTTTCTCTTTGACTTAACGATATCTAGGACGGTATGAGTACCCGAACTACTTATATCAACCCCCTGAGCGTCCGAGTGTTACTCAGGTCCCCTCGCGATCCCTGTTGTCCGGAGTTTGAATACTCCCGTGTTGATTGATTAATTAAAGATTAAAGAATAATTGAATGGATGTTGCATATTGCATTTAGACTAAGCTTGTGTGCTTCATCTCGCTTTTGTATTCGTTGCTGTGTACTGGGCCTCTGGCTCATTCTTTTAACAATTTCAGGTGATGACCTGGACGAGTCCTATGCGAGCATGGGTTATGGCTCCGATTTTGAGGACTTCTTGGAGGAATATGAGGACTAGAGTTTGACCAGGACTGGACGGAACCATTCTTTTTGTAATAGACTAGATAGTTAGTTAGAATGGATGTTTGTAAAGCTTTGTTAAGCTTTATATTTTGTTATTTTGTTTAAGGCTTGTAAGAAGCCTGTGGATGTAATATATGTATGTATATATCTAGCTTGATCTGCCTTTGTTTGAAGTTATATATATGTTAATATGTTTTGAAAAGCTACTAAGTAATTATTTCTCAAAATGATTTATTCCTTAAGATTAGGTGAACAATTCATCAAACAATCCTTTTAAGACAACCTTGCATATAATTCTGCAGATTATATGCGGTTGGGGAACTGCTATTGCTTATTTCAACTAGGGATAATAGCAGGTCCTTACAATTTATCTTTCCTCAAATCTCATTTTCAACGTCAGGCCTAAACACATAGAGTTAGATTTCCATTTTGTCCAAGAAAGGTGTTAGGATATGATAAAATCTTTAACTTCTTATTCATTATGTAATTCTTATCTCTATCCTTTTACACGTTTTCTATTAGTTGGTTAGGCTTTAGATATCTTGTTGTTACCTTGTTTTCTCATCGTTTCCCTGTATTCTAAAAATACTCCTGTACAACAATTACATCAATATACAAAATACAACAGAAAGTTTATTATTTCCAGTTCTCTATGTCTCACATCCACTACATAAACATTGTTTTCACTGTTACTAGTATTGTTATAATTATGCCATAATAATTCCCATTTCCTGGACATAGGGCAATTTTTAGCATATAAACACCCTTTCATTATGTGGAGGACTTTAAAATTGGTTTCAGCCATATCAATGTTATTTTATTTCTAAAATTTGAATTCACTTTAGCCATGGTCAATCAGATCTTTTTATATTAGTTTTAACAATAAGATATGCTAATTTTTTAATTTTTTTTAATACTAATGTGTAACATATTTATATTTAATTTATTGATATTATATAGAGAATAATTATTTTTATGGTAATTTTACTTATTACTTAATTATTATATTTTTTTTTGCATTTTCCATATTCGTAGTTAGGTAGTTATTTATTTACAAGTTTTTACTCCTAAGATTAGTAATGATATAACTATCCACACAACTAAATCCTCATTTAAGTCTTACGACTTGTTTACTTGGAAGTAATAGAGAGGAAATAGAATAATTATTCCTAGGAATGAATCTGTTACTCACTTACTTGCACAAATGAATTGGGTATAATTACTATCAGATAATCTTTCTATTCCTTACACAGAGAGAAAAAAAAAAAAAAACCGCCTTCTATATGATTTTTTTATTACCTCTCCAATGATAATAAAAATTCAAATGATGTTATCATTTTCTCCCTATTAAATTTAGTCATTCACAAATTTTAAACACAACTATGCCATTCTTTGTTTATTTTCTTGTTAAGATTTACCAAATCATGTATAAATTTACTATGTTGATTACGTATATACATAATTTATATTCTATAATAACTTACATATAGTTATAACTTTTATATATATATATATATATATTATAAGTAATTTATGTGGATTATATATGCTATATGTACATCCTAATATATGAATTATAGGATTACATATATGAAAAAATAAAGTGCATTGATAAATTATAAGTTGTACATTATACATATAGCTTATATTTTATAAGTTATATATTATGAATATGAGTTATAACTTGTATATATAATAAGTAAGTTATATATATTAAGCTATATTTCATATAGATAAGTTATAAGTAATATTTATACATATAATTTATATAAATATATAAGTTATGAGTTATAAGTTATACAATATATTAATTAATTATATATAAGTGGTGAGTTATATATATAACTCAATCTAAAAAATATAAATACAAACTAAAGACTATGAATATATCAGCTATGCATTATCTAGGTTTATATGTGATAGATAAATAGTGTATTCATAAAATACATATATTGTATATATAAGTTATATGTTATATTTTATAAGTTAGAGTATATATAAGTTTATGTTATATTTATAAGTTAGAGTATATATAAGTTATAAGTTACATATGTTTTATGTTTTATAAGTTACAAGTTATATATATAAGCTATATAATATATTAGTTATATATAAAATATATAAATATATAATCTAGAGATTTAAAATATAAATGTTATGTGTTATATGTGTTATATATATAACAAGCAAATAGGATATTGATAAAATATACAAATTGTATATATAAGTTATAAGTTATACATATGAGTTGTAGTTTAGGTATATAAGTTATATATGTTTTATATTTTATAAGTTATACATATAGGTTATACTTGTATAAGTTATATATATAGATATAAGTTGTTTAATATATCTTTTTATTATAAGTTATGATTACGTACATATGTTAAATACTAAAAAATATAAGTACATAATCTAGAGACTATAAATGTCACATAAATGGCAAATAAATAGAGCATTGATAGTTATATATATATTATATATAGGTTATAGGACTAACGCATAATCTATTATATTTATATATAATGATTTGTTATGAATAGCATATGTATGTGTGTGTGTGCGCGTGTGAGTATGGGTATGAGTATATTTATATAACTTCTTATCTTTTTTATAATAGCCAAATAAGGGTATAATGGTAATTTTAATTCCATTCCCAGCTTAACACCACAATTAATAAATTAAAGTAAATATTGGAATATATATTACTAATAATAAAATTCTAGATGAAGTAAACATCGAAATAAATCTTTGCTAGTCTATTATTGATAATATCATTCCTAATTTTGTACTCCACTTCCATTCCATTCCTCCAAATAATAGATGGGAAGTTTAAAGTTTATAATATTGGGATGTTATCTAAGCAATTTATCATTCCATAAAAAAATATTTACAAATAATAACTTACAATTCTTACCTATAAATAGTGCAACTTATAGTTATTGCCTACCCTTGCAACTTAAAATGCTAATAGTTAATTAGAAAAGGATTGGATGATATCGACAACATCTAGTTGTTAAAGAGTGGGTTGGTCCCCCCATTTTATATCACTCATGATGGGAAAAACCAACTAAATTTAATCAATTTGTAAATCAAGCTAAACTAATTTTTTTCCAATAATTTTGTTTTAAAAAAATTCCTAACCGAAACGATCCATAAATTTATGGTTTGTTTGAAAAAATAAACCAAAATAATTCATAAAACTAAACCAAATTATTTTAAAAACTGATAATATTTTACTTGTAACTAAAATTGCTTACCGCAAAACAAAAACTATAAAATTCTTAATTCCTAAAGTGAACACAACTTCAATTAATCTTTTTGATGTTACAGTATCAAGCAAATAAAAGTAGATCAAGTATAGTATCTAAAAACTTAAAAAGCTTAATTATAAAATTGAAAAAAAAATAATTAAAGCATTTTTATGTAACCCATTAAAATTAAAACAAATAATAAATTTTGATTTAATTTCAAAATTCGTAAAATTGAACACAAGTTCAATCAATTTTTCATTATCACATTATCAAGTAAAAGAAATATACAATTTAAAAAAATCAAAAATTAGAATTTTTAGAAAACGATTTGAAATATATTGTACTAAAAAATTCCTAAAGCAACCTTACAAAAATTTCAATTTTAAAAAAAATTGACACTTAAAAAAATTAAAAAAATTATTGACAATGGTAATGTGACCCAATATTATCAAAACAAATAATAAACCTAAATTCAATTTCAAAATTTTTAAAGTGAGCGCAACTTCAACCAATCTTTTTGATGTTAGAATCAAGCAAACAAAAGTAAGATCAAGTATGGCATTTAAAAAAATTAAAAAGCTTCTGTTATAAAATTAGAAAAAAAAAAAAATAAAGCGTTTTTTTGTAACCATTAAAATTAAAACAAATAATAAATTTTGATTTGTCAAGAAATCAAATAAAAGAAATAACTATGATGCTTAAATATAATTTGATAATATAAATTTATGCTTTTGAAATATATTTATATGTTTTCACTCTCGTAATTTAGAAAAAGGAAATAAATAACAATATTTTAAAACAATTATAAAAATATCATTGAGATAAAAATAATATCAAATAAAAAGAAATAACAATTTTTTAAATTGAATTTTTAAAAGTTCACTTTAGGAATTTTTTGGTACAATATATTTCAAATCGTTTTCTAAAAATTCTAGTTTTTGATTTTTTTTTTTAAATTGTATTTTCTTTTACTTGATAATGTGATAATGAAAAAATTGATTGAACTTGTGTTCAACTTTATGAATTTTGAAATTAAATCAAAATTTATTATTTGTTTTAATTTTAATGGGTTACATAAAAATGCTTTAATTATTTTTTTTTTCAATTTTATAATTAAGCTTTTTAAGTTTTTAAATACTATACTTGATCTACTTTTATTTGCTTGATACTATAACATCAAAAAGATTAGTTGAAGTTGTGTTCACTTAGAATTTTGAAATTGAATCTAGGTTTATTATTTGTATTGATTATATTGGGTCATATTAGCCTCACCAATAAATTTTTTTTTGGTTTGTACTGAAGGCGCTGTTACAAACACACCTTCAAGGGAAATAAAGTTTGTGAAGCAGCGTTGTTACAAGTACAAATTCAAAGGCGCTATTGCAAACAACGCCTTTGATAACTACTTTTGTAATATCTTTCACAACAACCCTTTTTCCGGATTTATTTTCAAAATTCGTCCCAAAATCACCCAAAAACCTAATATTATTCAACTAATATTCTGTTATTTGTTCTTATATGAAATATTGTTGAAAGAAAATTTATGCTTTGGATAATTTATAGTATGATCTGTAAAAACTATCAATGTTATTGAATAACTTGAATTTCTAAACTATCGTACTAGCACCTCTGAAATAATGTTCTTAAAGATTCTCCTCAAATGCACAACTGAAATTTTTCAAATGGACTCGTAATGTAATGTAAAACGCGTAACGATTGCACATTGATGTAGAAGACTAGGTTGATAGAGGAGAGTTCATAAATTATCTGTATTTTCAAAGTTAAAGATGATGTTTCAAGAATTTGAAGCCTATTTATAATTTGTGATATGGACGTTGTTTGAGTATTGGAGATGATACAAATATGGTATGTAATTGTGGGGGACATATATGTCTATTGATCCTAAAAAGATTATACAAATACAACTTACGCTAAAATAATGATGAAATTACTAATAGTAAACCGCATCTAGTACTTGCGATTTTGTTTTTAATAAAGAAATCACATATGCTATGTGTCATTCGGACACCACTATACTTTTAAAGGTGTAGGTACATAGAAGTAAATCACATGTCATGTATGCAATTTATGTGCATGCACAATAGTTGCTATGCTTCACATGCAACGACTTACATGTGAGTATATAAAATTAGTGTTTAGTGTATGGTGAAAAAGATTAGAAGTTCATGTTGATCGTATTAAGCGGGTGGTCAGACATTTACTAGAGGAAAGTGTGGATGGCGTTAAACAATTAGACAGACAACCTAAAGAAACGGTGATTCGTGGTTTCATGATTAAAGATTAAAAGAAAACTTCATAGTAATTTATGTTCCTTTCTTTCCGTTACTTACTGTCTACCACTCCTATAGTAACTTCCTTTTGGAAGGAAATATGCTCGGTCACACATACACACAAAGGCAAAATTGAAAAAAAATCAAAAACCCATTCCAAGAGTGTTGATCAGGTGAGAAAAATGGGGAAATGGAGAGAATTGGATAATTTCATCGCGTGTTTCGTGTTTTTGTATAAATCCATGTTGGTGTAATACTTGGAGTATGACATTGTTGGGAAATTCATGAAATGTGGTTGATGGAAAATCCATTTGTTGTTAATGAAATTGTACAGGATAAGATTTGTGTGATTTTCCAATGAATTCCTTTGTTTTCGTGTTATAGATCTTTTCCTCTCACTCCTAGATCTTGTTTCCCGTTGGTTTTATCTTCCTATGATGTCTAGGATCTCTATGCTCATCACCAATTTTTCATTTTCTCTCCTGATGACTTGTTTAACCATCAATTTCAAACAAGTTTTGAGCAAAACCTCTGAACCAGATACAAAATCCTATGTCATTTCCTGTGGCTCATCAAGTAAAGCTATAGATTCTGATGGCAGCGCTTAGCGACCTGATTCTAAACTCCTTGCATCATCTGCCAATTCCGCATCAGCCACAGCCCAATTCCAAGACCCTTCTTTACCATCCACAGTTCCTTACATGACTGCAAGGATTTTCACATCTGCATCCTCTTACAAATTCCAGGTTTCATCTAAAAACCGTCATTGGATTAGGCTCTATTTTTACCCCTCTAGTTATGGCACTCTTGATCAAGCCGATGCTTATTTTGCTGCAGTGGCTAATGAATTCACCCTACTTAACAATTTCAGTGCATACATTACAGCCCAAGCACTCACACAGCTTATATCATTAAAGAATACTCTCTAAATCCGGTTTGGTCCGTACCATCAACTTAACTTTCACTCCTTCCACTACTCATGATGGGGCTTATGCTTTTGTTAATGGCATTGAGATAATTCCTATTCCTGACATATTCAAGCAGGCTACTATGGTAGGGTATAGTGATCAATCCATTGATGCTAGCAGCTCGACATTAGAGACTTTGTTTAGGCTCAATGTTGGTGGTCAGTATATACAACCGGCTAATGATTCGGGGCTCACTAGGACATGGTATGATGATACACCATATCTATTTGGTGCTGCTGTTGGGATAACTTCACAAGCTGATAAAAATGTGACAATAAGTTACCCAACAAATGATCCAAAGTATATTGCACCAGCAGATGTTTATAGCACAGCAAGATTGATGGGTCCCGATTCGAAAGTGAATCAAAATTATAATCTTACTTGGGTTTTCCAGGTTGATGCCAATTTCACATATTATGTTAGGTTTCATTTCTGTGATTTTGTTGATACAAAAGTCAATCAGAGGTGTTTGATATTTATGTGAACAACCAAACAGCACAACAATCTGCTGATGTAATTGCTTGGTCAGGATCTCAAGGGGTGCCAGTATACAAGGATTATGCAACTTACATGAGTGATTTACCGGGCAATGATGATGAGCTATGGATTGCATTGCATCCTACGTATCGATGAAGCCCGAGTACTATGATGCAATTCTTAATGGACTTGAAATTTTCAAGATTAATGATAGTAATGGGAACTTAGCCGTCCTAACCCCGTTCCATCACCAATGCTTGTGCAAGCTGAAGCTGGGGTTGCCAAAGGCTTCTCCCCATCAAGATCATCTAGTAATGGTCATTGATAGGTTCAATTGTTGGCGTGATCATAGGATTCGCTTTGGTTGTGTTCGTTGTACTATTGTACGCTACAAGAAGAAAGGCTTCAAGAGGACGGACTCGATTATAGGTAATTGGTTACCCATCTCTGGCAGTTCACACACATCATCCAATAGCAAATCGACGATTTCTGGGAAGAGTACCACAAGTAGCCATCTCTCGACTCTAGCAGGTGGTCTCTGTAGACATTTTTCCTTATTTGAGATCAAACATGGTACTAAAAACTTTGATGAGTCACATGTTATTGGTGTCGGAGGATTTGGGAAAGTTTACAAAGGTGTAATCGATGGTGGGACTACTAAAGTTGCCATTAAGAGATCGAATCCATCCTCAGAACAAGGCGTACATGAATTCCAAACTGAAATCGAAATGTTATCGAAGTTGAGGCACAAGCATTTAGTGTCCTTGATTGGATTTTGTGAAGAAGAGGGTGAAATGATTTTGGTTTATGACTATATGGCTAATGGAACATTGAGAGAGCATCTGTATAATAATGAAACCTCCATTGTCATGGAATCAAAGACTTGAAATCTGCATTGGAGCTGCTAGAGGACTCCATTACCTTCACACAGGAGCCAGGTACACAATCATCCATAGGGATGTGAAGACAACAAACATTCTACTAGATGAAAACTGGGTAGCAAAAGTTTCTGATTTTGGTTTATCAAAAACCGGTCCTAATCTTGACCAAACCCATGTTAGTACAGTTGTGAAAGGTAGTTTCGGATATTTAGATCCAGAGTACTTTCGCAGGCAACAATTGACAGAAAAATCTGATGTTTACTCCTTTGGAGTAGTACTCTTTGAAGTCATATGTGCTAGACCAGCTCTTAATCCCAGCCTGACAAAAGAACAAGTCAGTCTGGCAGATTGGGGTCGGCATTGCCAAAAGAAGGGAATCCTAGAGCAAATCATTGATCCACATCTAAATGGGCAGATTACTTCTGAGTGTCTTAAAAAGTTTGCTGAATTAGCTGAGAAATGCTTGTCTGATCGGGGTATCGACCGCCCTTCAATGGGGGATATCTTGTGGAATTTGGAGTTTGCTCTCCAATTGCAGCAAAATCCTAAAGGAGCTAAAGTAGTGGCCGAAAGCAGAGCAAATAGCAATTTTGCAATGCATAAGGCCACATTAGGCTTGGAAGAGATTAGTGAGGAAGCTGAAGAAAACAATGATTTAGGTTCTCATGTTGTTTTTTCGCAAATAATGAATCCGACAGGGAGATGAGAAGATTGTACATAATGTTTTGTATTCTTTTTTTTTTTTTTTCAAATCCTGAAGGTCTTCATGTTTGGATGTGTAAGCCGGCTGTCTTAGTATCAATTCTTGCTCATCTATTATTATTGTCTTAGCATTTTTCTTTTAGCTGCATAAAGTGAATTAATGCATCTAGTATAAGGGTTGAAATTGCAATGGTAGAACACAAAAGAGATCCATCACCGTGATCACACATCACCTTTCAATTCTGTGTTTATGAATGTACTCCAAGGGTGTGATTGTTTTTGTTCGCAAAATGTTTTTGGGTCATTTTAGCATTTTATTTTTGTCGTGTCAAATAAATATCTATCAAGAAACATATATGAATGAAAAACAAACATTTTTTACTCATACACTGATCAAATAGATCAAATGCAGATGTGATACAGATACAGATGAAAATTAGACAATCCGAACACAGAATAACCAAGTATTATATTTGCTAAATATTACCATAGTAAAGGTCACATGTGAAGCCCTCAAAATTTAACTAATACTATATAGTAAATTTTATAATAATAATATTATTATTATCAAATAAGTTATTTTCATATATATGTATACATATATATAATATTAAAAGAGGGGGGGAGGGTTGTTGTTTAATGGGTAATAATAACATCTATCGAATTGCGTAATAACATGTATTGTTGTAAGGTTTAAAAAAAAACAAAAATTTCAAGTTTAATCTTTTATTTACAAACATGTATGTTGATTCTTCAAAGGGGTTAATGCTTAAAACAAGTCAGTATAATCGATTCATATAGTTTGCATTGGAAAAGGAAATTAATATTCATATTTAAAAAAAATTACAAAAATATCACTGTGATGAAAATAATCTCAGATTTAACTCTTCAAGAGATGAGATTCTCATAACAAATCAACCTCGTCTCTTCAAGAAACAAAATCGTTCACTTATGACCTCGCCTTTTGAAAGATGAGGTTGGTGGGCCTAATATGCCCGCCTCGGTCTTCTTCTTCCTCTATTCGTAGATTCAAAAATTCCTCATTTCTCTATGCAAAAACCCTAATTTACTTGTCCAATTTGCAATTTCTTATTCAATCCAATCAAGTTAACACTAGTTGTTCGTCAATCTAGATGATATCACATCATCCAAGCAATCGCTTGTGCTAATTGTAGCTAATTCGTGTATGCATTCGCATATAATTTCTGTAAGCTGCTTCATCAATCTCCTTGAATTTTTCCATGCTTTTTTATGCTACATTGTGTACAATTCCATATGATGAAGATACTTTGCTCCTCCATCAATTTCATTGAAATTTTTCATGTTTTTTTATGCTACATTATGCATAATTTCGTATGATGAAGATACTTTGTTGGTTTCGAACCAGTTTTTACTCTCTTTTTTTTTTTTTTGAACCTTTGTTTGATTTTTTTGTGACTATTACATTTGTACTTATGCATTACATTATAGATTTTGAATTGATCCATTTATATGTTTGAACTATGCTAGTTAGTTCTGTTGTATACAAAAATGTTTTGTGATGTTTGTGCTATTTTAGTAAGTTCAAATTTATATGTTTGAACTACCATGTTAGTTAGTTTCAATTTGGTGTGTTAGTGAGAAATCTGTTTATGAGAAATTCTTTATGGGTAATTGAATGAAAACAAAATAGATGCGATGTTCATTTAGAGATGTCCTTATTCCCAAAGGTACTTATTTGTCTTACAAATAAATTTAGCTAATATAACATAAATATTGGCTTTTTTAGAGCCAGCAAGGTAAGATTGGAAACGGATAAAGCTAAGTTTGTGTAATATGCTCACAATAACAATGTTGAAGGGAATGATGGGTTTGGTTATGATAGGCAATTAGTTGTTGTAGTTAGTTTTTATAGGAACTCTACATATGAACAAATACTAGACATAATATGCAACATATTTAAGATAAATAGGTTAACACATTGAGTTGAGCTATATTATAGGACTGCTATTAGAGATAAGACACCGTGTTATGATGTGATCTTAGTAACCAATAATGAACAAATGTACATGTAATAAGTGGCAGACATACAAAGTTCCATGCTCACACGTAATAGCAGATATAGATACTCTACATATGGATTGTGTTGCTCATGTGGGACAATGGTACAAGTGGGAAAATCAACCAAAGGTATATAGACATTCCTTCATATCTACAGCATATAAGGCCAATTAGACCCATGTTGATATTCCAACATATCACCCATTTCCTGGAAATATAAGAAAAAGAGGTAAGCTAAGGGAGAAACGCCTTCAAAATGAGATGGATGTTCGAAAGGGCCCAAGAGGTTACTCATGCGAGTCATGTGGGCAACTTAGGCATAATATTATAAGTTTTCCAACTAGGAAAGCGGCTACAGGGTAGCAATAAATCAGTTGAGTCATGGTGGTATAAATATGTTTATGTGATTTGTTTTGCTAATCTTATATCACTTGATATTTGTCGTTTGCTCTTTTTGTTACTTACACAAATTTGATATTATATATTACCTTTTTTTTTTCTCTTACAAATGGATCGGGACCTCTAAATGACTCCTTATTAATAGGTCAGCCTGTTCATAGATTGATACTTCCATGGATAAGCCAGTTAATATCCTTTTCTCACATTGTTTACTTAAAATATTTATGAGCAAACTTGTCTTGAAGTTCTCTTTCAAATGTAGGAGCACTTTGTATTACATTGTTCGAAGAGAAACAAAGTTGAGACAACAGGATGGTATTCTTACATGGTCAGATAAGTGACAAATTCCATATGTGTCTCAAGCCTGCTTTGTAAGTGCCGCTCATTTACCATTTGTTCAGCCGGATTAGCACCTAGTCACCGCTTTAGTTGAGAGGTGGCAGCCAGAGACACATAGTTCCACATGTCGACTAAGGAGTGGATAGTTACGCTAGAGGATATTGCAGTTCTCATAGGCCTCTCAGTTGATAGGCGTGCAATCACTAGCACGACATGGGTAGAGTGGCCAGATTTGTGCCACCATTTACTTGGAGTTAGACTTAGACTAGAGTCAAAGGCTGAGATAGACGGTAGGCGCTTAAAGATGTCATGGCTAGATAGACACTTCAGCACACTACTCAATGATGCTAATGATATCATTATACGATACCATGCTAAAGCGTATATTCTATTACTACTGTAGGGATAAATGGACGAATCTAGTTCATGCCATGTACCTCTCCATGCTTGGGGACTTTGACCTAGCAGAGTAGTATGCATGACTTGCTTAGCATGGCTCTACATGTAAATTTGCATGGCGTCCTACATTGACATGAGTGACATAGTAGGACCTCTTATTGTTTTGCATATCTGGGCTTAAGATCACTTCCACACAATGCCCCCCTCTTCCCCCCCCCCAATACGTTGATAGATCACATCATTACCATGAGGCATCCTCCATCAGTTACTGGGGAGCCACTTTTGATGTTACTTAGTGTACTAAACATGTTTTATTCCAGTAGAGGGGATCCCTAGATTAACAGGTCCTTAGACAGGTGTTTTTTTTTGTAAATCAAAGTATGGTTTTTTATTTACACTTTCATTATTTGTCTTATACAATGCTTTTTTTTTTTTTTATGAGCAAGTCGTTTAGGATCCATATTCTAAGATCATGGATGACCTGTCTGAATACTGCCAATCAAGTAAAAATGTATGGTAAGCACAGGTTCTCTTGATATGCTTTCACATTATTGAGTACTACTATTTAAACAAGATACTCAAACAGTTTGGAGATTTTCAAGAGATCCTAACGCCTCCCCCCTCTCTCCCACCCTGATGTGAGAGCGTTACATAAGATCGACTTATGAGGGTATATGGAGTGGAACTGGGTGGTAGAGCACACGGTATATTGCAAAGTGGGATGATAGGTGCAATCGAGTAGTGACATGCATACATCTCGATAGTACATCTGAAGATTACTATGATCAGTATAATTGGATCACCAAATGTTGGATCAGTCATACATGGACCATTATATGTTATAT
The DNA here is from genome assembly GCA_024138025.1 of Combretum micranthum. Taxonomy (NCBI): domain Eukaryota; kingdom Viridiplantae; phylum Streptophyta; class Magnoliopsida; order Myrtales; family Combretaceae; genus Combretum; species Combretum micranthum. Next base: position 7,838 of record JAMXBD010001363.1, on the reverse strand, counting down.
GAAAATGATTATATGTGGTATATATGGATGTATATTATGTTCGTTACTTCCTAATTTAGATGTTCACTATTAGTTGTAGGTTGATTTCATCTACCAAGTCCCCAACATGCCACCTGAGGATACTTATGCCACTGCACAAGATGTTATTCATGTAGTGGATAAGCTCATGGGCTTCAATATCAATGATCCAATAGCAGTACTAGAACCTGAAGTCATTAGTGATGAGGATGGCCACAGCCTTAGCCAGCATAGAGACACAAGCTACATAGTAGAGGCTGGGCTGAGATGAGGTCAGGAGCAAGGGCGAGGCCTATATAGACCTACAGATATCAAAGATAAGCCTCCGCCCTTACATGTGCATCATGATGAGTCTAGTCTTTCATATGTCCAACATGATAAGCCTGATCCATCATAGCTCATCAACTGGACAACCCAATGCCAGACAGCTCATATATAAAGGTCCATACCCCCCTAACTCCATATAAAAGGTGATAGTCATAGTCAAATGATATGGGGGAAGACTTCAACCAAATGGATCCAGATCATGTCTAGTTTTATCACACTTTTTCTATTTGTGATTTTTAAAAATCTTTTTATTCTCTTTTAAAATTCCTTTAAATGTGCAGATATATACCGACTAGTTTACCAGGTGTGTGTATAGCAATAAATTTTGGTGAATACCGAGTCATGTCCACAGAAAGTGAGGACTAGCTATCAACTGTATTAGTCCTAATTATAACTAGGCAAAATCAAAAAGAAAATATTTTTAGATTTTTAGATAGAACTAATCTAAAGAATAGGGATTTCCGACACCTGTAATTAATTTAGGTTAAAAGCCAACATTCTAAAATCAATCAAATGTATGCTATGACCAAGAATACACTTGCAAATTCAAATTGTTAATGGGTTTAGTGTTTTCAATCAATCAAGCACTAGATAACAACTCCTTTTTCCAAAGAAAGTGATTATCCTAAGTTAACCAATCAGTATTTCCTATTCCTAAGAAATGATTAATTGACTAATCTTGTTAAATTTACCAAACCTAATCGAATTCAAATCCATATGTCTATATGATATGTAATCCAAGCTAGCTATTCATAGGAATTGATTAGAAAGGAATTTTCCAATTATAATCCTAATATATCATTAATTCCATATTCACCCCAAAATACATGATCTGTGGAATAATATCAACAATATGAACACAAGCAAGGAATCAATCAACAGTAGATAAAAATCAATTAGATAATTCAGATCAACAACTCAAAACCCTAATAATATCAAAAGAAACAAGCTTTAATCATCATCCATAGAGTAATATAAGAAAAAAAATCACCTTGTTAAGAAAATCTCGTTCTTGAATCCAATTTCAAATGATGTTTTCCACTTGAATCCCCATGTGAAATAAATCAAATAAATAAATAAATAAAAAGCTTTACCACTTTCTAAGCCTTAATCTGGATCTAGGACAAAGGAAAAAGCTTCAAATTTTGTGCCAAGGGTTTTTCTCCTCTTTTTCAAAAGACTCAACAAGATGAATTTATATATCAAAAGTAGTAGAAGATATAGGTTGGCAATTTTCCTCTGTAAGTCGGCGGCTTTCTTTTTAAATCAGTTGGCCTTCATTGTAGCAATTAATTTTTGAGAGCATTGTTGCATGTATGCTGGCTCAAGGCTAGTGGCCTTGAATCTCCCAGTAGCCAACCTTGAATGTGAAAATTATTTCCGAACCAAGAAGGCTTGTAGCCTTGGAGGCGATGCTGATGTACAGAAATTTCATGCCAATTTTCGACTTTGATCTGATTGAAATTTTTTGAAACTTACAATATGAAATTTTTAGATATTTCTCTCCTCTTTCAATAGGATCTTGAACCATATCAAATGAAGCTTGGATGAGAGAAATATGTTGAATTTACTAAAACAATGTCGAGCTGCAAATCTTAGGGATATTCTACATGTGCAGTAATTTCAAGACTATTTTTAACCTCCATTCTTTCATAATTAGTCAAAACTCAAAACATGAAGATTGTATATCTCTCTCTTATCTTCTCATATAATTTTGAATCACTTCAAAAAGAGATTGGATGAGAGAGACATCTGCAATTTAACAAGCTCTGTCATTTTCTAAAACTTGGATGCCATCACTGTAAGAGTAGCAGATTCACGACATATTTTGATCTAGATACATTCTGAATTTTTCCACACTCAAAGCATGAAAATTGTAGATCTCTTTCTTATCTTTTAGTAGCATTTTAAGTCATCTCAATAGGAGCTCGGATGAGAGAGATACGTCGAATTTACGAAACATCGTCAAAACTATCCTAATATGCTTCCATGGCTGGCCTTAATTCTTGTCTCCAATTTGGCACAAAACTTTTCCCAATTGCTTGTACTTGTAATATAAGTCCTTAAAGACTTGAATTATCACAAAAAGTATCATTTCCTTAAGATTTATATAAAATCAATAATAATTAAGCATGATTCATATGATAAAAAGTGAGTATAATATGGTCTTATCACCGTTTCACTAGTATAGTGTTGGTAGTGGAGATAAAGATGCCACATTTACAGAGGTTGATCCATCTATGAAGTATCCCTAGCAGGCTTTGGAAAAATGAAGGAGGTAGAGCACCTTGGAGTGAATTAGATTTTATCATTTCTTTTGCTTTTGTTTTATGATGGCTGTAAGTAACATTGTATATACATTTGATGTAATGAGTTGAACAACAATGCAACCATTTTATATATTATATTTTATATTTTATGAGTTATTGCTTATGCTGATGGTGAAAAATTGAGTTTGGAAATACTGTCATGGATGGATTTTGACAAGGTTGTATTGTTTAGAATGATTGATTTTGACAGGTTATAATTGTATAACTCAGGAATGAATAATAGAATGCAACTAGGGCTAGGTGAATAGTGTTGTCAACCTCGTCTTTTGAAAGAGACGATGTTGTTCTACATACACTAACTTCGTCTCTTCAGAGACGAGATTACAAATCTAGGATTATTTTCTTCATAGTGGTATTTTTTTAATTTTTTTAATTTTTTTAAATATGAATATTAATGTCCTTTACCCTAGTTTGCATTTTAAAAAGGGGTCTTAGTTTTTTATGATATTGAACTATTAGATTTTTTTTATATTATCATTACACGATAAGCACAAGTTTGTCATAGCATACAATTATACATACAACGTTCTTTTAAAAAATATTTATTACACTATACGTATATGCATGCAAAAGATATTTCCAAGACTCTCTTATCAAATTTAGAATTCAAATTGGAGCATTTAAACAAGAGAAGTAATAAAAAAATAGAGGCTACAAGATTTGTGACAAAGTAACAATTAATGTAAATATTTATGCAAAGGCCAATAAAATATAAATATTTTGTAATAAAAAAACAATAATTTAATTTTAATAGTTTGGGGGTGAATAATGCAATTATAAAATTAGAGTTGGAAAAAAAAAGGAAAAAGAAAAAAAATTAGAGAAAAAAAAAACTCAACATTACAACACTTGAAATCGTCTCTTGAACACTAGCTATAACCTATAATATTTGCTGCAAAAAATTGATCAAATTGTGAACCAAATCAAAGCGTACTGAAATTTTTGTTCTTTTTTTAAGCGGTTCGCAATTTGATTTGAGACCCAAAATTGAACTATATGGTTTGAATCGAACCAACCTTTTTACACATTTAAAAAAAAAAAAAAAAAAACCAAACATATTGTTTTTTTTTATTTTTAAATTTTTTTATTTAAATATGTATCATTTATGAAAATAAAATTAGATTGGTCATATTATATTATGATTGTTGTGATGTATTTATGAATAAGATAATTTTTAGGTTTTAGACTGTAATGTTTTGAACTTTTTTTTTTATTTTTTGTCTTATTGATTAGTCTATTTCTGTTATCTTATTACTTATTGGCTAATGTAATTGATAAAGTATTGGTTAAATATACAACAAATTATATGTATCTCATATTAGGACAGCATATCCTAATTTTATCGAGTCCAATATATTATTATTTCAAGATAATGAAATTAATATACAATTATAATTTTATGATAGATGAAATCTCTCTTTACTATAAGTTTTATATATTTTCTTAGGTAAATGGTATAAACCCCTATAATAGAATTTAGGATATTAGCTTATATGAATAAGGTCTTCTAGAACATCTTCTGTTAAGGTCTTAGGTTCATGAAGTCATCATAGGGAACAAGAAAAATGACCCCAAGAATGTAGATATTGAAACATATATATACTGTTATCAACGTTATTGTGAATATAACATTTTTAATATAAATCCTTATAATATGAAAATTCACAATTTGAATTCCACATTATAACAGATAAGTTGCCTTGCTTGTTAAATTAACAACATGAAATTAAGAAATATAAATATAATTGGATGGCTATGTATAACTAATGTGTGTATATTAGTATTTATATAAATAATATATGAGATAGCATAACATAATAATAATAATAATAATAACAATAATAATTGTAGCAACAGCTCACTAAGTAAGTTAAACGTCAAAACATAAGCCAAAAATAACAATGTGGCTTGCATGCGTTTAACGTGGACTTGAAGGACCTCATTTGTAATTAAAGAAAATTTATAAAAAATGAATAGTAATTATATACTTAACCTTAACATGCTAGTTAAGGATTAGCTGAAGGTAGAAAAATCTTGCATAAGTAAACCTGGGAAACTTCATAATTTTTTCAGCAAGAGTTAATTAACAAGAAAACATAATAAATCGACACAAACTACTAAACTTTAATTACAAGTTAATACAGATAGGTATATAAGGTTATGAACGTTCTTACTTTCAGTTTTACTATACACCATCATAATCTGGAATTTTGGAAAATAATCCATAAAAATTTCTTGTAGGATAATCAAATAAAATTAGGAAAGAAGTATAAATAATTATAGGCGTAGTTACCTGTGATTGGTTAGATGAGTTGCATTTGTTTTGTTGGGGCAAGACTTCGTTGGCTAGAGTTTCACCACCGAAGAAGATCTTCTGACAAAGGCTTATTGTTGGATGGTGATCGGAGATCACTGCGCCGGTAAGCTTCATCTCCACCTAGAATATAATTAATTAAAACATATATATATATATATATATATATATCTCGATCAATTATAGAAAAAAAAATAGTATGTTCTTTGTTAATTACGCAAAACATAATGAACTAGGAATAAATTCTTTTATACTCAAATGATCTCATCTACATTAAATTAATTGATATGCTGATTTCCATAATTTATAGTTTGCATATGTTTAACATATTCTTCTTTAATCTTGCATGTTTTGTAAATTAGTAACTTTCAATTAATACTTTAATTATGCAAATTTTGAAATGGTGATTTGTGATAAACAATAAATAAATAAATATTAAACGTGAGGTTGTGTAATTCTTTGAGGATAAATAACAATTTCTAGACATTTTGGGCTCATAGTAGGTCTAATACCGCTTTTATTATTTAGATAAAATAATACACTTGTGGTTTAATAACCTTACTGCATGATTCGTTATTGGAAAAAAAATTGAAAGACAAACCCCTATAACACACATAAACTTGTTTGGTGCAATATTTTGGTTGGTTTAGTTTCAATAGCATTCAATGCATGTTGCATGAAATTAATGTAAAAGTATATACATTAGCTTAAATACAATTGAAAATGTTGTTTTTGTCATCTAGCTTCATCTTTTTATTGCTTCAAATAGACTATTTGTAAAAAATAGATACCGATAAAAAAACATGTTTTACTCATAAACTGATTAAACAAACTAGATACTAGTATAAAACAGATATAATATAATATGATACATATACTAATAGATGCTGATGAAAAATAGACTATCTAAACAGACCCTGATATTACAAACTATGCTAGACACAGAAAAGACCAAAGTATGTCAACTTTAATGATATACAAAACTTACCAAACTTGGTGTTGTTGCATGATTTATATTGAAAAAGCATGCTAAGGCCCTAACATGATATGACATTACTACCCATAATTTATTTCTCTATATATTTGTTTAAACTATATTTTCATGAAACTAATTATTATCATTTTGTCATATTACCAGATTTGATTTTAGTCCTTTTATGATATACTTGTAACATTAAATTGTGGTTTCTAAATATAAATATAAATATAATATATATATATATATATATTTAACTTAAAATTTCTATTTAGGCCAAGCAATTAAGGAAATGTAGTGAATACTGTGATTACAAATTCAGTACAAAGTTTCCAGAATTTATATGAAAGCTAAATATACACCTTCTTCATAGGAATCATTAACAACGCAGACTTTGATATTCCAAGTTAATCCGAAGATCATTCAAATAAGTGAGATAAATGCTTTATGCATTTTGAAGTACCATTTTAAGGTACTTAGAGGTTGAAATGTGTCAATGATTGTGATTGTAAAATAGGTTGGATGTGTGTATGAGATGCATATGCTTGTCCCTGAATTGTTGACTGGTAATTGAGTTTCATGCTATGTTGTGCTGTGATGATTTGTGATGTTCTTTTGGTTGATTGCCTTTAGATTGGACTAAATCACACTTTAACTAAAAATTTAAAATGCTACGCATTGCAATCAAATAAGAGATCAACTGGGATTTTACAATCAAACGCCGACCCTAAGGAGAGTCAGCAAAGTCACCTTTTCCACCCTTAAGACCGAACTAATTAACAGAGGAGGAGGTCGCCGTGAGGTTGGAACATGTTTGATAAGGTCTTAAGGAGGAATCGTGAATCCATTACACAAGCTTGTCGATAGTTGTTTTGCATCACATTATAAACTCCTTAACCTAAGCTAAAATGAGGTTATTTTTTCTAATCTCACGATGAACTGGGTAATGTTGTGGGGATGACATTTGCTTGTTAATGTATTGCATTACTTAATTATGTGATAAGTCTGTTTGTCTTGTATGAATGCATTTTTACCTCCGCCCCTCTATAATTGCTTATTCACTTATAGATTTTTTTGTAGGTTCTAATTGACTTATGCAACAGTTGCTAATATTAATATGGATCCTCGAGTGTGTAATAGTGTGCATAAGAGGAAGTTAGAAGAACTATTTTCTATATTTTTATTTTTATTTTAGGTAAAGGTATCAATTGGGTAACCTAGAAGCTTAATCTGAATTGGAGTATAGTAATTACAACAATTCCAATGGTATTTTATATAATTTAAAAGGAAATATTCATATGTATTATTGTAATTATTTAGATTTTACTGTTAAGCTGATGCTGCATGAGCGTAGATTGGTCGTTTGTGCCTTGTATATAGCTATGATAGAAGTTAAGTGGTGAGATTCTGCCATGGATTAGTATATATGGCAAAACTGTTACGACTAGACTAACCTGGGGTATGACAAATAACTAATTTAAAATAATAAAGAAAATGCAAATGTAATTTATGACTAGATTTTACCATTGGTTTTTTTTTTTTTTTATAAGAATGATTAAACTTGTTGTTCAATTCAACTATAGGAAAGCAATTCACAGCTTGATTTGAATCAAATCAAACAATTTAAGTTTTAGAAAAAAAAATGTTATCAATGTTATACCATTTTATGGGAATTTTTGTGACACTCACCAGCATGAAATATAATAGAGAATTTAGTATACATATTTGTAAAGTATTGTGGAAAAAAATGATAAATATATCTAAGGGATTGTGAAGCAATGCAAAGTAAAAGTTAAAAGAAAAATTAATTTCAACGTGATTTATACATATCTTTTTTTTTTTTTACCAAGATTTATCTTTACACACATCTTTT